>OX422215.1:30951001-31553501 GCA_949130495.1 Sambucus nigra | reverse complement strand
TCGAAGCTTAAGCTCGCTACGATCTAAAATCACAACATGTATCTCCTCTTATGAGATATCTGGCTATAAGTCAATTTACTCTAACAATATGTGACAGTAAGCTATGTCGCCCTTGCGATACATCTTCAACGATGACATATAGAATACGTCATGAATCCTCTGCAAATGTCCTAGAAAGTTGAGCCTCTATGTAATAGGCTCAATCCTCTTGATAATGGAAAATGGCCCCACATACCTAGGTTCCAACTCCCCTTTTTCCCAAACCGCATCAATGAACTTCTCATTATTTTATGTTGGCTCAATTTTGAGACAAACATTTTTTAGTTGCTCCTGCTTTATTTTTTATTAAAATCTATTTTTCATATATATACCATAAATTAAATTTTCCTATATTGATTTAATGACCAAATTATTTTTTTGATAAAAGTAATTTTTGTGTAGTATACAATTTATTTTGGTCAAAATATAATTTCATTTGTATTTTTTATGTTAAGCTTTTTATATATTTCTCATATATAAGTGTAATTCTCTTTGTTTCTTATATTAATTTGTTTTTCTTAACAAAATGTGAAAAGATTAAACATTTTTTTGTCTAATTTAATTGTTTTTGTCATAAATTAACAACAAAGGTTTATTTTTTGGGTTTGTGTCATTTTTGGCTTTGATGGTTTCGTCAAAACCATTTTGGCTCTTTCAAGAAGGCTTAGCTTAAACTATTGGCTTTTGTGTGCAAGTGGGTCGTTGTTTGGCTCAAGTTATGTGTTGTCTGCACTGTGTCCATTGTGTTCCCCTTGCGTGGACTTATCTACCATTTACCGTATTTGGGGTTCTTTATACATTTTTGAAGTTTCGTGTTCCTGTTTTGGTGCTGATTTGGAGTTAAACGCTATTTTTTATTTGAAGGATTGTTTGGAGTTGGGTTTTTGGACTGTGTTCGGATATGACTTTTCATTATACGGATATTCGTGTTTTGTTTTTGTTTTTCGATTTTAGCCTTTTTTGATGGTACAAGTTGTCGGTGGTGCTATTTTTTTTCGGTGGTACCTACTCGTTTCACTATAGTTCTCTTCAAGATTTTTAGAGACTCTACTGATATCATTTGGGTCTTTTATCCTGTGCTGCGTTTGATGAGTCCCTGTTTGTTTTCTTCAAAATTGATTGGTTGAAAGATTTCTCTTATTTTATGCCGGAAGGCACAGCGAAAATTTTCTAAAATATGTAATCGCAAAACGGAGAAACTTTTCCAAAGTATATAATCGCAAAGCGACGAAAATTTCCAAAGTATCTCATTACAAAACAACAAAATTTTCGTTCCCCGACAAAAAAATATAATTTTAAAAAAATTTGCTAAGTTCATCGAACAAATTCACATAGAACATGACATATAGAATGTTCATGAACTGAATTCACATTGTGTCTTAAGGAGTGCTTATAATTTTGAAAAGTATGAAGTCGTGTATAATGTAAATAATAAATGTTTTATATATTAGAAGTGTAAATTTTCAAAGAATAGAATCATGTAAATTTAATTCATACAATTTTTTTGACACGTGTAATTTTTTTTAAATTGGGCAAAATTTTCTTATATAATAGGACTATTCACCTTGTTTAAGAAATAAAAATACTTAGACAACAACAATACTAACAATACTAATAGTCCACTATGGACCTCGTATAAACACATCATCAATTTGACAAATAGTCGGATCTAAACTCCATATATGAGTACACAATCAAATATTATTGAAAACTTGAGTACAAAAATGCCCCAAAAGGAAGTTATACTAATAAGGAGCAAGTGTGATAAAGTTTATCTACTGTGTCTGCTCATTCAAAAAGAAGTTTGTCAAAACTTACGCCGTCGTATAAAAAATATGTCCCTCATTTCTAGGAATTGGGTGATTCTTGATCTTCTTGATATTGTGTCTTCATCATTTGTTGTTGGATCCCTAAACTTCAACTGCACAAAAAGTAGCACACAAATAGATATGAGGATACAAACAACTAAAGATATATTACATTAATTGTTGATCTGAATAGATTTCACTTATTTAGTCTATAACATTAATTGCGGATCTAAAGTCATATTACAAACCCACAAACAATATTGGATACATAATGCTATATACTCAAACAATCCAAACATTCCTAATTGGTCACCTTTTTTCTCTTTATAGGTTGCCAATCTTTTACAGTACTACTCGACACAATATAAGCACTTGATAGCTTAAAATAGAAAATTTCAAGGTACACTTAAAAAAATTCCAAATTAGAATGAAGAAGAAAAATGACCAAATGAAGTGTTCTTAGTGAAAAACACTCCACAATACCTTAGCGTGAGAAATTCACAAATTCCACACTGACCCAATTGGCATAATTAGTCTTTAATTGTTCAAATCCCACCATTTCAATTCAAAATCTTCATCTTGTGATCTTCATCCAAATTAAATGACCTGAAATGTTAAGACCAAATGAAATGATATCATTAGACTCGGTTATTATAAGGTTCTTGTTTATGAATTCCCGATTTCATAGTTCCGAAATACAAAAGTAAAAGAAATATTTTAGAGTCAACCTTCATCAGAAAAATCTATAGAAGACTTAATATGTGAACTAATGTTTATAAATTTTCAGAATAAAATATAACCAAATTTCTTAACAGAATACAAATATTTCACTGTCCTTGGGAAGCAATGTCTTGCCTTTAGCTAAATTTTTAAATGGTGACCTTGATCTCTTTGGTGATGAGAATGAAAAGGAAAATAAGGCTACATACGGGAGGGAATGAAAAGCAAAATCAACATCTAAAAATAAAGGTAGTGGGAACTGCTTTGTTCTTATAGATTTTAAGACATGGGACAATAAGACATATATAAAGAACCTTGAAGAGGTTGTTCACAATATTGAGATGTCGAGATTTTATGGGGCGTCAATATTCAACACACAGATGTGTGTACCAACAATGTCAGTGGCTCCATAGTTTTAGTCTACCTTTCCTTTTGTATCATCCATACTATTGATATTACTAATTCGACGTTGTTGGTCGGAGTTCACCACCTAAATTTCTTGGATATCAATCCCATTGGCATCCGATGGTAATGCAACCTCTTTATTAACTTGGCAAATATGAGCCACACTTGATTGCAACCTGCTCCATCATCCCTATCAACATCTAAAAAAATGTCATTACATAGGACTATAAAACCCTCTTATAAATAAATTAAGAAACTAAGTGTGAGCCACTAAATTAAACAATAAAACAAAAATAAAGAACAAAGGAAACACATAAAAATTATTAGTTGTTACTCATCAAAACTATAAGAAATAGTTCGTCAACAAATAACGTCCATTAATACTATCAAACTTACCTACAAAATGTTTACTACAACATGTGCATATTTTCATTCTTCATGTTACTCCCAGTCCTAAACAGAGAACAAAAAGAAATAAGAACATAGATAGGAAAAATAGCAAGTAATAGCATGTAATTTGAGTATATCTATACTTTGTTCAGTATTTAAACTGAGAGAATTATTGAATTTAAAAAGAAAATGGATTGCAAATAGAGTAGGGTTATATGATGCCTAAAGATAGATTGTTGCATGTAGATCTCTGTTCAGATTGCATAATCAAATTAACAACAAAAAGAAAGCATGCCTCAAATTTGTTGTATTGTTTCATTTCACATTTTATTCGTAGTTCTACAGTTACAATTTGCAGTTGCCAGATCATTTAACACTTATGTAGAGAGTGGGGACACGTGCCTAATCAATGAGATAAAATAAAAAAAAAAATAATACTCAACACATAGATACATATGCACACACGCACATACAACACCAATATCATAAAAAACATTAATGCATATGATTAACACCAACAGCGTGCCACATGTGTCGAGTTCTTGGTCCAAGCCACGTTCCATGCTCACAATAATTTACACCTGCACATATTTACACAGAGACAATAAATGAATAACCATTTTAATTTCAGTGTCGTACTTAAAATAGATAAACACATGCACATACTTAAACAAGTACCACACTACACAGGATATAACACGCAAATGAAATAAAAAAACCATACCATTATATAACAATTGGTACCACACTCCATAATGACTACGAACCATAACCAAGAGATAAGTAGAGAAACCTCAATCAACTTGACTTTAAACCCCCACAAATAGAAATAAGATACTGAAGTTTAAAAAACAAATATGAAAAACCATTTCTCAGTGCTATTTCTCAGTGGCTACCGCCTACCTGCTACTGCTTGACAGTATGCGAAACCTCCTCATCCCTTCTGTTGATGCAAATAATTATGCATATCTATCATATGACCCGCACATACACAACCGAGCAACAAATGAAAATTTATGAATAATGATGTACCAATAATAGAGCATCAAATAAAAAATTCTCAAAAGATGTACATCTTCCATCTACTGTCCAATTCACTATTTCACACCAGCACCTCTTTGGTCACTAAATTTGGAAATTCTGCAGTGAGTATTTACAAAGTGGGAGTGGCCCCAAATGGTTCTCCTACCATGAGGTATACTCGTGCATCGCTCAGTCCACGTAAAGCCTTATGGAGTGTTGACACTGCTACTTCAGAAAGTGAGCATTTTCTTGAAATTCTGTGTTGAACATAACTCATATTTGACCTTTCTGTGATGTATTCATGGCGAGACGCCCTATCGCGGGACATTTAAGGTTTAAAATCCATCTTGAAAAAATTAACAAATATTTTAGTAAAATAAGCATGATTAAACATGTAGTTGACGATACATTTTTCCATCTGACGATACATTTAAATAAATATGTAATTAAACATGCACTGTTATGTTGTCCATTTTCTAATAACGTGTCATCAATGAAGAACACTCTTGCATCTTGCTTCGTACCTTAAGAAGTGAGCCCCGCAACGAAAAGTATTTTCCCTTCAACATCCTCTTTGGCCTTATAACCAACCACTAGCCTTCCAAAAAAAACCAATGGTTTCCAGAAATCAGGCACTAAAGAGTTTATTTTTCCTACAGAAGAGGCCATGGATAGAAGCTTTAGTTGGCAGATAAACTAAGAATTTATTTGATAATCATAAGCCTAACACCTCTTAGTAGTTATAACACAATGCAACATATTTTCCATGTGAGTCCTAAGATGTTTTTGTGATAAATTATATTAGGAACTAAAAATAAATGTTTTTAAACAAAACATGTTCATTCTTTAATTGCATTATAGCATCGTAAATTGCAAAACCTGTTCATTCTTTATAAAATTAGTAGACTCTCATAGGCTCACCTCTTCAAAACAACTCGTACCTTTCAAAGACATATGTGGTAGCAATGTAGAAGTCATGGGCCCATCCAACACCAAACATATATTCCAGTTTACCTCAACCTCGTATCACAACCACAAACGTACACAAAATTATGAATTAGTTGAATCTTCTATAGCTATAAGAAAGGCATGGCAGCTTATGAATAACATGGCTTTAATATAGTCCAACCATCACAAAAATTTAGTAATAATACAAATCAATATAAACACTAATCAATGAACAAATAAAAAAATAATTAAGGACACCATTGCATAATTGAGCCTTGTTGCTTTTTTCCCCATCTCAAAGAATGAATGACACCACTAAGGGACGCTGCACATGTAATACCCCGCATTTTTTATTGAATTAAAATTGAACTAATTGAAGAAAAAAATAACTATGGCAGTATATATATTCGAAATGGTTGGAAATGAAAATTTAAAATGAATTAATTGAGATACAAATGTGCGATTTATATATTAGAAGCGAATTAACGCGTAAAAGGATCTAGAGGGTTAAATTTGGCGCAATGGCATTTTTGTAAATAAATTAACCCCAGGTATAAATAGAAAGGAAGAGAAGAAGTCTTCATTCTTTCATTTGAAATGAGGGCTAGGGTTTGGTAGAGAGAGAGAGTAAGAAGAGAAGAAGCTAAGAAGATTTCAAGAGGATTTCAATTTCTCCATACAATCCAAGGCAAGTTAATAACCTATATGTGTATATTATGTATCTATAATGAAATTTCACATGAACATGTATTTGGATCCCTAAATTAATATGAAATTAATGTTAAAAATAATATGCAATGTATTAGGATCATCCTCCATGTAGATTCAAATGCGATAACATCATTATAGGGATTGAATTGTTGAACAAACTCTTGAATTTGAGAAATCTATGAAATTGAGTAAATCGTCATATAAAAAAATTGTTTTGAGCTGTTTTAATTCCGATAATGTATATTTCGTCCGCGAAACCTGGTAGAAAATCATATTCTGGACAACTTTGTAGTTTTAAGTTTTTTTAAAAACGGATAAGAAAATCCTCGAAAATGCGTTTTAAAATTCTGCACGGAAAGTTATCGTGAACAAGTCCGAACTGTATATGTTAATTTCGGATCTGTTTTATGTAGGCTACGGTAGCGTGCTCGTGTATCCTTATAGAAAATCACGTTCCGAACAACTTTGTAGTTTTAAGTTTTCTCAAAAACGGATCGGAAAAGCCTCAAATCGCCGTTTTAAAATTCTGGGCAAAATGTTGTCGAAAACAAGGGCGAATATTATATGTTAGTTTCGGGTCTGTTTTAGGCCGGCTATGGTAGCGTGCCCGCATATCCTTGTAGAAAATCACGTTCCGAACAACTTTGTAGTTTTAAGATTTTTCAAAAACGGATTGGAAGAGCCTCGAATCTGCATTTTAAATTCTGGGCAGCATGTTGTTGAAATAAGAGTGATAATATTTTTCATGTTGTTAGTAAGATAATTGTGGTGTTGTGCCTAATATCCTAACTTGATCACATACTTAAGGTTATTAGGGATATATAACCTTGAAATGATTTGGTGTTGAATTAGTAAATTAATGATGTAAATTATGTTATATTATAAATAATGACTATTGTATAACTCGAGTAAGAGACTTGACACGATTGTATATATACATAAGTGTGAAATTGTTTTATATGTATATTGTCGAGTATACACTAGACTAGTCCTCCGGTCGACGTAGGCACATGCTGAATGCGATATTTTTTGTGATTGATCCGGTTAGGTTCCGCTTGAGTGCCGTGTCGGAGAGAAAGACCTTGAAACGCCATGTGATTTAGGACTTAGTATGATTGCCCTTGCCAAGTAATATTGGGAAATATTCGTGTATAGGCCTCGTGTTACGACTTGTTCCCCCGAGTAACGATAGTGATCCGATATGACTTGTGTGAGATATTATGCTGGTGTCTTAAAATAATATCCCGAATCGATGCATTTGATATTATACTTGAAGGAAATATTTTGATACGTTAAATACTGAAATGAGATTAATAATGATTAATCAAGATACGATATGAGACTACACGTTACTCTAGTTTGGGTTGGGTAGTCTCGACATAGGAACATTGGTTGGGTAATTGAACAATTTAATTACTGGAGACGAGTAATGACTAGTGTGCTTTCGTTATAAGTACATCTTATAATCTTATAGCTTGTTTTCTTGCTTTGACGTTCGTCTATCTTGCTTCTTGCTCCTCTCCTATGTATGTATATTACAGGTCCTCGCCCCGTTGGACAGTAGATCGTGGAGCTGGATGACCTCGCATCTATTCTTAGGATCTTGTAGTGGTGGACGCTGGTCCTTATCCTATTTTGTCACTCTTCCTTAGAGTGTGGTATCAGAGATTTCCCATTGTTAGGGATTTGATAGTGTTGAGAGGTTTACATTACACTCTTTACCTAGTTTATCTTTGGGCCCGTATGTTTGGGCATTTTATATTCAATACTGATATTACTTGTGGATCCTATACTTTCTATGATGTGATTTGGTTACACGTATGGGAGTGTACATATTTAATTTACTGCGTTTATTTAAATTATGTTTCTAATGCCAACATATTGACGCTCCGCTTTAATTTAATTGGGCGTAGCTAACCGAATTAGATATAAAAAACAGGGTTGTCACAGTTGGTATCAGAGCACGGTTTTAGAGCCTTTAGGGATCTGAGGGCGTCCGTTACGTTTTCCGCGCATCATTTCTTTGATACTTTGAGCCTTACAACTAGGCTTTGTATTCTATGACTTCGGGAAAAAAAATTGAGCCACTGATCCGACACGACCGACTATGAGTGCCCGAGTGTATAGGAGAGGTTCCTTGTTTGGATTTCGCTTGCGAGACGCTCCACGCACGAAGGTTTACTTTTATCGGGAGTTAGGACTTTTCGCATGATATATCCAACACTTTAAACTGTTGCACCCAATTATATATGTGATATATGTTTTGAATTTTTCCTTCTAGTTCTCATACTCTGTGTTTACTCACTTCAGATGAGGAGACGCAGTGGTAAATTAGCAGGAGTGACAGGATGGGCGGGGGCTCAGGAGCAGCCGCCCCCACCCACACAGGGGACGGTAGGAGGTTTGTCCCAGGCCGATTCGATGGCTATAGCACAGGTTGTAGCTACAGAAGTAGCAGCAACACTTTCGGCGCATCCCGCGCCCACACCAGTGCCAGTGCCAGCACCAGCACCAGTACCACATGTTGTCATCGCACCACCTGCAGTGGCTGAGCCGAAGCCACAGGTGCCAGTAGTTGTGCAACCTACTTGGGCATTTGTTGTGAATGGGTTTGAGAAGAGACGTCCGCCTTCGTTCGCTGGTGACGTGGGTCCGTTGGAGGCGCTTCAGTGGAAGCGAGATATATGCAGACATTTGAGACTAGTTGACTCCACAGAGGTGCAGAAATAGATCTTAGCTACCTTTCGTCTGACTGGGGAGGCGTTGTGCTGGTGAGAGTCCATTACTTCTACATCTCAGCGAGAAGTTATGCCTATTGCTGATTTTTGGGCTCGTTTCAAGGCGAAGTTTGTACCTCCCGCACAACGTGTGGCTTTGAGGAGAAGGTTTGATACCTCAGAATCATTCTCTCTAATCCTCTTCAATAATCAAAGAAGGTATAAATTGAATCACACTACACACATTAGAAGTGCATACATGTGTATATATTGTTTAAAATTGATTGTGTGATTAATTCCCCTTAAAATGGTGCTTTAATTATTTTTTGGGAATTTTCAAACATTTTTTAAACATTTTTAAAATAATGTTTTCATTAATTAAAACGTGTTTATAAAATTTGTGGGGTTAACATTCTATTTTGGAAACTTCATTTTTCATTGGAATGTTTGATTGGGTAGAATCTCAAAGCGCTAGAGACTTCAGGGTGCTGCCTGTAATTAAGTTTGACGCGCGTTTGTGAGCCACTTAACTGCCAACACTTGTCATCCTCCTGATGCTTCAATTTGTGTTTATTTTGTGTGAGGGTTGGCTGGTGGATTGTTGATCGTTGGATCAAAACTTATCAATGGTCTGCATGTGTTTTAAACCTATCCCTGTGCCATCCTATGAACCAATCACATTCGACTTAACCACCGCTGTTTTATAACCCTTAGATTTAGTCAATATCAGGAAGACTTGATCTCAGCCCTTGATTCCCTTCGAATCTCCAGAACCTTCCTCCACCCCTATATAAACCCTCCACTTCTCTGCCTTTCAAGACTTTTGGGCATTCGTTATTTCTGAGAGAAAAAATAGAGAGAAGAGAGAAATGAGAGAGAAGAGAGAAGTGAGAGAACAGAGAGAAAAGAAAAGAGAGAAGAGAGAAAAAGAAACTGTGTTAGCCAAACCCTAACCCTAAACACTTCATTTCTGAATCAAACCTTCGTATATTCACAACCCCAAACACAACCTTGAGTGTTTGAGAGAGAGAGTGGTTTGATTTGAATCTGTAACCTCTTTGTCTATGATCTTTGTACTAACTTAAACATACGTGTGAAGATCTGTGTTTCTTTTTCATAGAAACTTTAGACCTACACTCTGCATGTTACATTTCACTAGATCTGCATATTTCTTTCTTGATTTAAGAAAATCTTTACTGATTTAGTTTTGAAAATGTTTTATGATTTCTATTCTTACGAAACTTAACCTTGACCTAGTTAGATTCACACTTGGAGGTTTTCAATCTCACAAATATTTTTAAAACAGAGATTGATTAAGATCTTGACCGATTTTAAAGCAAGATGTCCGTGGAATCTAGGATAGATTAAAGGTCAAAAAGGTTCAAGTTCTGAAAGAAAGAAATAAACTAAAATCACAGCATATAGTCTTTATATGTAATTTTTTAGGACTGTCTGTAAATCTAAGTGTGTGTGAGTTCATGCATGTGAATAGGAATCACATCACAAACACTTAACACACTACAACACTAAAAGTGTTGGGATTAAGATCAAAGATTATTGAGTCGACGTAAGGAAGCTAAAGCAAAGGAAGTTATCAAACTGGAAGGACATCATCAACAATCAGATCTATCAGAAGTTAGAAGGACACCAAGTGGGGTATATTCCTAAACTTAGAATAGGTTGATTTGTGTGCATGTATGTTGTATTGTTTGTAACTATTATTTGTTGTTAGCGGATTTTTACTTTCGTGACTTAGAAGTCACCGTGGATGTTTCCTCTATTGGGAGAGGTTTTACCACGTTAAAATCTGTGTGTTGATTATCTTCATCTACTCATCTCATTCTATAAGTGTGCTGAATTTTTGAAACTGTCTTGTTTTAAAAAACTGATTACAAAGTTTTGATTACTCTCGTACATAAGTTTTTGTAAACACATCTTGTTGTTTATAATTTTTATTTTCAAAAGAAAAGGGTTTCTTCAACAAACATCTCGGAGTTGCTTATACAGTTTAATCTTGTATTAAACGGCATTAGCGACGTTTTTCAATTGGTATCAGAGCCCTGTAAACTTTTATTTCAAAAAGATCTTGTGTTTCTGAAATCGTTTTCTGAAAAACCTAACTATGGACGAGAAGAATGAAAGGTTTGGTAATCTGTCCAGACCTCCACTCTTTGATGGAAACAACTTTGCTTACTGGAAAGTAAGAATGGTTGCCTTCATCCAAGGGACTTTAGGAGATGATGTCTGGGACATTATTGAAAATGGATATACTTATCCTACTAAACCAGCCACTGAAGGAAGTGATGAGAGGGTAAAGAAAATCTTAAGTGAGTTTACCCAAGAAGAGAAAACTATTTCTCGAAATAACAATAAAGGCAAGAATGCCATTTTTATGTCTATTAATGAGTATGAGTTCAAGAGAATCTCATCTTGTGCCACTTCTAAGGAAGCTTGGGACACTTTAATCACTGCCCATGAAGGAGACTCAAGAGTTAAAGCTGCTAAAACTCAAATGCTTACCCAGCAGTACAACTCTTTGATTATGTCTGACTCTGAGTCTTTTGATGACTTTTACATGAACTTAACTGATATAGTTACTAAGTTTCATGCTAATGGTATAACATATGATAGGAATGAGATTGTCTCTAAAATCCTAAGATCATTACCACAAAAGTTTGACAGTAAGAGGTATGCTATTGAGGAAATGAGTGATCAAAACCTTACCCCTGAGTTACTCAGTAGCAAACTTAGAACTGTGGAAATGGAATTAGACTTTAAGAAACAATTAAATCATTCTCAAAGAAAACAGCCCAACTCTAACTTGAGTTTTGCCTCTAAGATATCTAAACTTGAGACTAATTTGATCAACTCTGACTCTGATGAGGAGTGTGATATAGACAAACTAGATAATCAGATTGCCTTAATGTCTAAACAATTTAAGAAAATTGTTAAATTTAGAAACAAACAGGCATTTAAACAAGGCAAGCCTAATTATCCTACTATGTCTAATCCCAAACCTCATGAGAGAGGTCTTGACAAATATCCTAAGGACAACAACTCCAGACCCAGCAGAGACCTTAAAAAAATTGAATGTTTTAGATGTGGGAAACTAGGTCACATTGCTCACGATTGCAGAGTTAATCTGAATAAAGCCAACACACACAATAAAGCCAATGTCTATAAAACTTGGAATGATTCAAGTGACTCTGATGAAGAGGAACTTGAGTCATCAAATGTAGTTGACCCTTGCATGTCCTTTTATGCTAAGATCATTTACAATGATGATATACCTGTGTGTGATAATGATGCTCCTACTCTTGCTTGTGTGAATACTGCTTTGATTGGCCTAGATGCTTTATTATCTGAAAATGTTGCTAGTTCTAGTTCCGTGTGTGTGAGTCAAAGTGATCTCAATAACGACGATGTAAATGGGTGCGTGAGTACTAAAACTGAATCGTTAGGGGCCACTACACACACTTAACTTAGCGACTCAGACACAGATGACCTCCCTGATATCCATACTTTGTATGCTAAAACTCTTAAAAAAGGCACTAGAATGGAGAAGACTGTTAGAGACCTGACTAAGAAATTAGATGATCTAAGTCTTATTGTGAAGTTGAATGCTGAAGAATACACTAACCAGTGTCTGTCTCATCAATCCGAAATTGAAACTTTTGATCAAAAATTAAAAGAGTTGACGAAAACTAATGAAACCCTGGAAATGAAATACAAGGGAACATTATTAGAACTAGAGGAAGCAAAAACAAAGACAGCTACTGTTTTCAAAAAAAATTCTAAGTTTGAAAACAATTCAAATTGTTTTACTGACTTTGTTGTTGACTCCAAGACCAATTCTGATGATAGAACCGGTATTGGAGTTTGCCCTAAGAACAAACCACAAACTACAAACCTTGAACCTATTAAGTTTGTGTCTGGGGGCAAAAGACCAATCGAAACATGTCCAGACTTTCATTTTATTAAAGATGAATTTGATCAAAAGCAACAACAGAAAGACATTGGAGAGTCTAGTAATTCTAAGGCTGACACTGCACTTAAGACTAAATACGTCTGTCCTTTGATCAGAAATGCTGATTCTATCTTTAAGACCATACCTCCTAGGAATAGGACTTCTGAACAGAATGCTATTAAACCCATCTTCAGAAATTTTCCTAAGGAAGTTCATCCCTCAAGCAATCAATATTGCTCCTACTGTGACATTTATGGTCATTCCTTTGAAGGTTGTTATGCTAGGCGTCTAAACACCCCTGTGTACAATACTTCTGTCTACAAGAACTTTAACTATTCTAGGAAAAATCGTAACCATTATGTCCTTCCAAGACAACCTGATAAGAACTCTAACTACAGAAATAGAAAGACCAAAACTAAGAGTTCATTTAAGAGAAAGGCTCCCAGAAACTTTCCTAAACCAAAAGCTCAAATTTTTCACAATAATCAGGTTGTTGCCCCAAATGTTTTTCGACAAAAAGCTGTTTCTCAAAAATTTTATCAAATGAGGGCAAACTTGCACAAAATTAAAACTAGAGCTATTTGGGTTAGAAAAGATGATCTTTTACCCCAAATGAAGTGTAACATTGTTATCACTGCCTTAAAAGCTGAACACACTTCATCTGGTTGGTACTTAATTTCAGGATGTTCCAAACATATGACAGGAGATGAAACAAAACTTTTAAACAAAACCAAATTTGCTGGAGTCAAAGTAGTTTTTGGTGACGGAGTTTCATCCCAGATCATAGGTAAAGGAACCTTAAAAGAAGAGGGAATGCCTACTCTCGAAAATGTACTTTTAGTTAAAGATCTTAAAGCCAACCTCCTAAGTATATCACAATTTTGTGACTCTGACCATACATTTACCTTTTCAAAGAACAATTGTAAAATTCTAAATGATAAAGGTGAATGCATTATTACCGAATTTAGAACACCTGACAATTGTTATACTGTCAAGACTGGTTCTGAAACCTGTAACATTGTCAGAATGGATGACAATGAAATCTCGCATAATCGTATGGGTCACCTAAGTTATGATATTCTTGGTAGATTGTCTAGTCAAGAGATTGTTAGAGGAATTCCTAAAATTAAACCTATTTCAAGTGTTGTCTGTGGTCATTGCCAGGAAGGAAAAACAGTTAAGACTTCCCATAAAAAGGTTAAAGACATTCTCACCTCTAGACCTCTAGATCTCATCCATATGGACCTTATTGGTCCCTCTAGAACTGTTAGTCTCTGTGGACACAGTTATATTCTTGTCATGGTTGATGATTTTACATGATTCACTTGGGTTGCCTTCTTGAAACAAAAATCTGACACGTTTCAGAATTTTTTAAAAATTCTATTAAGAATTGAAAATGAGAAGGACACACAAGTCAATCGCATTCGTAGTGATAGAGGGGGAGAGTTCATAGACACAGGAATAGTTGAATATTGTGACTACAACGGTTATAAACACGAATTCAGTGCCCCTAAGACTCCTCAGCAGAACGGTATTGCCGAAAGGAAAAACCGAACTCTTCAAGAGATGGCACGTGTCATGCTGCATGCCAAATATCTACCTAAATACTTCTGGGTAGAATCCATTAGAACTGCATGTCATATTATTAATAGGGTTTACCTTGGGAAAAACTCTAAACAAACCCCTTATGAGTTGTGGTACGGTAAGAAGCCTAATCTGAAATATTTAAGAACTTTCGGAAGTCAGTGTTATGTCTGTAAAGACAGAGAACATTTGTCTAAATTCGAGACGCGTGGTGATAAAGCCATCTTTTTAGGTTACTCTCCAAACAGTCGTGCTTATCGTATATACAATCTGCGTACTAAGACCCTTATGGAATCGATAAATGTAGTAGTAAGCGACACTGTTGTCGAAAATAAGACATCTGAATCACCTATTGTGGTTGAATCTGAAAATGATTTCAAAATTGATTCACCAGAAATAGATGACTCATTACATATTGAGAGTCCAGAAGTACCTGGCTGGGTCTCTAAAGATCATCCCATTGACAACGTGGTCGGTAATCCTAATGAGCCAGTCCATACTAGATCCCAGTTAAGAAATTATGCTAATTATGCATGTTTCGTCTCCCTTGTGGAACCGAAAAATGTTAATGAAGCATTGAATGACACACACTGGATTTCTGCAATCCAGGAAGAACTTTTACAATTTGTCATTCACGATGTCTGGTATCTTGTACCGCGGCCTCAAAATAAAAATGTTATTGGCACACGTTGGATCTTTAAGAATAAATCTGATGAAAATGGGGTAATCCTTAGAAACAAAGCTAGACTAGTTGCTCAAGGTTACTCACAAATAGAAGGAATATATTTTAGCGAGACCTTTGCCCCTGTAACTCGTCTTGAATCTGTTCGACTTCTTTTCGCCATAGCGTGTCACTTAAAATTTACACTTTATCAAATGGATGTCGAGTTTGCCTTCCTAAATGGAATTTTATCCGAAGAAACGTATGTAGAACAACCCAAAGGGTTCAGTGACCCTAAATACCCTAAACATGTCTTTCGTCTAAAAAAGGCTCTATATGGCTTAAAACAAGCTCCTCGAGCTTGGTATGAACGCCTTTCCAACTTTTTTTGGATAAGGGTTTTAAGAGAGGAGGAAATGACCAGACTCTCTTTGTCAAACATTTTGACAAAAACATTATTATAGCCCAAGTCTATGCAGACGACATCATCTTTGGGTCTACTTCAAACTCTGAAGTTAAATCTTTTTCTGCTATAATGCATAAGGAGTTTCACATGTCCCTTATGGGGGAGCTACAACTTTTCTTAGGATTTCAAGTGAAATAGAATTCTGATGGACTATTTGTCTCTCAAACTAAGTATGCCTTAGATCTTGTTAAGAAATTTGGTTTAGATAATGCTAAAGTTGCCAAAACGCCTATGAGTACTACTGATAAATTAAGCAAAGATGAAAATGGAAAGTCAGTTGATTCCACACTGTATCGTAGTATGATTGGTAGCCTACTCTATCTAACTGCCTTGCGACCAGATATAATGTATGCTGTATGTCTGTGTGCTCGTTACCAGAATAACCCTAAAGAGAGCCATTTATTGAGTGTAAAACGTATAATAAAGTACATAAAGGGCACTCTTAATCTTGGACTTAGGTACACTAATGATACCTGTAGCACCATCATAGGATATACTGATGCTGATTGGGCCGGGTGTACTGATGACAATAAAAGTACATCAGGTGCCTGTTATTATGTCGGCAATAATTTTGTTGGTTGGAGTAGCAAAAAACAGAATTGTACATCTTTATCTACGGTTGAATCGGAATATAAAGCAACAGGAAGTTGTTGTGCTCAATTGTTATGGATAAAACAAATGTTAAGCGACTATGGGATTAAAGAAGATCAGTTACAACTATATTGTGACAATCAAAGCGCTATTAACATATCTAAAAACCCGGTTCAACACTCGCGAACTAAGCATATTAAAATAAGACATCATTTTATACGCGAACTTGTTGAAACTAAGGAGTTAGAAATTCATTACCTACCTACTGATCTGCAACTTGCAGACATGTTCACCAAACCTCTGGATTATAACAGATTTCTGTATTTGCGTAATTCTATAGGTATGGTATGTGCTGATTAAACTCTTAAGACTTTAAGTTTTACCCTTTGTCCATTTAAGACAAAATGGGGGAGAAATTTGAGTCTTAAGGTTCTTTGTTTTGTTCACATTTCATCTAAACTGCTTGATCTTAGTGTGCATATTTGCAGGAATCTCTTCTACTGATTGTCTACCATTTCTAGTGTACAAATTTTGTAAATAGTTGAGTTATGTAATTTTTGACTTTCTAGGAAATGGGTAGATAGTATATTTTGTATAGGACTAGGTTTTATTCTTTTTGGTTCCCTACGAGTTTAAGCTAACTCAAAGGAGATTTTGTCTCATATTTCCAAAGGGGGAGATTGAAGCACCTTATACCCTTGACTTACTTAAGTCTATACTGTATAAGTGTTCATCTAGTTTGGAAATAGTGACAAAATTGGTTGTCCAACCTAGAATCCAAAGAGCCTCAGAATCATTCTCTCTAATCCTCTTCAATAATCAAAGAAGGTATAAATTGAATCACACTACACACATTAGAAGTGCATACATGTGTGTATATTGTTTAAAATTGATTGTGTGATTAATTCCCCTAAAATGGTGCTTTAATTATTTTTTGGGAATTTTTAAACATTTTTTAAACATTTTTAAAATAATGTTTTCATTAATTAAAATGTGTTTATAAAATTTGTGGGGTTAATATTCTATTTTGGAAACTTCATTTTTCATTGGAATGTTTGATTGGGTAGAATCTCAAAGCGCTAGAGACTTCAGGGTGTTGCCTGTAATTAAGTTTGACGCGCGTTTGTGAGCCACTTAACTGCCAACACTTGTCATCCTCCTGATGCTTCAATTTGTGTTTGTTTTGTGTGAGGGTTGGCTGGTGGATTGTTGATCGTTGGATCAAAACTTATCAATGGTCTGCATGTGTTTTAAACCTATCCCTGTGCCATCCTATGAACAAATCACATTCGACTTAACCACCGCTGTTTTATAACCCTTAGATTTAGTCAATATTAGGAAGACTTGATCTCAGCCCTTGATTCCCTTCGAATCTCCAGAACCTTCCTCCACCCCTATATAAACCCTCCACTTCTCTGCCTTTCAAGACTTTTGGGCATTCGTTATTTCTGAGAGAAAAAATAGAGAGAAGAGAGAAGTGAGAGAGCAGAGAGAAAAGAAAAGAGAGAAGAGAGAAAAAGAAACTGTGTTAGCCAAACCCTAACCCTAAACACTTCATTTCTGAAACAAACCTTCGTATATTCACAACCCCAAACACAACCTTGAGTGTTTGAGAGAGAGAGTGGTTTGATTTGAATCTGTAACCTCTTTGTTTATGATCTTTGTACCAACTTAAACATACATGTGAAGATCTGTGTTTCTTTTTCATAGAAACTTTAGATCTACACTCTGCATGTTACATTTCACTAGATCTGCATATTTCTTTCTTGATTTATGAAAATCTTTACTGATTTAGTTTTGAAAATGTTTTATGGTTTCTATTCTTACGAAACTTAACCTTGACCTAGTTAGATTCACACTTGGAGGTTTTCAATCTCACAAATATTTTTAAAACAGAGATTGATTAAGATCTTGACCGATTTTAAAGCAAGATGTCCGTGGAATCTGGGATAGATTAAAGGTCAAAAAGGTTCAAGTTCTGAAAGAAAGAAATAAACTAAAATCACAGCATATAGTCTTTATATGTAATTTTTTAGGACTGTCTGTAAATCTAAGTGTGTGTGAGTTCATGCATGTGAATAGGAATCACATCACAAACACTTAACACACTACAACACTAAAAGTGTTGGGATTAAGATCAAAGATTATTGAGTCGACGTAAGGAAGCTAAAGCAAAGGAAGTTATCAAACTGGAAGGACATCATCAACAATCAGATCTATCAGAAGTTAGAAGGACACCAAGTGGGGTATATTCCTAAACTTAGAATAGGTTGA
The DNA here is from genome assembly GCA_949130495.1 of Sambucus nigra. Classification (NCBI taxonomy): domain Eukaryota; kingdom Viridiplantae; phylum Streptophyta; class Magnoliopsida; order Dipsacales; family Adoxaceae; genus Sambucus; species Sambucus nigra. The sequence goes on along the minus strand of OX422215.1, from coordinate 31,535,197 downwards.
TTTGTGTGCATGTATGTTGTATTGTTTGTAACTATTATTTGTTGTTAGCGGATTTTTACTTTCGTGACTTAGAAGTCACCGTGGATGTTTCCTCTATTGGGAGAGGTTTTACCACGTTAAAATCTGTGTGTTGATTATCTTCATCTACTCATCTCATTCTATAAGTGTGCTGAATTTTTGAAACTGTCTTGTTTTAAAAAACTGATTACAAAGTTTTGATTACTCTCGTACATAAGTTTTTGTAAACACATCTTGTTGTTTATAATTTTTATTTTCAAAAGAAAAGGGTTTCTTCAACAAACATCTCGGAGTTGCTTATACAGTTTAATCTTGTATTAAACGGCATTAGCGACGTTTTTCATTTTTAACACACAAAACTTTAACCAACTCTGATCTCAGAATATCAACTTCTGTACATGAACAATAAAACCCCTATTTTGAAAAAGAAAAAAATATCAATCGTGATTTCAAAGAAACATTAAAACAAATATCACCAAGATCGCATCAGATCTGAAACAAATCAAGTACGATTCTCTCCGTGTGTGTGTGAGTGAGTGAGAGAGAGAGAGAGAAGGATATTACCTTTAGGAGTGCGACGCAAAGGATGAGGGGGCGATGGTAGGAGTGACGGCAGAGAGTAGGAGGTTACAGATTAGAGATCAACTAGGGTTTTTTGGGGGAGGGTTTGTGTTGAAATGAAGAGACTGAGGAGACGGGATGTCTTCGGGGTATTTTCAAGGTTGTCATGTCATAATGACATGGCACATTCTAAGACCATTAGATCGCTTTAGGAGAACAAATCCGAACCGTTGGATCTTGTTAATATTCAAACACCCCTCTCCCATATATATATATATATATATATATATATATATATAGTTATAGTTATAGTTATAGTTATAGTTATAGTTATATATGTATTTAGATATACATACCTACATAACTATATATATTTAAAATATCAGCTGGTGGTTGGTGTGTATACTTGCCTTATGATTATGTGGGCCTTTTCATGTTCTCTTAGCCTCAAATTTTTATGCTTGAACGAAATCAGAGGGCTTTAATATATGTGCAAGATTATAGGTTCTATTTGCTATTTTTGAGACTTTAACTTTTAGATCGGACTTGTTTTGTGTGTTAAGCTTTACATGTTAAAAGATTTTTTTTAAACACTCCTATAAAATCAGAACGTGTATATCTAAACGATTATCTGTTTTTTTTATCTGCTAAAATCATTTGTTTTAAATCTAAAAATGATTGCTGCTATTTTTTCTACCAGATTTGTTATTATTTGTTAGTGTTTGATAAATCAGATATATGTGTGTGGGCTTTATAATTTGTGATTTTAGTCTTGTTTTGGGTATTTGTTGTTAAGATACTTTTTAAACATATTTCAATGTGTGCACACTTGTTAAACTAGACTTAACTTTTAAAACTTAAATTCTACACTTAAGTTTTGTGTTTGTGTCACACATTTTTTATTATAATATTCTTATTTTCAAACTAATTTAAATTTAACTTATTTAGGTTTAATAGTAATCTTTTTTTTTTTGCCTCTAACTATTTATATCCTCTAATTTGAACTTGTGTGTGTTCACTTTATTTAGTTGGGTGTAATTAGTGTGTGGACTTTAAATCACATTTTTATTTATTTATTTATTTTAGTTAAACCCATCCTAATTTATTGAGTCGAGTGCTACACTCTTTATCTCGTACTCATTTGACTTGGATTGAATCAATTGACTCATACACATCTTATTGTGTAAGTTGAATACTTTTTGTTGTAATCTTTTATACCTAGGTGGTGTTAGTGTGTGTGTGAGTTTCATCCAAACCTCGTTATAGTATTGGTTTGAACAAAAATTAGACTTTAATCTTTTTTATTAATTTTTTGTATTACTATTTTTTTTTGCTATTTCAACTTAACTAAAATATTTGTAACTTTCTTATTTTGACTTTAATTAAGTCCTAATTTGTATGAGCAGGAGCTACACATATTTATCTTTTCCTCATTTAGCTTGGACTTTATATTTTAACATAACATCTCTTTAAATTGATTCATATTCTATTTGGTATTAAGTTAATTTTTATTTTTTACTTTAGTTGTGCGACACAATTATTGGGAGTTTATCTTCTATTTTATTTGTGGTCATTTGCGCCAACTAAATTATTTTAGGATTAATCTTTATTTGAATATTAATTATTAAGGAAGACCTTGCATGTGTCTTGTGAGTTAATATTTACTCATTCTTTAAGTACCGATTAATTCAATTTCATCTTATTTATATTTATTTATGTTTGTGTGGATTTGTGTGGATTTAAACATCTATCTCTGTTTATCCTTTTATCACAAATAATTTATTATTCTTGTTAACTAAAATTAGACACAACCTGGTGTGTATTTAGTCCCATTTTGTTAACTAAGATATTTCTTTTGTTTTGAGTAAAATAAACTTTTTAAATTAATTTCTTAGTTGCACAACTTCACGAGGTCTTGGGTTTGAGTGTGTTGTAGTCTCTATTACCTGGGTGTTATAGGGTTGACTGATTATCAGTCAAGTTGGGCTGTACTTAGACTAGGTTGGGTGTATGAGGTTGTATTTGCTTAGTTGAAATCATTGTAAATCGGTAAACTATAATCTGTAACTAGTAATTGGTACTAGTGGGACACGGGGTTTCCCACCACGGTGGGTTCCTCGAGAACAAATATTGTGTCACCTTCCACTTTTGCTCATCTCATTCTTAAAGGGAATTATTTTTATTTCTAGCATCACCATTTTTACTTACTAGTGTGCATGGGTTTTTTAATTTATAATTTAATTGAGTTTATAGCAAAGAGTTTTAAATACCTAATTCACGTTAGCGTGAACCACTAGGACCTTTCAAGTAACCCTTAGGTTGTCTTAAGTGGTATTAGAGCTTCAGGATTCACTTTATAAAAGTTTTTATTCCGCAAAGATTCTGAACACTTTTTAAATCTATATTTTATAATTTTAAAATCTTTTTTTTAAATATGGGAAACTTATGTGGTGATGCTGATTTTTCTACTAGAAAATCCTTTTTATGAATGTTTTAAAGAGGCAAAGATTTGTTCACAAGATGACATTAAAAGCGATAGTCCCTTTTGCCAAGTGATGGGTGAAACTAAAGTTAAAGATATTTCAGCTTGCACCACATCTTTAGAAGCTTGAGACATTTCACCATCTCCTACCCATTTATCTAGTGTATGCGATGATATGTCCATTTGTGATAGCGATACTAGTTGTGATAATTTAGTTGCTTTTACTTCTCGTTGTGTCTTTAAGTCCGAGAATATTTTTGACTGCTTATCTACTAGTAATGAAAATGATTTATGTGTAGATAATTATGAATTAGATTTTATGAATTTATCTCGTACCTCACCTGCTCAAAATCACCCTACATTCATAGCTTATATATCTAATATTGATAATATTTTTGATGATGTTGATGAATCTAAAAATTTAGACGACGCTGTCAATTTAGAAGGTTACGTTAGTCTGAATTTAGAAGATTGTGTGAGTAATAAATCTTTTGAGAACACTATTGAGGACTGCAGTGATGTAGGTCAAATTAATTCTAGGTTGATGGCCAAAAATGACGTTTTAAACAATCAAATCAACTTAATGTCCGAAGAATTTGAATTTCGTATAGATGAACTTTAAAGTGACGTTTCATTTTTAGAGAAAAAAAATTATCATGTTAACGGAGCTTAACCATTCTCTTGAAACTAAAAATAAGTAAGTTTTATTTCAGTTTGATGAATCTCAAGTTGAACTAAAGGCTGTTTTAGATAAGTATGATTAATGTCAAAGAGAACTTAAGATTGCATCTATAAAGGTTGATGGTTTTTCTAATTCTCGTTTAATTGTCGTATCATATAATAAGTATGTTGATGAATTTTTTCCTTTAAAAGGGATTGGTTTTAAAGGCAAAACTTTTGACGAAACTAACTTTGTTAGTTGTAGCGAGCAATGTCGTGATTCGACTGAAATTAAACTAAGTTATAAACATGCTGAATTTGAGGATTGCGATACTGCATTTGTTAAGCCGGTATTTGTATGGAGTTTTTGCCATAAATCTAGACATCTTGAAAAATTTTGTTTTAAAAAATTAGGACAAAATAATGATGTTTTAGGCAAATTTAGGCAAATTCAAAATGTTAGGAATTTTAAAAGTGCCAAACCTATTATGAAATGTGGTTTTTGTTCTAAAACTGGTCATGTAAAAAATATTCTTTAAGAGATTAGGATTAGAACAACATAAATTTGTTTTAGGCAAGTTTAAGAAATCTGAAAATGTTAGGAATAAATAAGCTATTAAACCTGTTTTTAGCTGTAATTTTTTTTTCTAAAAAGGGCCATTTAGAGGAGTTTTGTCATAAGAGATTACATGCAATTAGAAATTCTAATTAGGAAAAACTGCCCATTAGGTATAATAGTGTGGAATGTGCTGAAAGAAATATTTTTTCTTATAAGTTTTGTTAAAAATCTGTCCATTTAGAACAATTTTATTTTAAACGTTTGAATTTAACTAGAAAATCTGTAATTATTAAAAATACTAAATTTCTAGATAATACTAAATCTAATGTTAGGCATGCTTACAAGTGTAAGTTTTGTCTTAAAACGGGTCATTTAGGATAATTTTATCATATGCGTTTAAGTAGACCACAAAGTAGTGTTAAGAATATGCCCAAGATCCCTTTAAAACTACATTTATTGCAAATTGTTCCCTTCGTATATTTGGTCCTGCCCCTTTTAAGACTGCTCTTTTTAATCTCAAATCCAAGTGGATTAAGAAAGATGACTTAAGTTGTCAAATGGATTACTATAATGTTTCAAACTAGTTAGTTAGTTTGTTTGTTTGTTAGTACTTTTATTTACATATTTCTATTGTACTAACTTTTATTTTGTTGGATTTTTCCCTACACTTTGTCCCTTTGAGACAAACAGGGGGAGAATTTGAGAATCTTTTATTGTATTGTTTTTAAAATTTCTTTGAGTCTTTTAGGAACTCTTGTTGTTAGTTGAGTCATGTATTTTTTTTTTCTAGGACTCATGTGTATAGTTGAGTTTTGTAATTTTGTTTCGTTTCTTATTTTTGAGTCTCTATTTTGTTTGTCCCAAACTTGGCCAAAGGGGGAGATTGAAATTCTCATTTTCTTATGTTGGCTCAATTTTGAAACAAAACATTTTTTAGTTGCTCCCGCTTTATTTTTTATTAAAATCTATTTTTTATATATATACCATAAATCAAAATTTCGTATAGTGATTTAATGTCCAAATTATTTTTTTGATAAAAATAATTTTGTGCACTACACAATTTGTTTTGGTCAAAATATAATTTCATTTATATTTTTTATGTTAAGGTTTTTTCCATATTTCTCATATATAAGTGTAGTTCTCTTTGTTTTTATACTAATTTATTTTCTTGGCAAAATGTGAAAAGATTAAAAAAAATTGTTTAATTTAAATGTTTTTGTCATAAATTAAAAACGGCAGTTTATTTTTTTGGGTTTGTGTCAATTTTGGCTTTGAAGGTTTCGTCAAAAATTTTTTGGCTCTTTCAAGAAGGTTTAGCTTAAACTATTGGCTTGTGTGTGCAAGTGGGTCCTTTTTTCAATTCTAGCGTCTTCCGGTGGTATTTCTGGTGGTACGGGTTGCCGGTGGTGCTGTTTTTTTTCCGAGTAATTCTACTGTGACCGAATTTTAGACAAACTTTTTTCAGACACACTGACGTGGCAGCGTGTTATTGGTTGGTTTGTAGGTCCCACTGGCGTGGACCTCAAAAATCAACTAATAGCAAGCGGCCACGTCAGTGTGTTTAAGAAAAGTTTGTCTAAAATTCGGTCACAATATAATTTTTGTTTTTTTCCCAGTGGTACCTGCTCGTTTCACTGTAGTTCTCTTCAAGATTCTTGGGGAATCTGCTGCTATCATTTGGGTCTTTTATTTGGTGCTGCATTTAACGAGTCCCTGTTATATACGTATTCAGATTTACATACCTACATAACTATATATATTTAAAATATCAGCTTGTGGTTGGTGTCTATATTTGCCTTATGATTGTGTGGGTCTTTTTCATGTTCTCTTAGCCTCATATTTTTTTGCTTGAACGAAATCAGAGGGTTTTGACCACATATGTTTTGTGCAATATTATATGTTATATTTGATGTTTTTGAGACTTTAACTTTTAGATAGGACCTGTTTTGTGTGTTAAGCTTTACATGTTAAAAGATTTTTTTTAACACTAATTTAAAATCAGAACGTGTATATCCAAACGATTATCTTTTTTTATCTATTAAAAAAAATTGTTTTAAATCTAAAAATGACTGCTATTATTTTTTTCAACCTGATATGTTGTTGTTTTCTACTGTTTGATAAATCAGATATATATATGTGTAGGTTTTATAATTTGTGATTTTAGTCCTGTTTGGATATTTGTTGTTAAGATACTTTTTAAACCTATTTCAGTGTGTGCACACTGGTTAACCTAGACTTAACTTTTAAAACTTAAAACTCTACAATTAAGTTTTTTTGTGTGTCACACATTTTTTATTAAAATATTCTTACTTTAAACCAATTTAAATTTAATTTATTTGGTTTTAAAGATAATCTGTTTTTTGCCTTTAACTATTTATACCCTCTAAGTTGAACTTGTGTGTGTTCACTTTATTTAGTTGGGTGTAATTAGTGCGTGGACTTTAAATCATATCTTTATTTATTTATTTTTTATTTTTGTTAAACTTATCCTAATTTATTGAGTCGAGTGCTACACTCTTTATCTCGTACTCATTTGACTTAGATTGAATCAATTGACTCATACATGTTTTATTGTCTAAGTTGAATAATTTTTGTTTTAGTCTTTTATACCTAGGTGGTGTTAGTTTGTGTACAAGTTTTTAACTCAAACCTTGTAACTTTCTTGTATTGACTTTAATTAAGTCCTAATTTGTATGAGCTAAGTGCTACACATATTTATCTTTTGCGCATTTTACTTGGACTTAATATTTTAACATAACACCTCTTTAAATTGATTCATATTCTATTTGGTGTTAAGTTAATTTTTATTTTTTATTTTTTATTTTAGTTGAGCGACACAATTGTTGGGAGTTAATCTTCTATTTTATTTGTGGGCATTTGTGCCAACTAAATTTTTTTAGGATTTATCTTTACTTGAATATTAATTATTAAGGAATATCTTGCATGTGTCTTATGACTTAATATTTAATCATTATTTGAGTACCGATTAATTCAATTTTATCTTATTTTTATTTATTTATGTTTGTGTGGATTTGAACATCTGTCCATGTTTATCATTTTATCACAAATTGTTTATTATTCTTGTTAACTAAAATTTGACATAACCTGGTGTGTGTTTTGTCCCATTTTGTTAACTAAGTTATTTCTTTTGTTTTGAGTAAAACAAACATTTTAAATGAATTTCTGCGTTGCACAACTTCACGGGGTGTCGGGTTTGAGTGTGTTGTTGTAGTCTTTATTACCTGGGTGTTATTGGGTTGACTGATTGTCGGTCAAGTTGGGCTATATTTTGACTAGGCTGGGTGTATGGGGTTGTATTTTCTTAGTTTAAATTATTGTAAACTGGTGGACTGTAATCTGTGACTAGTAATTGGTAATAGTGGACTTGGGTGTGTGAGTTGTCCTGGGACTAGGGATACGTGGTTTCCCACCTTCCATTTTTCCTCATAGCATTCTTAAATGGAATTATTTGATTTCTAGCATCACCATTTTTACTTACTAGTATGCGTGAGCATTTTAATTTATAAATTAATTGATTTTATGTCAAAGAGTTTAAAAGAGTTTTAATTACCTAATTCATGTAGCGTGAACCACTAGGTCCTTTCAAGTAACCCTTAGGCTGTCTCAACGAATCCTTTCATGGGAGAAACCCACAAAAACAACTGACCACTCATTTCAAACTTTAACAATCTCCGACTTGCAATGGCGTAACTCTTCCAAAAATCATGTGTTACCCGAATACGAATCCTAATCAACTCAATCCTTACCAACGTATTCAGAATCACATCCAGTATGAGAAGCTTGTTGTTCCTCCATCTCTAACTAACCAGGAGATGGATGACAAGGTCTGTCGTACAAATCTCAAAATGGTGCCATTCCAATCGTGAAGTGGTACGACTTATTATATGCAAACTCTCAATTTTCCTATCGGTTTGCGGGTGATACATCGTGCTCTAACACAACTTCATCCCCACCACCTCCTAAAAACTTCACTAAAGGTGGGAAAAAAATCTTATCCCGATCTAAAAAATTATTAACCGACAACCCTTACAATCTCACTATCTTCACTATAAATATTTGGACATTCTACCCCATCGTGTAATCCACCCGAACTAGCAAGAAATGGGCTACCTTAGTCAATCGATCCATAATGACCCAGATGGAATCATGACCATGCTGTGGCCATCCCGAGGGGGTGGGGTCTTCGAGGAGGGCCTCCCTCCTCTTTTCTTCCCTTCTGATGTGTGCGTGGGATTGCGCCCTCTCTTAGGGCGCTCACCGTCATCGATGAGGGGTAATATGTAGAAATAGTGGTGTCAGCCTATTTTTCACAAAAGTGGCAAAATAAATATTGCTTCCTCAAGAGAATGGCATCAAGGACAATACTGATGCTTGAAAAATAAGGTAGTTTAAGGGTCCAAGGACTAATTTACTGAATGGGAAGGTGTTAGGAACCCATCCCACTCACACTTGGTCTCTCATAGGCATGTGTTAATTTTTTCTTCTAAAATTTAGTGAAGTGCGTGCTTATGTGCACAATATAAATAGATAATGGAATCGCTCAACTTACGTCATGAAAGAGGATGGAGTGAGTTCATCCTTACGAATGTTCCCAAAATAATAATTCAAAGTGTAATGAAAGTTTTTACCGATTCACGATTCGGTATAGAAGAATGAATGCATACATTAGACAAGACATGAATAAGCAAGCATATACAATATATTAAGAATTTATTTTCCTTTTACTATAATTTTTTTCGGAATAATGATCATAGAATGAAAACTGTAAGTCGGAATCGCACAAGGGGCAAAGAATTTGAAAGGGTATTCAGATCCCTTTAAGAATTCATTTATCTACTCCCGGGTTCAATAGTTGACCAAGGTCAAACAGGGCCTGAAAGCGTCTCTTGATCACTAGTTTCGGAGGAAAACAAATCGTTCATCTAAATCGTAAGGCTGGTTTATGCAGGAGATGGACCGTTGGAAATGTTATTTAGAGCGGTTCTAGTTTCATTCATCTCTGTACGATTTGGAGTGTTAACCATTGTCAAACAGGGCCTAGAAGTGTCAGGTGATCTTTCAGAGTAAAATGGGTCGTTGGTCCAAACTATAAGATTGTTTTGCACACGGGGTGGATCGTTTGAAAGGCGATTCATATCCCTTGGAATATTCATTGAGATTTTTCTTAGAAGAGGAAGTTGACAAGAGTTAGAAGGGCCTGGGAGTTCCCGATGCTCTCAAGATCAATTTTTGATAGTAAAATGGACCGTTCATCTGAACCATATGGCCGATTCATTCGTGGGGTGGACTTTTGAAAAATGATTAATAGGCCTTTAAATATTCATTGAGATTTCACTCGAATGAGGAATTTGATCAGAGTCAAACGGGACCCGAGTGCGCCCAATGTCCTCCACGTCAATTTTCAATCGTAAAATGGATCGTTTGTCCAAACTATAACGATGATTTGTACACAGGGTGGAGTGTTGAAAAGGGGATTCATACCCCTTCGAAGATTCATTGATCTTTCTCTCATACGAGAAAATTAATGGGAGTTACTCGGGGCCTGGGAGCACCCGGTGGCCTTTATATCAATTTTTATTGTAAAATGGATCGCTCATCTTAATAGTAAGGTTAATTCATGCACTGGGAAAACCTTTAAAAAGGGGAATCATATCCCTTATAATATTTGAAATGTGCGACCGTGTGATAATTGATTAAATTTAATTCGCAAGTTTCCAATCAACCTTTATTTAATTCAGCCCCTAAACATGCATCTAAGGTGCGTGTGTCAATCCATAAAGAAAGAAAGCATGTGACACAAAAATATGTTGAGACACAGAGTTCAGGAAAAAAAACCTTTCGGGTAAAACCTGAATTTCACTATGAATATATAAATCGCAACTTACAATTACATAGAGAAATCTGCAATGGATCAACGCGCAGCCAACACACAGAGACACGCAGTCTTGAGCTCAGGAAGAGAATACATGCAGAACCCTCCAAGGACACGCAGCCCAAACAAAAAAGGAAGAACCACAGCTCTCCTCAATGACACGTTGACATAACACTTTGTAAAGACTCCCTTAGCAATGAAACGCAGCCCTCGGCTGCAAAGATCTCCCCATAAAGGTTGAACAACAACAAAGCTTGTGTTCTAAGGTTCCAAAAGATTCACAAAAGTAATTGGGATTTTTGTGTGTGAACCAAAAAGATGTTTGGCACATCAAAAATCGAAGTCTTGTTGTGTTTGAACTCTTAGAAACGTTTTCTCAAAGACTTGAAATATACACCATCGAAATAGGTATATATATAGGAAAATTGAATCGGTGATAAAAAATCTCACGAAACTGTTCGATTTTATCAGAAGTGAATCGGTCCGATGTGGAGGCGGATCGGTCCGACCTTGGATCGGTTCATTTTTTCAAAGGGGATCTTCGGTTCGGCTTCGATCTGGGGTTCACTGTTTCTAATGCAAAGCATATCGATCCGGTAGGTAGGTAGATCGGTCCGAAGGCAGATCGGTCCGTTTTTAAAAGGGGCAGACCGGTCTGGTTTACCAAAACATAAAAAGTCTTTTAAAAGCCTCACTTTTCTCGAAAAAACTTACTTCTTATTTTTTATAAAAACATTTCATAAAAGTTTCCCAATACTAAGTATGAAACTTTAAGGAACTTAAAAACAAAACTTTACCAAGTTCATTCTTGCAGAGGTTATAAATATGAAGATGCTTTGATATTCGGATCCGTTGATGTAGATGCGATCTTGAATTTTTTCAACGGTGTAATGGCGTACGACATACATATTGACAATGGACAAAAATTTCCTTACAATTATCCCCCTATGTCTATGTTGGTACATACATAAAAAATATCCTAATTATCAACTAATGACCTATACAAATCTACCCTCCCATGAACCCTAAAGATGGAAAGACACAAATGTTTAAATCTTCATCGTTTGTTCTTCAATCTTCAACAATCATCAAATCTCAAAGATTTTCTCGTCAGGGTGTGCAACATATTGATCTTCAATATTCATACCTACACACATGAGACAAAGCAAATACCATGTGACATATCGAGTTTGAAATGAGATAAACATAGATACCAATTTATGATAAAAGCATAAGCTAAATCTCAAAAACTCACCCAAAATATGATAATTCTTTGTCCCCCTTTTTATGATGTCCCCAAATAGACAAATGAGAAGAATGAGTCAAATAAGAAAAATTGGGGTGTCACGGTACACAAAACAGGGCATCAAACAATATGGTAAACGTGTTCTTGCAAGGAGATGCTCAAAAACAAATGCACAAACAATTTTAGATTTTTAAAATTTTTCATACAGAAATAAGATACAAAAAAATGCTACAAAAATCACACCATGGATTTAGACTCAAACAACTAAGTCAATGAAATGGAATGAATGGGTGTGAACACATTCGATAGGTAAATCAACTCGATCAATCATATGTGCACGATGCATATGTGTACCCCTAATGAATGAGCATCAAAAGTATCCTTAGGTGAAAAGATTGTTGAATTTAGATGACATTGTCTTATGCAAATCAACAAATCAAAGTCAAAATGATTTCCACCCCAATAGCGTCCAAAACTATTTAGCGCATTTGCAAGCATTTCAAGGACGTGCAAACCCATTTTAATTCTCCAACCAAACTCCCTCATAGATATTTTCTTTTAGAGGTAATCTAAATTCTCAAACTTTGGAGAATTGGTGCAAAAACCTAAATGGCCCATAATTTGGCATGAATTTCTTTTTATTGCCTTTAAATTTTTTTGGGCTCTTTTAAACCTCTTTGGACCCTGGATAATAAAATTCCTCCATTTTTTAGGTCCAATTTAACGTTGGCTTAGTATTCGCAAAGGCAAAATGAACCATTCGCAGCCCTTCCCCGTTTTCAAACAAAGCACACAAACTCACAAAACGGTTTTTATATGCACAATTTCCTTATCAAAATTTATCGCGCTTGGTTCGTTTTAAGGACAGGATTGAAGTGAATACACCCAATCAACATGTGATAAGACAAGCACAATAATCAAACAAATCCGTGCATGTGTGCAATAAAGGAAATCATGAGTCAAACATGTAGGAAGTAACACTAAATTACATCCCAATGATTCCAAACATTGCAAAACACATGGATGAATTGACCTATTGTCTCAAAACACTATCAAATAGTCACATGAAGAATGGAATGATGTTGTGACTTGGTCATCCTAAGTGTCCATCCATAAAAGGAGCAAATAAAATACAAAAATCTTTTTGGATTTTTTTTAAAATTTTATCAAAATGAAATCTTTTTGTATTTTTCAAAATTTTTAAAACAAAAAATATATACAAAAATGATACATACTAGCAATAGGCAAACAATGTCATCATGAGAATCATCCTATGCTAGTAAACAAGTCAAACCTCAATCATTAGGTGTGAAGGGGTTTTCCAAAGGTGGTGACAACTTATGAAAAACCTCCAGCAATTCTTGTGAAGTTTTGACTAAAAACTTAACTTGCTATCCTAAATGTGCAAACTCTCTCATGTAGTCTCTGGGAGTATGTAAAGTATCATGTGTGGGTGCATGTGTGTCAGAAACACGTGTAGAAGAAAAATGTGACACATAACCCAACTTAAAGCAAAATTCCCTAAGGTGCCCTTTCCTCTTGCAATGTGAGCAAACATAAATAGGCCTAGTAACACCTCTCTCAAAAACTCTAGGACTCACTCTCCTAATAGGAATGGGACACCTAGGTGGGTTAGGGTGAGACTCACGTGAATCAAACATTAAAGTGGGAACCGGCTCGGGTGTTAATTGGGAAGTAGAAGCACCGTCATGACTTATTCCTAACTTCTCACCTTTACCCTTATGAACCACCTTTTCAACCTTATTAGGTGCGTTCACAAAATTGACTTTGATCTCCCTGGCACGTTCGAGATCACTCTCGTGTTGGGATACACGTGTCGTCAGACTAGACAACGTGTTGGTCAAATCACACTTCTCCTTTCTCAAAACCTCCTTCTCTTTCTCCAAATCTAAAACCCGACGACCTAAATCCCTACTATACTTCTTTGTTTTCATGGTCTCGGTGTACAAATCTCTAAAATCTTTTTGGAGCTCACTTTCACCTCCACTTTCACTCTCACTTTCTCCCTCATTTGAAGCGCTCAAATCATCACTATTGCATTCGTGTGCACTATTGTGGGACAAGGTGGGTGTGCTCACATGACTAGAAAAAGCTACAAACTTCTCACCACTAGTCTCATCACACTCACCTTCACTACTATCACTAAGTGTGGCGAGCATAACTACTTTCTTTCCTTTCTTTCTAAGTGAGGTAGGACACTTAAACGACTTATGTCCCTTACCCCCACATTCAAAACAAGTGACGTTCTCAAAATCTTCCTCACACTCCTCATCGGAGTCATTCTCTTTTTCCCTCTCACCACTTTCTTTGGCCTTTCCTTTCTTTTTATTTTTCTCAAAATTTTTTTTTTATTGGAAGAATTATTTTTGTTCATGTTGAGAAATTTAAAAAAAAAAAATCGCAAACAAGGTCATATCATTAAAATCAAAATCTCCCTCAGAATCGGACTCACAAACTTTTTCTTTCTTTTTCTTAAAATGAGTCTTTAAAGCAATGCCATTATTCTTAGCCTTAATGGTTTTGGAAAACATGTCAATCTCTTAGGTTTGAAGATCTCCTACAAGTTCTTCCGATTTAAATGATTTCAAATTTCCCAAAGAGTTCAAAACAGTGACTTTAGGAATAAAGTGTTTTGGGAGAGATCTCAAAATATTTTTAACGACATGCGTGTTATCAATCACCTCACCCAAATTAAAACATGTGTTAACAATGTCTGACAAATGAGCATAAAAATCATCAAAGCATTCAGACTCATACATGGTAATAGTCTCAAATTGGGTGGCCAAATTTTGTAATTTTGATTCTTTAACCACGGTCGTACCCTCATGTGTCAGTTTCAAAACATTCCAAGCCTCTTTAGATGTGGTGCACATCATAATTCGGTGAAACTTATCAGGAGAGACAGCTCCAGAAATAGCACTCAGACCACGGGAATTGAAATTGGAAAATTTGTAATCATCTTCAGTCCAGGCTAACACGGGTTTTAAAGATGTGATGTTATTAACAGTGACCGTGGGAGGAGTCCAACCATTTTCACAAAGCAACCAAACACGCTCGTCAATAGATTTTAAAATCGATTTCATACGAGCTTTCCAGTAGGCATAATTAGACCCGTTAAAAATAGGCATCTGGTTATATAAGTGCTCCATAGGAAAAATTGCGAATATACAAAGATAAATTTAAAAAAAATCCATATCACACGATTTTACGAAAAATAGGAATACGCGATAAATTAGCGTAACCTGCTCTGATACCAATTTGAAAAGTGAAACTGTGTGATAATTGATTAAATTGAATTCTCAAGTTTCCAATCAACCTTTATTTAATTCAGCCCCTAAACATGCATCTAAGGTGCGTGTGTCAATTCATAAATAAAGAAATCATGTGACACAAAAATATGCTGAGACACAGATTTCAAGAAAAAAAACCTTTCGGGTAAAACCTTTATTTCACTATGAATATATAAATCGTAACTTACAATTACATAGAGAAATCTGCAATGGATCAACGCGCAGCCAACCCACAAAGACACGCAGTCTTGAACTCAACAAGAGAATACACGCAGCACCCTCCAAGGACTTGTAGCCCAAACAACAAAGGAAGAACCGTAACTCTCCTCAATGACACGCAGCCATAACACTTTATAGAGACTCCCTTAGCAATGACACGCATCCCTCGGCTACAAATATCTCCCCACAAAGGTTGAATAATAGACAAGCTTGTGCTCTAGGGTTCCAAAAGATTCACAAAAGTAATTGGGATTTTTGTGTGTGAATCAAAAAGATGTTTGGCACATCAAAAATCTAAGTCTTGTTGTGTTTGAACTCTTAGAAACGTTTTCTCAAAGACTTGAAAAAGACACCACCGAAATAGGTATATATATAGGAAAATTGAATCGGTGATAAAAAATCTCACGAAACTGTTCGATTTTATCAGAAGCGGATCGGTCCGCTATGGAGGCAGATCGGTCCGACCTCGGATCGGTTCTTTTTTTCAAAGGGGATCTTCGGTTCGGCTTCGATCCGGGATTCACTATTTCTAATGTAAAGTGGATCGGTCCGGTAGGTAGGCAGATCGATCCGGAGGCGGATCGGTCCATTTTTAAAAGGGGCAGGTCGGTCCGATTTTCCAAAAAATAAAAAGCCTTTAAAAGCCTCATTTTTCTTGAAAAAATTTACTTCTTGTTTTTATAAAAATATTTCATAAAAGTTTCCCAATACTAAGTATGAAACTTTAAGGAACTTAAAAACAAAACATTATCAAGTTCATTCTTACAGAGGTTACGAAGTTGAAGACACTTTGATATTCGGATCCGTTGCTGTAGATACGATCTTGAATTTCTTCAACGGTGTAACGT
Source organism: Sambucus nigra (assembly GCA_949130495.1). Taxonomy (NCBI): domain Eukaryota; kingdom Viridiplantae; phylum Streptophyta; class Magnoliopsida; order Dipsacales; family Adoxaceae; genus Sambucus; species Sambucus nigra. The sequence continues at coordinate 31,519,400 of OX422215.1, read as the reverse complement.
TGTACGACATACATATTGACAATGGACAAAAATGTCTTTACAATATTCATTGAGCTTATGCTTGAACAAGAAAGTTTACCAGGTTAAACGGGGCTCGAGAGAGCCCGATAGCCTCTAGATTAGTAATTGGAATATGATAGATGATTTGCAGTGAATGAGTGAGTTATAGGGACCAAAGGAGGTTCTTAGGAGGTCCTAGGATGGGTTGTCTACAAATATCCCCTCGACGGGATATCTTGGAACAAGTGAAGACTATCAAATGATAAACACCACTTCGATATTGGGAAAGAGGATTTTAGGTCAATTCTGTGGACCTAGAGGCTGAGTGGGGCCGATTTGGAGGGTTAAGGTCAGTTATGAGGCTAAAAGAGATGATGATGATCAATCCAATGGGTTGGGATCAAGTCTTAGGACTTAAGGAGATGTGGATGTTATTTGAGATTGTTCGAATGACTAAAGGAGATACGGATGTTCGATTTAGTGGATCGAAGATGTGTTAAGATTTGTTCTTAGGGGGGCTAGGGTGACCAATTATGTGGGTAGCAAGGTTAACTCTAAGTACCTAAAATGATTCTAGGACTGATCAACTCCGAGGGTCGAGGTAGATTCTAAGGACCTAGAGTTATAGCTACCAATTATGGGAGTCGAGGTCAATTTTGAAGACCTGAAGTTATAACAATCAATTCTGAGTGTCAATTATAAGGACCTAAAGTTTTAATTACAAATTCGGTGAGTGAAGATAAATTTTGAGTACCTAAAGTTGTAGCAACTAATTCTGAGGGTTGATGTCAATTTTGAGGACCTTAAGTTATGACGACCAATTCCGAAGGTCAATTATGATGACCTTCCGTCGTAGCGATCAATTGTGAGGGTCGAGGTCAATTCTGAGGACCTAAGTTGTGATGATCCAAGGTCAATTCTGAGGATATTAAGTTATAGAGACCAATTTTGAGAGCCAAGGTCAATTTTTAGGACCTTAAGTTGTAGCGATAAATTTTATCGGTCGAGGTCAATTCTTAAGGCCTTAAGTTAAGATGACCAATATTATGGATGAGGTCAATTCTGAGGATCTTAAGTTTTAGCGACAAATTTTGGGGGTTGAGATAAATTTTGAGGACTGTAACTTATAGCGACTAATTTTGAGGGCTGAGGTCGATTATGAGGATCTTAAGTTATTATGACCAATTCTAAGGGACGAGGTCAATTCTGAGGACCTTAAGCTATGACAACCTATTACGAGGGACAAGGTCAATTCTTAGGACCTGAAGTTTTAATTATAAGGACCTAATGTGGTGATGACCAATTTTGAGGGCCTAGGAAAATTCCGAGGACCTTAAGTTGTGACAACTAATTTTGAAGTCCAAGGTCAATTATGAGGATCTAAATTTGTGGCGACCAATTTAGAATGTCGAGATCGATTTTGAGGACCTAAAGTTTGGGATGACCAATTTTATGGGTTGAAGTCAATTCTAAAGACCTTAAGTTGGGATGACCAATTCAGAAGTTCGACGTCAATTTTGAGGACCTTAAGTTGTGACGACCAATTCTAACGATCGAGGTCAATTATAAGGACCTTAATTTGTGGTGACCAATTTTGAGGGTTAAGGTGAATTATAAGGACCTTAAGTTGTGACGACCAATTCTCAGGGTCGAGATCAATTCTGAGGAGCTAAAGTTTGGGATGACCAATTCAGTGAGTTGTCGTCAATTATGAATACTTAAAGTTATGATAATCAATTCTTAGGGTCGAGGTCAATTTTGACGACTTTAAGTTGTGACTATCATTTTGGAGGGCTGAGGTCATTTCTGAGGAGCTTAAGTTATGGCACAAGGAATTGATCTCCTGGTGAAATTTGAATTATATTTAGGGTGCAAGTGCACTTATGGTTCTGTTTGGGGATTGTGTTGTCTTAAAACTATAGTGGGTGATGTTTTAGTTTGGGGATTCTGATTGGGAATTGTAGTAAAATTAGATTCGAGCGCATCATTGGTTCTGCTGTGGAGAATACTGAGGATGATGGTGTAAGATTTCATCCATCTGGGTATTTTATGAGTTTATAATGGTCTTAGTGCTCCAAAAATAATTTTCTTGAGGAAAATAATGTTGCATATTTTTCTGGAATTGTTTTGGTAATTTTCTAAGCAATTTCTGGATTTTTTAACATTTTCTAGCATTTTTTTAACTAAATTTGGAAGGGGCTGCTGATAGGCAGGCTTGGTGATTACAAATCCGCAATGACACGAACTCTTGGGCTTCCTTGGGAAGAGGAAAAAGCGTCAGCCAATCGATATAGGCAGGGGATTATCGATCGACAGTCCCCTAAGCCTTCTATAAAAAGGGGGTGATCCCTCCCCATTTTTCACACCTTCAAGTGTTCGAATTTTCTTCTTTATTCAATTAAATTGTATTCATAAGTCCTTATTTCTTCAAGACTTCAAATGGGTGGTTCTTCAAGCGAGGGATATAACACTAAGTGGTTGACGATTGATGACTGGGCTGGCCTAGAGTGGAAGTCTAGGGTTCTCCTCACATTGGGCAATTAGAATGCCTTTGATTTGTTCAAGCCTATAGCTAATGAGAAGATCATACTATGCGAGCCTACATACCATCATTCGTCAAGGGTGAAGAACCCAAGTGGCTATGTAAGTATGGTGATTTTTGGTATTCCAACTTATTTTTCTCTTTATTCTTTGTGATAGTGAAATGTTTTTCTTTGATCTCAAGGGATGACGGGGATGAAGGAGGTTAAGGAAAATCTTCCTACTGTGTTGTGTCGGATGGTTTTATATGCCCGTTTTGCCCATCTGGCGCAGGCTTTATATGAGACATCGCATTCTACTACGTTGTTGTGTGATCTAGGGGAGAGGTGGTGGGACACTACAAACACTTTTTATCTTGGCTTTAGGGAGATGATTATTACTCCCATAGACGTTTATAAGCTGACAGGAATTGATTAGAGGAGCTCCAAATAGTGGTGGATCGCACATTCAGGTTGACATCAGAGGCGGTGAAGCTTTGGGGGATGTGGTTAAGATTGTATTCAGGGATTGTATCTGCATTTATACTTTAAGCGAGAAGATCCCGAGGAGGAGGGTGGATGTGATAGATGGGTGGAAAGTGAGATAAATAACCCGTCTATTTATTTTATGTTTGTTGGTTGGCTTTTTTGTGGTGACGACTGGTGGCATCATTCATCTTTGGTCCTTGTCGTATATGAGGACAATTTTCGACATCCAGTTGTATAATTGGGGGAGCTTGACTTTTTATCCATTTATTCTTCTTTTTTTGTTTTCAGTCGATGCTTTCAGTAGACTTTTACAGGAGCCACCCATCTCTTGGGGGTAATTTTTGGATTTATTTTCCTTTTTATGCATTTTCTTGTATTCTTATTTTTTTGTTCCATTTTTTTGCTTATTCGTGTCTTTTGCACACGTAGTTCTATGAGGTGAACGGGCATAATGCAGGGTTGATATCCCTGATGGATGAGCACTTGGGGGACTTCTACCAGTTGTTTTGGTTGAGAAAGTCCAACCGATGATCGAACCAGTTTTATTTTTCGCGGACTTATGGGGGGCTCCGAATGCCCTAGTGAGCGACCAGGTTATGTTTTTATCTTTTCTCAGTTCTTTTTGGCATATTCAGTTCTTGAGTAGATATTGGTTCTCTGTTGTGGATTGTAGGTAAACTTTTACCCTTGGGGGTGTCTCCATGGGATATTGGTTTGATGAGCCTACATGCTCAGATACGGTGGTTAATTTCACACGAGTTTGGGTACATCTAGTACCTAGAAGAGAGGGTGGCGAGGTAGAATGTGGATAAAGAGGTGTTGATCCCATCGCCGTCTCCCCCTAAGCACATGCGATATGTGAGAGATATATCTGACGAGGCTAGGGCAATAGCGTTGATTAGTGATCCCTATACGCACTAAACAAATAAAGTGGTGAGATATGATTATTTGATACGAGCTAGTTGATTCCCCCTGTATCTATGACGTGGAAAACATGCCTTCACCTGCCACGACTTTGGGCAGGGGTACTAGTGCGCCGGTGGGATTGGCCCACAACACAGGTGGTGGCACGTAGGTGAAAGCAGTGGCAAAGGAGGCTTCAATCATTCAGGTTACTCCCCCTTACTACAACTTTTGGGGAGTCACTGAGCGTGTCTCACCGCCTCAATGCTTCGGTGTCTGGGTTCATGGGGCTTACGATTGAGTCCCTATGGCCTAATATATATCCTTTCTATTTATTTTGTCTTGTCAATTCTCCTTTTTGTCTTTAATGATTGATTCTTCTTTTGTTGTTGCTTCTTCACTTACAATATGTTCGAGTGTTGACCATTTGGCTGAGGGATATGAAGGACTGGATGGCCTCTATATCTGATTATATCAAGAAGTCAGCTCCTTCATGCTTTGTACCATCTTCCACCCAATATTAGGGTTCGATTTCTATGAGTGGAGTATCTATCACTCGTCACTGAGGAGAGCATTCCGTCGTGGGGGTTGAGGGTTTGAGAGGGAATTTGAGAGACTAGGCAAAGTCTTGTTGTAGTTTTTTCTTTTCTTTTTTTTGGCATTTTTCTTGATTTAGTGACTTATCCTATATGCGCTCTTAATTTTCAACTGGGACTATTCATGTTATACAAATATAGAGATAAGAATGATAATGAAAGGTAAAATATTTTTTTAGAAAAGGGGGAGTAAAAGTAATTAACAAAGGAAAAGATTTTTTAATAAGAATAAAAATAGTTTTTGAGGAAAATATTTATTAAATAAAATAGAGAAAAAGAGTAATTTTTAAAGGAATGAACGGGGGTAGTTTTCCAAAATAAGGATTCTTTTGAAAATGGATTTTAGTAAAAGAAGAAAAATGGAATTTTCCAAAACAAGGGGGTGTTGATCGTCATACCCCTTGACTTGCCTATCAGGATGGGGGCCAAGTCAAATCGTCCCTAGGCTTTGATTGAACTTTCCAACACATTAGTTTACTTCCATAAGTTTGAGAATCAATCAGGTTTCCAAAGTTTTTATTTTTTTCCAAGGATTTTTGAGTAGAAAATGAGGGGTATGGGATGTGCTTTCTCCACTAATGCCCACATATCTCTTCTTGCTTCTCATTTCTTATTACCCAAATGGCACTTCCCATGTATAAAGAATTCTCAACCATGTTGGGGGTCATCAGTGTAGCGGTAAGTATGCCTAATTTTTTTCATTCCCCCTGGGTGTTTCTAGCAGAGTTGCTCCACATTTATCCTTTGGAGGCTTGTTCATTGGCTACTGGAGGGATTATTTATCTTCAGGTAGTTATGTATTCAGTGCGCTTGAGGGGTTTAGAGGATATTGGCTTTGCTGGAGTTGTCACCTTGGGACTTACTATAAGGCGTTTACTTATTACACGGGAGTTAACTATGTATCCCTAAGTGGCTACAATAACATAATAGATGTCTTAGCACCACAATCCAGCGGGATGGTGTTGGTTGAGACCCCAAACTGTCTGGATGTTCGAAAATAGCATCGCTCTGATTTTTTGAGGGGGAGCTCGGTGATATTATTCATGTGGATTACAAAGAGGTTTCATCTGGGGGCCCCTCTTGAGTATACCTTGGTGGTTGTGCCTAATATATTTGTCCGACCGTTCTTTAGTTTTGGCCCATCGGTAGAGAACTGAGTCAACTAGTTTGTGAAATAAGGAGCTCGATGTCTGCGTTGGTCGGTGCCATGGTGGGGAGACTTGATGCTTGTTTTGCAGCTAGGAGAGTACCGGTACTTGCAATTGGTTAGCCTTCACCATACTTTATTCTATTGTCCCTAGAGGCTTCTATGCCTAGTCAGGTGGGTTCAAATTATACCCCCTTATATAATGAACATCTTTTAGGTGGTGGATTTGATTGAATCGCTGCGGATGATGGGGGCTCCATGTGGCAGTGCCGTCGGCCATCTAATCGTCCTTTACAAGCTGTAGGAAGGGCCTGACATGTCTTTGGGGACTAGATGAAGTCATTTTTGAAGTGGATAGTGGAGAAAATCAAGGATAAAGAGACTAGTCAAAGGTGGTTCATGGCCTTCGACACCATGAAGGAAGGTGTTGTGGTATTTTTTGGGCTTATCAGGGTGTACCACTTTATAGAGCTCATACGGAGTGTTAACCAGGAGTGGATACTTGAGGACCACCAAGAGCCAGGAATAATGCTGAATCGGGGCAGTCGAGCAGTTGAAGGTAATGTCTTATGAAGTTGGGGTATTTTTTTTGTGAAGCTAGGGTAATTTTGGTGATTTTTGTTTTTTATGGGTTTGGAATGATTTTTATGTAGCTTGGTAATTATTGTGTCTATTTAAGAATGGTTTAGTGAGTGGAAGGGAGTGGTTTGCTTAACTTCCTTCACTGATACTTCATGTAACAACGCTACATTCCTTATTTAGAAATAAAAGTAGATTTTGATCATATTTTATTGTGCCTGTTGTTGAGTTTTTCATTTGAATTACCTATGCCAATCGCTAAGGGAACATAATCCTTTTGTTCCTATAAATGATAAAATGGCCTGTCTGTCACAGAGGTTATAAAAACATCATATTTTATGAAAAAGAAGGGGACTGGGCTCATGTACGGTATATGTAATGCCTACAAACCTTTGGGGATTTTTAAAATTTTCATGAGTTTCATTTTAAAAAGAAAATGTTTTTGAGAGATTCAAGTCCCATGTAGTTACGGGTAAGGGGAAATGAAGATTTTTTTATTAGAAGGTGGATGAGAAGTGGCGTAGCGCGTTGAGATTTTGTTCTAAGGGTAAAATTTCATAGGTCGATCTAGGTTAACCAGATGCGACATCTCTTCTCCGTCAAGGTCTGTGAGCATAATGGCGATGCCTGGTAGAATTTTCTTCACATTATTGGGGCCACTCTTATTCAGTTTAAATTTTCCTCTAGAGTCCTAAATGAGTTCTCTGATTTCCTTAGGACAAGGTCTCCTTCCTGGACACCGTGGTCCTTGATTTTTCGTTTGAATGATCACGCTATCAGGCGATGGTACCCCTGTATATGATATATAGCCTTCAGCCTCTTTTCATCCAAGAGTGATAATACCTCCAAGAAGCTCTAATGCCAGTCTTCTTCGCTAAATTATGTTTTGATCATGATGCATAGGGAAAGTATTTCTATCTCAATGGGTAGGACTACCTCCATGTCATACATTAGAGAGAGGGGTAGCCCTAGTAGGCATTCTGATTGAAGTGCGGTAGACCTAGAGGGCATAAGGTATTCGATTAATCAAATTGCTATAATTCTCTGTCATCTTGTTGATTATGGTTTTGAGGCTTTTATTGGCAACTTCAACAACACAATTAGTGTGGGATCGGTGGGGAGAAGATTTGTGTCTATGAATCCCGTACTCATCGACTAGTTCTTTGAACTTGGCTTTAAAGTGGAGCCTATTATTTGATACTAATTCACGGGGAACTCCATATCGACAAATGATGTTCTTTCTGATAAACTTGCCATTTTATTGGCATTCAACACTGTGTATGACTCATTTTCAACCTAATTGGTGAAGTAATCAATGGCAACCATGAGAAGATGAAAACAGAGAAATTGGAAAATTGGACTCCAGTCTCGGGTTTTAGCCCGAAACCCCTACATAACCTATAAAGGCATCAAAGTCCACATAGTTTGCATGCAACATAAGGGTGGGGTTCATCCCATAGATTCAAACGGGAATTTATATGTGTGTATGTGGAAAATGTATTTTTAGTTTTAAGAAATTATGACAGATAATCCCAAATGATTTTATAGGGATAACCCTATTTTCTTTGTTTTGGGCTTTTTATAGAAAATAAAGTATGTACAATGTAACTAATGAACGATGAGGCGTTAAGGTGTATGAACTAAAGTAAAAGGCTAAATTAAAATTTATGTAACTAATGCGAAAATAAACAAATAAAGGGAGAGGATAATATTTAAACTTCTTTAAAAGAACTGATATAACAATATATGACCACGTCTCGGCTTAAGCCTGTTTGCTCTGGCCGACCTTGTGGAACACACTCTCTTAAGGAATTGTGTGACAACGGTCTTAGCCTCATCCTTTAACTAGGCTGAGACCACAGGCCATCTTGATGGGCTTAATGCCTCGTCTCATCTACCACGTGAAAGCCAAGACCACATCAGCTTCTTCATATGCTCGTCTCGGCCTGGTGTGAGTCAGCCGAGACTCTACTCGGCAGGTACTAACATGTGATCCAATATTACCTCAGAGGTCTCTTACTCGGACAGGCCGACACCTCATCCCAGAACGACACATTTGACATCTGATAGGGTGCATGGAATATAGCATACATGGGAGAGTGCGCGTGGGCTGCGAGCCCTATGAGGACAAAATTGTTGCAGCAACATCTTCCTCACGTGTGAAGAATATGTCCCAATCATTAATTACATGCACAAATGACAAGTGGCCGCATGGCAGAGTCATCACGAATATTGTATTTATTCACCCTCATACTTGTGTATTTTAGCCCCCTCGGGTACTTTAATTCCTATATTTAAGCTCGTTAACAAGAAAACCTCTGTTTTATACGTTTACATGCTATATGAGGTATAATTGAGCTTTTGTAGGTATTAAAGTGATTCGCGTGAAGTTTGGTTGCTTTCCAAAAACATTTCGTTGAATATTGCAACTTCGGGGGCATTTTAGTAATTTTAGAATTGGGGTTTTAGTCATTAACTCTTCATGAAAGTTGAACCCCTTTGATTTCTCTTCACGTGGACACCGACGGTGCATGATTCCGATGTATAATGAAGAAGTTATAGCATTTTTAGGAAGGTTTTGTCTTCAAAATCACAATCAAGGGCACATTCAAGGGCATTTTAGTCATTTCATAATTGGGGGTTTTGGCCCAACATATTCTTGGAAGTTGTATCACTCTGAGTTATCTTTGCATAGCCTCCAACCGTGCCGGATTCTGAGTTATAATGAAGAAGTTACGATATTTTTCGTATAGTTTATCCAAGCTATAGAACTGCAGACCTGCTTAGGCGAATCGATTAAGCCAAAAGACAAATTGATTTGGAATTACAAAAAGTCCAAAAATTTCATTTTTTAAGCTGGTTTTGGGTTGGGTATTTAGGGAAAAACATTGTCTTAAGTGCGAGACTTATTGTTTACACTTCTAGGGTTAGAACTTTGGGGATTTTGTGGAGCTTTTCCCTCTCATGCATTTCTCTTGAATGTCTGTCCATTTTAATATGTAAGTGTAATATCCATTATCTCTTTGCTTTGTTTATGCCTTATTCCTGATGTCTTTCCGTTTCTTTCCTAGATAATTAGTTATAGTTATTTATTTATTCTTTGTGTTGGTTAATTAGGTTTAGTTTTTATTCTAATCATGTCTAGTAGCTAGTTTAAGGGGTTGGGGTCATGTTTCCGCCATTGATGGGCATCGAGCTCCGAAAGTTAGGTTTTGTGTAAAATTGCTTTTAATTGAAACCTTTTTGTATTAAAGTAATACTATGCATTTAAATATTTTTTTCACTCAATGTTATTGTTTATTGCAATATTTCGAATTTAATCTGCTTGTGACCATTGTTGGTTAAATGTTTTATCTCTCACTTTTGGGTTAAATCCCTTCATCTGTGATGCTTATGATTTACTAAAAAATGCTCGGTTAAATGTTTTCGAACCGAAATTCTAATTATGTGTTGTTTATTCGATGGCGGGGATGTGATTCCTACTCTCGTTTCCTTAATTATAGTATAGTGTTAATTTCTTATTTTTTTTCTTTTTGTCTCCATTTCCACCCATCACCTTTTACACCTTTATTCTTGAAGTAATAATTCCGTTACAATCTATAGAACATTCCCCGTGGATTTTTCTATACCCGGACTGACCGTTATACTCCATTGTTGAGTGTAGTAATAGTTTAGGTTTTTGTATGTTGGCAGCGAACCTAAAACATCGATAGTGTCCTTAAACGAACACTTACTACATGCCGCATCAAATGGCGCCATTGCAGGGGAGTGTTTTGATTTAGATTGTAATTTTTTTTATTTCGTAGTATTTTTTCGTTTGTATTTGTATTCTTTGTTTTCACCTTTTTTGTGGGATTTCACATTTGAGTGCCAAGAAACTTTGAATTCACAATCGCACACCTTTCTTCGTGGATTTTCTATCTACATAGAATTCGGTAATCATGTCCTATTTCTATAGTAATATCGATAATTATAATGGTTCATATGGGAATAGTTCTCAAACTTTTTATTCTTAAGGATCCGCGCCTTGACCTCTGTGCTTGAGGGCCTTCGAATTATTGAGAATGAAAGGCTTGAAAACATTTATTTGGATAGGGTATTTGAAAACATTTATAGTGCCTTGACCTATTTATAGGCTTAGGGATAGGGTATTTGGATGGGTAAAATACTCCTTTTTTAATTGGTAAAAATGAATTATACAGTTCATTAATCAATTTTTCACGTTTTCTCGTAGCTCACGAAAAATTGTCATCCTAAATCCCTTCATTTTCGGACTAAAACTTATCTCATAAAGCTGTCAACTTAACGCTGCGTTTGGCTTGTATTTTAAGGCCTTATCCATATTAGATTTTTTTTTTCAAAAAAAAATAGGGGGACCTGGGAGTCGAATCCAGGTCCTTTTGAAGCTCTCCTACACGCGCACCAGTTGAGATAGCAAGCATCCTTGTTTATATAGCTGCTTCAATAATATATAACCCATTCTAGTTTCCGAAATTCCTTTTTTATGCTTTGGCCCCAAGATTTTAACTTTTTTCAATTCTTCTCAAAATCGTCATATCTTCACCAAATGACCTCGGATCTTCACCAAAATTTAGAGGTTCCTGCAAAAATATTAAATATCTTATATTAATTTAAATTCAGCCCCTTAAAGTTGAGAAAATTACCAATTTACCCTTAATTTAAAATTTAGACCTCGAAAGTCATAACTTTTGCGTTTTAACTCCGAATTCAACCAAGTTCCAGGGAGAACTTTATTTTTCCTAGATAAAGATTAAAAAATTATTTCCAGGCCCATAAAGTTTTCAAAATTACAATTTTACCCCCCAAAGTTATTAAAATCACATTTTAACTCAATTTTTATTCAAAATTGCATTTTTCTTTTAATTTATGAAAAAGTCTCTAAAAGCTCATTATTTATGATACAACGGGCCTAACAGGACCTAGATTTGGTCATAATTCATACAAAATAATGCACTCATCATTATCCTTGTCCACACCTTATATATTTTCTTAGTCAATCCCTTTGAACCTTCATATAACATTTCATTTCATTATCCAAATTCCCATAACCAACTCCACATTAGAGTTATAAACCATACATATTACTTTCAACACCTTTGTTTATAATGATACATGGGATTGAATGATGTTATTGTCTTGTGGTTGCAATTAAGCACGCGAGAGTGAAAAAGTGAAGAAAAAAGTGAAAGTGAAAGTGAAAAGGAAAAGAAAACGAAAACAAAAGAAAAGGTTATAAAAAGAAGAAAAGAAAAAGAAATAGAAAGTTTGTATATGTTGTATATAGTGTTCAATAATCCTTGTCGCTTTCTAATTTGATATTTAATGCTTGTTATGGAAATCATTTTCCAATTTTGAAATTGCCCGCAAGTTTCCATTATCCCAAGTTTTTCATCCCTAAACATTTTGAATCAGTACATATTTCCTTAATTTCATAACCCAAGCCTAGCCTACATTACAACCTTATAAAGTCCTATGTGATCCTAAGGTGAGTTCAGTTTAAAATTTTAAATAGTTTTGATAATCTATGAAAATACATTTTGCCTCCTTTAATGAGCGATATCTATCATTGAGATTATACGTTTTTCGTTTTATATATAACATTCTTCATTAGTGACATGTGGGCGGCCTAGATTCCATTTACATTTACTCTTTCTGCCCGCATGCCCTGTATATTACCTCCCCTTTCATAATGATTTTATTTGTTGAGTGCAATGCCCGGTGATGATTGATATATACATGCTTTTATGTTTATTCAGTTTATATAAGTTTTTTTCAAATAATAATTTTCATGTGCTCTCTCCCTTCCCACTTTTAAGATTTCAATTCGACAAAGTTCGTTCTATAATTTTAATAACAACAGATGATTTCATTCACAATGCTAATAATATGTTGAAAACTTGTTCGTTATTGTTGAGCATGTCTGTTTTGTTGGTTTGGGAATATTTGGATGAAAATTTGATGTGTGTGAGTTTCATCCCTGAAAACCCTCGCGATACGACACTCGTCCACTAGGGTACCCTAGGGGTTTAACGGCCTATTGCATATGCTAAATGCAATCGTTCACCGATGAAAGTGGCATTTATCCCCTTTGTACACATCTCCTTTTATTGGTTTACTTGTAGTTCTTATTGATAAGCACCCAAAACTGTACAATTTATACCACAAATATACGTACTTTAGTTGCTAATTCTCGACAATATGGGTCGTATGCGCTTAATTGTTCAATATGCGCTTAATTGTTCAATATGCAAGCTTATTTTATTAGGATTAGAATTTTTAGGATTTTATGTATTTTTAGTTTTATTAGATTTTGCATTTTCTTTTTAGGATTTTAATTTTAAGTTTTATTAGATTTTATTTTTATTTTGTTTTTATTTATTTTTAGTTTCAATTTTTATTTGAGTCTTTGTTTTATTTTAAATAGGATTTTATTTTTTTTAGCTTTTTATTTTATTTTATTAATTTTATTTTTTATCAGTTAGTTTTATTTTACGGGTTCAAATTAACACACACACACCATACTTCTACACACCACACTACACACAAACTTAACACACCCAAACAACACTCACCCACACCTTACTTACCTACACTCATCCACACACAACCCCTCACCACCTCATCTTCTCCTACCAAAGACTCTCTCTCCTCTATTTACCCCATTACCAAATCAAACCCCAATAACAACCCTCCAACCTTATACCTCCTGAACCATAACCACCGGCGACCCTCTGACCTGTTTCCCGTCGGACCTCCATCACACCTACTACTAAAACCAAAACGGGCCGGCGCCGCTCTTACCTAGACCCGCCGGAACTCGTCGGCAACACCCCTCACACCGTCGTCCAGCCCCGATCGTCGGTGTTCCCTCCTGAAACCACGCCCAACTCCGGCGTGCCTCACCCCCCTCTCCGGCGACTTTCAATCGCGACTGCTGCCTGCAAATCCGACGTGGCAGTCCGGCGAAACTGCCAGCTACCCGCCACCGACCTGTCCCGACCTCTCGCTGGCGACCGCTACCTACACGCCGGCACATCTCCACTCCGGCCAGCAACTATACCTCCTTACCGACTTTCACCCAAGTCTAAGACCCATTTACCCAAAAAACCCATTTCCCATCCAATCTCCAACCCATATTCAACCTTGTTCAACCCAAATCTCATTTCAAAAATCAAATATCCATTTCTCCCTTATAAGCCACGACCTTCCATTTCCCAAAACCAACAAAACTAAAGACCAAATTACCCCATGTGCCAATAACACCCTTTAAACCCACTTAAACCTTTAACCCCAATTTTACCCATTATACCCCAACTAACTACTCAAAATCAATTTCCAAAATTACCCCTCACCATATCAAATTTTTATTCTCATTCACATGACCTCACACCCAAACCACATGCACCCTCCATTAAATTCCTAAATAAACCCTCACCCAATTCCTTACACACCCTCTTGCACCTTTGTCTACCAAAAATACACCTTAGTCCCATATGTGCCTTGCATCTACTATAAAAGAGGACTCAAGACACCATTTGGAGGACTCATCATCAAATAGAGAGAGAAAATTCTAGAGAATTGCAGAGAGTTAGGTTAGAACAAATTAGGTAGAAATATTTGTAAATAGTTTATTTTAATTTTTTTTAGATATTTGTGAGTGGTAATTGTGTGAGATTCAAGTTGGGTAAATTTTTCCTTTATATCTTTGTTGATCAGTCACTTGCAGGATTGTATGCTTCAATTTCAAGGGTAGAGTTCAAATTGCCAATATCAGTGAGACTTATTTGAAGAATTGTCCTCTTACCCTTCTATTTTATTTGTTTATGCCTTTGATTATTAATTTGTCAAATTTTATACCATGTTAGGCTAAAATCCCTTTCAAGGAGTGGGGTGAAACCCTTATTTGATATTATTATAGTTTAATTAGTTTGATTACTTGAAATTTCCCTTTGGATGTTAATTTTGATCCCTCGCCCTTAGATTTACGCCTCGAGAGAGAGTAAATGATTTTCGAGAGAAAATCGAAATTCTAATTATCATACCCATTTTAGATTCGAACTAGAGATAGGGGTTTCTTAAGTGGGGTATCATAACTTGAATTTCAACTCTAAAATTATTTTCTAAGATTTACATGAATTTTAATCGATCGATCCTAGCGGGTGATTAATTAAAATGAGTGTAGATCTATTTTTCTATAGTTGTGGGGTATTAAACTTAATTTTCTAAAAGATTACTATTATAATTACACTTGCGACGAGAGTTGGTTTGTAATTTTGATATTAATTTGGGAGAATTCAAATAATTAAATTAATTAATTAGAATAACTAAAATTTGTGGTGTAATCCCATTCCTTGATTGTTCTCACAATTATTTACCTCACTTTATCTCTTATTTTAGTGTTAGACTTTATTTTTCATTTTAGTAACTTTCTAGTTAGTTGTTATCATAACACTTTAGTTTAGTTTAGTTTAAACCTCACCTCACCTTATTGTTTTAATATTGAAAAAGCTAAAAAAAAATTAGAAAGGTGAAAAAGTCCAAAAAAATAAAATAAAAAGTAAATTACAGTTGAATTTGTCTCTAGCTTACTCCCTAGGAAGTGGATTGATACCCTTACTTACCTCTACACTTTAGATTGTTATATTTTGTAGGTAATTCAAGGATTTTGACTAACTTGGCTTTCAACAACGACAATACACAAAAGCCACGTTATCACTTATTGCTTTGTATTTCATTGTTAAGGACTAGCAATGCGTAAGTAAGGGGGTGTGATTCAACATGAATATTATATTTATTCACCCTTATACTTCTGAATTTAACCCCTCGGGTATCATAATTCCTATATTTATGCTCGTTAACAAAAAACCTCCGTTTTATATGTTTACATGCTATATGAGATATAATTGAGCTTTTGTAGGTATTAAAGTGCTTGGCATGAAGTTTGGTCGCTTTTCGAAAAAGTTTCGTTGAATATTGCAACTTCGGGGATATTTAATAATTTCAGCATCTGGGTTTTAATCCCTAACCCTGCACGAAAGTTGAAGACCTTTGATTTCTCTTCGTGTTTCCGCCAACTGTGTATGATTCTAATGTATGATGAAGAATTTATGGCATTTTTAGGATGGTTTTGTCTTCAAAATCACACTCAAGGGCACATTCAAGGGCATTTCAACCATTTCATCATTCGGGGTTTTGTCCTAATGTCTTCTTGGAATTGCAGTTTTCTGAGTTAGCTTTGCATAATCTCTGACCATTCCTAATTCCTAGTTATAACGAAGATGTTACGATATTTTATGTACTGTTGATCCAAGTTGCATAATTGTAGACCTGCTTAAGCGAATCGATTCAGAATGATAGAAAGTCAACAAATTTCACTTTTTAAGTTGGTTTTTGGTTGGGTATTTAGGGAAAAACATTGTATTGATTGGGAGACTTATTGTTTACACTTGTTGGGTTAGAACTTTGGGGATTTTGTGGAGCTTTCCCCTCTCGTCCATTTCTCTTTGATGTTTGTCCATTTATATATGTAAGTCTAATATTCATTGTCTTTTTGTTTGTTTATGTCTTATTTCCATGATGTATTTACTTTTCTTTCCTATATAATTAGTTTTATTTATTTATTTATTTCTTGTTTGTGCTGGTTAATTAGGTTTATTTGTTGTTCTAATCATGTCTAGTAGCTAGTTTAAAGGGTTGGGGTCATGTTTTCGCCATTGATGGGCATCGAGCTCCGAAAGTTAGGTTTTGTATAAAATTGCATTTAATTGAAACCACGTGTATTAAAGTTGGAATATTATGCATTTAACTTTCATTGTCACACAACGTTAGTGGTTATGGCGATATTTTGAATTTAATTCGCGTGTGACCATTGTCGGTTAAATATTTTATCTAGAATTTTTGGGTTAAATCCCTTCATGTGTGATGTTAATGATTAACTGAAAAATTCTTGGTTAAATGTTTTCGAACCGAAATTCTAATTATACATTGTTTGGCCCATGGCGGGGATGTGATTCCAACTCTCATTTCATTAATTATAGTATAGTGTTAACTTCTTATTTTTCCTTTTATTTCACCATTTCAACCCATCACCTATTACACTTTTATTCTTGAAGTAATAATTCCGTTACAATCTATAAGGCATTCCCTGTCGATTTTTTGATACTCGGACTGGTCGCTATACTCCATTGTTGAGTGTAGTTATAGTGTAGGTTTTTGTATGTTGGCGGGGAACCTAAAACAATGATAGTGTCCTCACACGAACACTTAGTTAACGCATCATCAATGACATTGGTCACTTCATATTGTACATGACTCCTGTATGCCTGGGGTGCATATAGCACCACCCCATCCATATAAAAACCTACCTTGATCTACCTTTAGAAGGATCTCTAATTCATAACCCTATTTAAACTCTGCTAAATTCACTGCATAGAGAGAGAAAGCTTGAGTGTTATGTATCCCAAGGCCTTTACTGCCCTTTGTCAGTGGATTTCACACACACTCACACAGTGGAGTAGGCCTAGATAGGCTAAACCACTTATATTTTATGTTATTTCCCTCTTAGCCTCATCTCCTTCTGCATATATATCTATTTATACTCCATTAATACACTGGTTTGAGATTTCATATTACATTGATTTATTGATACCATTTTTGGTATCATCAATCTAGAGTTGTTTGTGGGAAACAAAGTGCAACTACTTCCTCATCTTTATTTATCTTGTTCTCATCTAATTCTGTGGTGGTGTTTTAACTCCTCTCGGGTGGGCCTGTATCATCATTGAAAGATATCCAATTGAGCCTCCTAAACTTTTCTTCTGATTTTTAGCTCTTCTAATTTGTCGGAGATATAACCTTCGATCTACCCCTGGGCATTCGCCCAAGCTCTAGACAAGCCCGACCCGAATCAGAAATGGTTGATGTGGCAGCAATGCTGTGCTCATTGGCTGCCTGCCATTGAAATATCCAAGAATAAATTATTATATTCAGCCAAAATATTATGGCTAGACCTGTCGTTACTAGAGAGGAGTTGATAACTCTGGCAGCTATGGAAGGCTTCCCAGATCCAGCCACCAGAGTATCACCCTAGGCCCTGCAC
Organism: Sambucus nigra; assembly: GCA_949130495.1. Lineage (NCBI taxonomy): Eukaryota > Viridiplantae > Streptophyta > Magnoliopsida > Dipsacales > Adoxaceae > Sambucus > Sambucus nigra. Next base: position 31,502,048 of record OX422215.1, on the reverse strand, counting down.
AAGGATCTCCTTCCTCAATAACGGAATAAAGATGTTGCTAACCCTAGGTAAGAATTTCATGATGATGAGGATGTTCAAATGTGATGAGGAGGACGATAGAGAGTATTAGGAACCTTACCAAATCTCTAGAAACACTGTGCGTCCAATTCATCCTAGAAAATGGCATAATGGTAGGCCGAGCTGAGAGTGTAGGCCATGTGCATAAACTTTAGATAGACTAAGAAGAAGGCCAACCTTTGATAGGCTCGACCCAGCAACAGATGACTTGAGGAATCACCTCGCCAGATCTCGAAGCATTATCGAATCCAGGAAAAACTATAGATGTGATGACCATAGGCCTCCATGAGGCCAAGACAAAGAAGCGCGAGGTGAACAGCCGACAGAGAATGACTGTTGGAGAGCCATTAGTTCTCCAAGTCGATAAAGAAGTGGCTAGAGATAATGTTGTCCAGGATGAGAGAGAGGTTTCAGCTGTGGATGAAAGGCCTTGGAATGATTCCATACACTGATTAGAGGATAAGATAGGGGATATACTAAAGAGTTAAGACCCTTTGTAGAGGGTTTAAACTGAAGGCTTCCCCTTTGTGGAAAAAATTACGATTTATCCAACTCCGACTAAATTCAAGCCATCGATAGTCACATCGAAATATGACTGGAGCACTAATCCCATCCACTATATGGAGATGTATTAATCCACTGCTGATATCTACTCAGTCTCGGACAAAATGAGGTGTCGAGCCTTCTCTAACACACTTACATGTTTTGCTCATGTGTGGTTCACCTCCCTTCCCAAAAACTCAATAGAAAATTTTAAGAAGTTAGCAGAGAGGTTTATACATAATTTTTTCTTCAGAGTCAAACCCAAAAAGAAGATGACATACTTATTATACGTTAATTAGGGAAGCAATGAAAGTTTGAGAGAGTACATAGACAACTTCAATAAGGCGAAATTAGAAGTCGTAGACTATAAAGAGAGCATTGATATGACTACCCTTATGGGAGGATTGTAGAAAGTAAAGCTCCTCCAGAAGTTAGCTGAAGATCCTCCAAAATCCATGGTCAAACTCCTGGCTACGGCTGGGAAGGTTATGAATGCGGAGGAGGCGATGGCTGTCAAGGGAGACGATGAGAAAGGATAAATAAATGGAAGTAAATTCCAAAAGTCAAAGGGTAAATATGGAAATAAGAGGTCGACATATGATAAGTTTGCTGACTATACCCCCTGACAGTCAACTGTGAGCATATTCTTAATGAGATAAAAAATGATCGGTCTTCGAGATGTCTAAAGAATTTGAGAGATCATCCTCATAAGAGGAATAAGAACCTATAATGTGAATTTCATCGAGATTATGTCCATACAAACCGATAGATGCTTCGCTCTCAAAGATGAGATTAAAAAGATGTTAAAAGATGGGAAGTTGAGGAAGTATGTGGATAAGAGTAGTCCAAAAGGTGGTCAAGAGGACGCCTATGAAGCACTCTATATCTTTGAATCACTTGAGTCTATATTATATAGGTGCGCATTTCGTTTGGAAATAGTGGCAAAATTAAGTCATACCCTTTCAAACCAAAGAACCTTCAGAGTCTTCATTTTGACTTCCTCTAAAAGTCCAAAAGTTATAAGTAACAACACTTCACCTATGATGCATTCATGTGTTGCATATGTGTTTTCCATAATTCATTATATGGTTGTGTGTGACTTAAATCCCTCTAAAATAATTTTCTACAATTTTTGGGATACTTTAAATAATTGCTATGATTTTTTAAACAATATTTAGAAATCTAAAATTGGTTTTCACAAAAGTTGTGGGCTACTTTGTAAATTCCATAAGTTATTAAAAACCTGCTTGGGTAGACACCGAAAGAATTTGAAAATTATGTGGGTACAATTTGTATTTGTAAGAGTTCAAAAACACACGTTTGTAGTTCCATCTTAGCCTTACACATGTTGATTCCACAACGGCTAGATTTGTGTTTTTATGCTCTCACATACCTGTGCAACCTGTGAACGCTTGGATCTTTTTAATCAATGACCTACATGTTATCTGAGATGATCCGCGTACCAATGAGGGTTAACTTATAAGCGGTGCATTATTAAACCTTATATTTGCTTCGATCATTTAAAAATAATCCTGAGCCTTGATTTACTTCGATGTTCCAAAGCCTTCCATTTCTTACTATAAATACAAGCCATATGTTATGCGATTACAATCTTTGGCCAACCTCACTTATGAGAGAAAATAAAGAGAGAAGAGAGAGATGGAGAGAGAGAGATAGAGAATAGAGAGAAACCAAACCCTAAACTAAACTCCGATCAAATCCTTCCAAAATACCCTTTATGTGAGTGAGTGATTCGTATCGAATTATGCATTTAATTACCCTCGAACTTAGGCTTTTTAGCCCCCTCAGGTACTTTAATGCCTATAATCATGCTCGTTAATCAAACAATCTCCGCTTTATATGCTAAAATGTTATTTGAGGTATAATTTAGCTATTATAAGTATTAAAGTGATTAGTACGAAGTTTGGGCGCGTTTCGGTAAAGTTTTGTCGTGATTTGCACATTCAGGGGCATTTTTGTAATTTCAAACTTCGGGATTTTTGTCCGAAGTATTCACGAAAGTTGTATCCCTCGAGCCAAGCTTCGCGTGGCCATGAACGGTGCTCGAATCGGAGTCCGAATGAAAGAAACATGGACCTTTAATCGGAAAGAATTATAAGAAATTCATTAACAATTTAATTAATTACCCTTGTGTCCCTTTTCTTCTTTAATTACAATTCCATAAATTCCACCTATGTCCCTAACACGTTTTTTTGCAGCAAGAGAAATGGCGATTTGGCCCAAGGCTCGGGTTTTGCTCGATTTTTGGGTTCGTCCCAATTGAAGACTTTTGTCAGAAATTGGAGCTCGATTTTGGTCCACACGCGCATATGGGTCTTGGACATGTACAAATTGGAGGGTTTTGTTGGCCATTAATGGAGCTTGAGCTTTGGCTATGGAGGTTGGGAAATCGGTCTTGGCATAAAATTGGAGCTCTCGGCTTATATTTACATGGTGGTTTTTTGGCACATATGGAGTTGGAGTTTTGATGGTAGGTCTCGGTTTTGGGTTTATCAGCCTTTGGAGCTTGGTCTCGGCTTGTGCCATTTTTTCATGTAGATAGCCATGGCAGTTGCGTAGGAGAGGTGTAGCGCGATGGATTGTTCCAGCAGGCACGATCAGCCGTCTCATCCGCCGCGGTCGACCGTGGTTTCACAAATTGGCTTGCAAGCTTAACAGTGTTGATCTCCCCTATTCTGCGGTCGACCGGCTCAAGCCGCGGTCAATCGGTGCTCTGTTTTTTTTTGTGCGAGAATTGTAGCTGCTTGCCCCATTTCCCTTTTCATTTTCTTTTTCTATTTTTTTATTTAGTTTATTAAGAGACTTATCCTTATTTTCATTTCTTTTCCTTTTTTCTTTTCTTCTATTAATGTAAGTTACTATAAATACACCACTTGGTGTATTTTGGTAGGAGATTAGATTTTAATTGATTTTCTCTTATTTTAGACCTAGGTTAAGGAACTCTTTGGGGATTGTTATGGAGACCACCCCTCTCCTCCATTTATGTTATGGTTTGACACCCATTAATGTAAGTGGATATTATTCTTGCTTTGTTCCTTTTATTTTCCTTGCATATTTAATTTTCATACCTAGTTAATTAGTGTAATTTATTTATTTCTTGTTTTAATTATTAATTAGTTGTTTTATTAATTTAATCATGTTGTGTGAGTAGTTAAATAGAGTTTGGGTCGTGTGTCCGCCATTAATGGGCGTCGAGCTCCGAAAATTAGGTTTCGCATAAAATTGTATTTAATTGAAACCTCGCGAATTAAAATGGGATTATTATGCGTTTAACTTTCATTGTCACGCAACGTTAGTATTTAAAGCGATAGTTCGATTTTAGTCCATGTGTGACCATTTTTTATTAAATATTTAATCTCGCAACGTTGGCTTAAATTCCTTCATGTGTGATGTTTATGATTAATTAAAAATACTCGATTACATGTTTTCGAACCAAAATTCTAATTCTGCGTGTTTAACCCATGGCGGGTACATGTTCCCAACCTTCGTTTTATTAATTATTGTTTAGACCTAACTTCTTATTTTTTTCCTTTCATTTACAACCAACCCATCACCTTTTACAATTTTATTCCTGAAATAATAAATCGATTACGAGTTATACTAACATTCCCTATGGATTCTCGATACCTGACTTACCGCTATACTTGTATCGCAAGTGCAGTCGTAATTTAGGCATTTGTGTTAACGCAGTGAAACGAATTCAACAATTAACGTTTTGACGCGACGCTACTTTTCACGCTTGATCAAAATGGCGCCGTTGCCGGGGAGTGTTTTGTTATAGATTGTAATTGTCTTATTATTTTGTAATATTTTTTCTTTTGTATTTTTATTCTTTGTTTTAACCTTTTTTGCAGGACTTCTACATTTGAGCGCCTAGAAACGCTTGAATTTTCCCGTCGCACATTGCTTTGGGGAGTTTTCCCTCTCGCGCTTTATTTTAGGGTAAGCATGTCTTATTCTAATTTTTCTGGTAGTCCTAATAATAATTCTCAAAATTTCGGTAAACCTATAACTTTTGGTCAATACTTACAAGCCCCAAAAATTACAACATATAAAATGACATTGAGTGAGTATTACAAAAGTCAAAGTTTGGATTACATAAATTTTAGGATTGGTCATTTCGATTTTGGGTTGCAAGATCCTTATGATGAGAATTTTGAAATGAATTGCAATCATTTTCAAAATTCTTATGTTAATGATTTTGATTGTAGTCCCGAGAATAATTTTCAATGTTCTCATTTGCGAGAATCCGCTCCTCGACCCATGACTTTCCGTGAGGTGTTGCGCATGCTTGAAAATGAGAGAATTGAAAACCGTTATCGGGAAGAAAATCATCGTTGGTAACATGAGTTGGATTTATTATTTAAATCCGACGACGATTTTTCTTCCAAGATTTTTTAGGTCGATTTTTTTTAAACAAATGAGGTACTTTTGCCTACTTTGGAACAAATCATTCTTGACTTGACCAATGGTATAGTAAAGAATGAAAATGAGGAAGAAATGGGTGTAGTATCCATTTGCAATGAACTCGTTTCTTCTTGATTCTCAAATAAGAAAGTTTCATTGCAAACGATCCTATTTCCTTCGAAATTCAACCTTCAAGAGATGATAACTCATCTCTTGAGATTGAAATTCTTTCATCCCCATCTTTATTCTATACGATCACCCCGTCTTTAGTACCCGATGGATTGGTGCCAAAATTTACAGTTTTAAACCTTTTGATTGACGAGGAGTACGCGCTCGAGCCGCCTTCCATGACGCATCTTTGCCCTCATGTGTGCCGCCTCCCATTCCAACTTTAAAGTACTTGGGAGATGATTCAATTTTTCTTGGCACATATGTGTATTTTTCGCCCATCCTCCCTCCCAAATTTTTAATTGGGGATGGTTCACCTTTTCCACCACCCACATTCCTTCTGTTGTTCAAACGAAATTCCTATATTTTGAAAGGCATGCATGAAAAGGAGGGTCCACTATTGATCCTCCAAAGTCAAATTGTATTTTGGGTGGACCCTTAAAATTTTCAACTTCTAGTGTATAGCTAGTTAGGAGTTTAATTTGTAGGTTGTAAATAGTTAATTTTATTTTTCTTTATTTTTACTTTTTCTCTGGTGTGATTAGTTAAGTTTTATTTCTTCTTTTTGTTATTCCTGGTACTAATATGTTTTGTAGCATCATTGGACTTGTTATTTCACGAGATCCCTCTTTTTTGGGTAATATCACTCTTTTCCTTCTTTAACTTCGTTCTTAATTAGCTTTGAGGATAAAGTCAGGTTTTAAGTTAGGGGTTGAGGGATATTCTATCCATTTATTTATTCAGTTCATGTTTTTGCTCACATGTTAGTTACTTAGTATGCTTTTCTTAGAAAAATTAAAAATTTCAAAAATATTTTTCTTTCTTTTTTCTTTTTTTTCGGGCATTTTGCCTTTGTTTTCGATGATAAATTTCAATAATTGCCCGATCCAATAGACAACCCAATGATGCATGTTCTCGATTTTAGAAGTTATTATACTTTAGTACTCATATCATTGATATTATGAATAACTTCATGAATTAAACTTTAATCCCATGAGCACATGAACTTTTCTTGTTATATTGATTTGGTTTAAGATTTTTATAACTCTGTAATATTTTGTTGCATTGTATAAACTTACACCGAGTAAGCTTTGTACCTTTCATCGTTTGTGAGTGTTATACACTATTCTTTCCTCTTTGAAAATGTTGAATTCGTTGGTAATCTCACTATCCTTTCATTTGATCGTTCATTAACTGAGTTCATATATGAAATGTGTTACTTGAGCATGATTTTCATATATTATTTTGACTCGAGAATTGCGTAAACTTTAGGAAATGATCATATGCAATCTTTGTTCTATCATCCATATTAGCCTTGACCTCACCTTATATGTTTACCCTCATTAACCCCTTTGAGCCTAAATATTAGCCTTTCGTTTCATAACCCAAATCACATAACCAACTCCGAATTCGAGTTATACACCATACATACACCTTCCATACCTTTGTTTGGAACATTACTTGGGATTGGATGTTGTTTTTGTGTTGCGGTTGCAATTTAGGCATATGAGAAGGAGAAAAGTAAAGAAAAGAGAGATGAGAACAAATAGAAGAAAAAGAGAAAGAAGAAAATAAAAGAAAACAAATGAGAAACATGGAAAAAGAGAAGAAAAGAAAAGAAAGAGAAATTTCTATATGTTGTGTATAGTGTTCAATAAGCTTTGATTACTCTCCAATTGATATATCTTATATTTTTTTGGAACTTGTTTTCCAATTTTGATATTGCCCGCATTTTTTTCCATTATCCCTACTTTTCATCTCCGAACACTTTTAATACGTACCTATATATCCTTCGTTTCATAACCTAGCCTAACCTACATTATAACCTTAAACAAGGTCTATTTGATCTTAGGGTGCATTTAATTTAAAAATTAAAATAGTTTTGATAATCCGTGAAAATGCATTTCGCCTCCTATAATGTGCGGTATCTTTCATTGAGATTAAAGTTTTTTATTTTTTATATATAGTGTTCTTCATTTGTAACATGTGCGCAACCTAGTTTCCATTTATATTTACTCTTTATGCCCATATGTCCCGTGTGTTACCTCCCTGTTTCGAGTTAATTCACTCGATGAGTGTAATGCCCGTGAGGATTGAATATATGCTTGCTTTATTTAGTATCCGATTTATTTAGGTTTTTGCCAAATCACACTTTGCATGTGCTCGCTCCCCTCCCACATTTCAAGATTTCAATTCTATGAGGTGCATTCTATAATGTTAATAATACGGACGGTTGTGTGAATTAGTTCACTTTGCTAATAATGCATATGAAATCCTTTTCGATACTGTTGGGCTTGTCGCATCTTGGATTAGGCATATTTTGAGGAATGCATATGATGTTTGTGAGTTTCATCCCTGAAAACCCTCATAAGACGACACTCGTCCACTAGGGTAACTTAGGGGTTTAACGGCTTATTGCATATGCTAAATACAATCGTCTTCCCTATGAAAGTGGCAACTATATTTCGATGCATGTATACATGTTGTGATTTTCTTATAGTTCTTCTTGCGTTGAATTTCATTACTAGGGACTAGCAATGTGTAAGTTAGGGGGTGTGATTCGTATCGAATTATGCATTTAATTACCCTCGAACTTAGGCTTTTTATCCCCCTCGGATACTTTAATGCCTATAATTATGCTCGTTAATCAGACAACCTCCGTTTTATATGCTAAAATATTATTTGAGGTATAATTGAGCTATTATAGGTATTAAAGTGCTTAGTATGAAGTTTGGGCACGTTCCGATAAAGTTTCGTCATAATTCGCACATTTAGGGGAATTTTTGTAATTTTAAACTTCGGAATTTTTGTCCGAAGTATTCACGAAAGTTGTATCCCTCAGGCTAAGCTTCGCGTGGCCGCGAACGGTGCTCGAATCGGAGTCCGAACGAAAGAAACATGGACCTTTAATCGGAAAGAATTATAAGAGATTCATTAACAATTTAATTAATTACCCTTATGTCCCTTTTCTTCTTTAATTACAATTCCATAAATTCCACCTATGTCCCTAACACGTTTTTTTGCAGCAAAAGAAATGGCGATTTGTCCCTAGGTTCGGGTTTTGCTCGATTTTTGGGTTCGTCCCAATTGAGGACTTTTTTCAGAAATTGGAGCTCGATTTTGGTCCACACGCGCATATGCGTCTTGGACATGTACAAATTGGAGGGTTTTGTTGGCCATTAATGGAGCTTGAGCTTTGGCTATGGAGGTTGGGAAATGGGTCTTGGCATAAAATTGGAGCTCTCGGCTTATATTTGCATGGAGGTTTTTTGGCACATATGGAGTTGGAGTTTTGATGGTAGGTCTCGGTTTTGGGTTTATCAGCCATTGGAGCTTGGTCTCGGCTTGTGCCTTTTTTTCATGTCGATGGCCATGGCAGTTGCGTAGGAGAGCTGTAGCGCGGTGGATTGTTCCAGCAGGCGCGGTCGACTGGCTCATCCGCCGCGGTCGACCGGCTCATCCACCGCGGTCGACCGGGGTTTCACAAATTGGCTTGCAAGCTTGATAGTTTTGATCTCCCCTGTTCCGCAGTCGACCGTCCCAAGCCGTAGTCAACAAGTGCTCAGCTTTTTTTTTTGTCCGAGAATTGTAGCTGCTTGCCCCATTTCCCTTTTCATTTTATTTTTTTTATTTTTTTTCTTTAGTTTATTAAGAGACTTATCCTTATTTTCATTTCTTTTCCTTTTTTCTTTTCTTCTATTAATGTAACTTACTATAAATACACCACTTGGTGTATTTTTATAGGACATTAGATTTTAGTTGATTTTCTCTTATTTTAGACCTAGGTTAAGGAACTCTTTGGGGATTATTGTGGAGACCACCCCGCTCCTCCATTTATGTTATGGTTTGACACCCATTAATGTAAGTGGATATTATTCTTGCTTTGTTCCTTTTATTTTCCTTGCATATTTAATTTTCATGCCTAGTTAATTAGTGTAATTTATTTATTTCTTGTTTTAATTATTAATTAGTAGTTTTATTAATTTAATCATGTTGTGTGAGTAGTTAAATAGAGTTTGGGTCGTGTCTGCTAATAATGGGCGTCGAGCTCCGAAAATTAGGTTTCGTGTAAAATTGCATTTAATTGAAACCTCGCGAATTAAAATGGGATTGTTATGTGTTTAACTTTCATTGTCACGCAACGTTAGTATTTAAAGAGATAGTCCGATTTTAATCCACGTGTGACCATTTTTTATTAAATATTTAATCTCACATCGTTGGCTTAAATTCCTTCATGTGTGATGTTTATGATTAATTAAAAATGCTCGATTAAATATTTTCGAACCGAAATTCTAATTCTGCGTGTTTAGCCCATGGCAGGTACATGTTCCCGACGTTCGTTTTATTAATTATTGTTTACACTTAACTTCTTATTTTTTCCTTTTATTTACAACCAACCCATCACCTTTTACAATTTTATTCCTAAAATAATAAATCGATTACGAGCTATACTAACATTCCGTATGGATTCTCGATACCTGACTTACCGCTATACTCGTATCGCAAGTGCGGTCGTAATTTAGGCATTTGTATTAAAACAGTGAAACGAATTCAACGATTAGTGTTTTCAAACCCTAAACCAACAAAATATTTTCTGATTTCAGTTTCTTTGAATATTCATACTTAGATCTACTTGAGATCTTGATTAGGGATTTTCACTTTCATATATTTCACATTTTGTGAAATAAGTGTACATATTTTCAAATAAAAAAGTGCATAGGATCTTAGCTCGTGTATATAGAAAGATTCCCTCTTGATCTGTGGATATTTAGAAGATCCAAAGGCTGGTAATTTTGATTAAACTGATTTTGGAAATTCATTTGCATATTTGTGATCTGTTTTGCATACTGTCTATAATTAAGTGTGTGTGTGAGTTGCATGCATGTGATTTAGAGCACATCCCCACTTACACCATCACACTACTACACTGAAAAGTGTTGGTATTGAGATCTTTGGATTTTGAGTCGACATAATGATAAAAGGAGTGGAGTTACAAAGCTGAGAGAACATCAACAACATCAGAACCTTGGGAGAAGTCAGAAAATCCAGAGGAGTAGGTATATTTCTGAACATAGAATTAGGTCTGATTGTGTGTCTTGATTGTTATGTAGTTTGTAAATTGGTACTCTATTTTAGTGGATTTTTACTTTTGAGGTGTAGAGACCTCCGTGGATGTTTCCCCAATTGGGTGGGGTTTTACCACGTTAAAATAGTACGTGTATACTTCCTCTTCCTCTCATCCTTTTCTCAAGGCCGTGTTGATTTAAGTTTTGTTTTTTTAAAACTAGTAAACCTGTACGTGAAATAAATCGTTCATACTGTTTTACACAGCTTGTGTTTAAAATTTTTTTTAAGAAAAGAGTTTCTTCAAAAAACTATTTGGATCCATTTAGATAGTTTAATCTTGAATTAAATGACTTAAGTGGTATTTTTTTTCAATTGGTATCAGAGCTTTGGTTTTCAAAAATTCTTTAGATCTTGATTTTTTAAAATTATTTTCTCAAAGAACATTATGGACGAGAGATTTGAGAGACTACTTCACCTGTACATGCCCCCTCTCTTTGATGGAACCAACTTTCCTTACTGTAAGGTAAGGATGGTTGCCTTCATCCAAATGACATTGGGAGATGATGTCTGGGAAGTTATTAAAAATGGTTACCCCTTTCCTACTAAACCAGCCACTGAAGGAAGTACTATGAGGATTATAAAGTTACTAAGTGAATTCACTAAAGAAGAGAAATAGACACCCTTTAACAACAACAGAGGCAAAAATGCCATATTCATGTCTAATAATGAACACAAATTTAAGAGGGTATCATTCTATTCTACCTCTAAACAAGCATGGGACACTCTAGTGACTACACATCAGGTTAATACTAGAGTTAAAGCTGCTAAAATACAAATGTTAATTCAACAGTAAAACTCCTTGATCATGACTAAGACTGAATCATTTGATGACTTCTATATTAGACTAACAAACATTGTGACCAAATTTCATGCTAATGGGATTGTTTATAATATAAAGGAAATTTTCTTTAAAATACTAAGATCACTTCCACAAAAATTTGATAATAATAGATATGCAATTGAGGAGATGGATGATCAAAATCTAAAACCTGAACTCCTTAGTAGAAATTGAGAAATATGAAAATGGAATTAAAATTTAAGAAATAATTAACCCAGTTCGAAAAGAATCAGTCTGCCTCCAATCTTGTTTTTTCATCAAAGTTGAGCACACCTAAACTTAGCATACCTAAAATTTACTTAGACTATGATGAGGAGAATAATTTAGATACTTTTGATAATCAGATTTCCTTAATATCTAAATAGTTTAAGAAAATTTTTAACGTTCTTAATAAAATAGCAAAAAGACAGGGCAAACCTACTTATCCAAATAAATCTAACAACAAGCCTCATGAGAGAAGACAAGACAAACACCAGACTGTCAATCATAAGAGACCTGAGAAAGACCTTAAAAATGTTGAATGCTATAGATGTGGGAAGTTAGGACACATGGCTAGTGACTGTATAGTTAACTTAGACAAAATTCACAAACATAATAGGGCTCATCTAAGAACGACTTGGGCGGACTCCAGTGACTCTAAAAATGATGAACCTGAGTCATCAAACACATTTGAACCTTGTATGTAATTCTTTGCTAAGATAATCTACAATGATGATGAGGAATCTTATCATGCTTCTAATACTATGCCTACTAGTTTATCTACCTTATTTCTTGAGAACGTTGATAAGGTTTTAAACGTTGTGTGTGTGAGTCAAAGGGAAGGCTCTATTATTGATGTAAATGGGCTTGTGAGACCTAAAAATGAACCGCTAGGGGACACTGCACAATTCACATTTAGTGACTCTAAAAATGATGACCTTACTGAGATTCACACACTGTGCACAAAAACTCTTAAGAAAAGCACTAGGCTTGAAAAGATTGTCAAGTATCTTACCCAGAAGATAGAAACCCTAAGTCTGATGATCAAATAGAATGCTGAAGAGTACACTACTCAATGTCTAACTTATGAGAATGAAACTAAAATTTTTGAACAAAAACTAAAAGAGTTGTCTAACTCTAATGAACGTCTGGAAAAGAAATACAAAGGAACATTGTTGGAATTGGAACAAACAAAAGAAAAGACATCCAAAGTCTTCAAAAAGTTTACAAAATTTGAAAATAACTCTAAATGTTTTGAAGATTGTGTTGCTGAAAGTAAAACCAATTCTGATGACAGAACTGGAATAGGATTTTGTCCCAACTCTAAGACCCAAACTAAAAACGTTAAAACTATAAAGTTTGTGTCTGGTAGCAAAAGACCTATTGAAACTTGTCCAGATTTTTAAGGTCTGAAAAATGAGTTTGATAAAAAAACAACTAAAGTTAGACATTGGTGAATCAAGCAACTCCGAGCCTAATGTTGAATAAAAGGCTACATACGTCGCCCCCCTATTCGACAAGCAGATTCGACGTTTCATCCTGTGCCGCCTAGGAACAAGACTAGAGCTCAAAACCTAGACAAACCTTTTAATAATAATTTCCTTAAGGTTGTGAGTTCTACGTGACATCTTTACTTCTCCTATTATGACGTCTATGGACATTACCTTGATGGTTGCTATTCCAAACGTCTATGTAATTCGGTCAATAGCTCTAATGTTTACCATAACTTCAACTATTCCAGGAGAAGCTGAAACAACTATGTCCTTCCTAGACAGACAACCAAGAATTATAACTATCATAACAGAAGGAAAAGCTAAAAGACCATCAACAAGAAGGAATCCTAGATTCTTTTCTAGACCAATTGCTCAAACTGTTTATAACAACAATAAAAATGTGCAAAAATCTTTTAAGGAAAAGATAGAAACTCACAAGTTTTATCAAATACGAGCTACTAAGTGCAAATTAAAAACTAAATCAATTTGGGTTAGAAAATATAATCTATTACCCCAGCTAAAATGCGACATTATAATTAGTGCTTTGAGAGACGAACATACAACAGTTGAATGGTGTTTAGACTCTGGTTGTTCCAAATATATGACCGTGTATGATTCCAAACTTTTAAACAAAACCAACTTCTCCGGAGGAAAAGTCTTTTTTGGAGATGGTGTATCATCCCAGATCATTGGTAAAGGAACACTCCATGAAGAAGGATTACCCATTCTAGAAGATGTTCTCTTGGTAAAAAGGACTTAAAGCCAATTTACTAAGTATATCACAGTTTTGCGACTCAAACCATACTGTCACTTTTTTAAAGAACAACTGCAAAATTTTAAATGAAAAAGGTGATTGCATATTATAGGACTCCGTACTCCAGATAACTGTTACACAATCAATCCAAGTACAGAGGTTTGTAACATCGCTAGAATTGATGACAATGAGATATGGCATAATAGGTTGGGTCACATTAATTATTATTGTCTTGGAAAATTGTGATCCCAAGAGATAGTTAGAGGTCTTCCCAAGATCAAACCAATTTTAAACATTATTTGTGGTCCATGCCAAGAAGGAAAAATTGTTAAGGCTGCTCACAAGAATGTTAAAGAAGTTCTATCCACTAAACCTCTAGAACTCATCCATATGTACCTAATGGGTCATTCTCGTGCTATTAGTCTTTGTGGAAACAATTACATCCTTGTTATGGTTGATGACTTCACTTGATTTACCTGGGTTGCCTTTTTAAAACATAAATAAAAAACCTTCCATAAGTTTTTGAAAATCTTAGTTCATATAGAAAACGAAAAGGACTCCCAACTAGATAGAATTCGTAGTGATGGAGGAGGAGAATTCATAGATTAGGCATCATAGAATATTATGACTATAATGGTTACAAACATGAATTTAGTGCTCCCAAGACACATCAACAAAATGGAATTACTGAGCGTAAAAATCTCACTCTTCAAGAAATGGCCCGTGTGATGATTCATGCGAAGAACTTACCAAAATATTTTTGGGTAGAATCCATTCGAACCGCCTCTCATATAATTAATTGAGTCCACTTAAGGAAAAATACCAAACAAACATCCTATGAGCTTTGGTATGGGAAGAAACCTTACCTGAAATACTTTAGAACCTTTGGTAGCACCTATTATGTCTATAAGTGTAGAGAACATCTGTCTAAATTCAAAACTAGAGGAGATAAAGCCATCTTCTTAGGATATTCTCCAAATAGTAGAGCCTACCGTGTCTACAATTTTCGTACCAAAACCACGATGGAATACATTAATGTGGTTGTAAGTGACACTAATGTAGAAAGTAAGACCAAAGAACCAATTATTGTAAATGAGTTCGAAAACATTTTAAATTATGACTCTCCAGAAATAGTTGAATATTTACTAATTGAGACCCCTGAAGTACCTAACTGGGTTTTCAAAGATCATCCTTTAGATAGTGCAGTTGGTAATCCTACTGATCCTATTCGCACACGATCTCAATTTCGTAACATTTCTCATTTTGCATGTTTTGTGTCTCTTATTAGGACAAAATATGTAATTTAAGCCTTGAATGATACTTTGTGGATAAGTGCTATACAGGAGGAATTTCTTCAATTTGTCATTTATGATGTTTGATAACTTGTACCCAGACCTAAAAATAAAAGGGCTATTGGCACATGTTGGATTTTTAAAAATAAGACTGCTGAATCTGGGATGATTATTCGGAATAAAGCTAGATGAGTTTCCCAGGTCTACTCTCAGATTAAAGGAATAGATTTCGAGGAAACGTTTGCTCCTGTCACTCGCCTTAAATATGTTCGCTTACTCTTTGCCATGGCTTGTCATTTGCATTTCACACTATATCAAATGGATGTTAATTCAGCCTTCCTTAACGAAATTTTAAATGAGGAGGCCTATGTAGAAGAACCAAAAGGGTTTATTGACCCTATTCACCCAAATTATGTCTATCGTCTTAAAAAAGATCTTTATGGGTTAAAACAAGCTCCTAGATCTTGGTATTAGCGTCTATCCACCTTTCTTTTAGACAACGGATTTAGGAGAGGAAGGAATGACTAAACCTTATTTGTCAAAGATTTTGACAATAATATTACTATTGCTCAAGTTTATGTTGACGATATCATTTTTGGATCCACCTCCCCTTTAGAAGTTAAGACCTTATCAAACATTATGCATAAAGAATTTTAAATATCACTTATGGGGGAGTTACAATTATTCGTAGGCCTCCAAGTTAAATAAAATTCAGATGGATTATTCCAATCGCAATCCAAATACGCTTTAGAGATTGTCAAGAATTTTGGGTTAGATACAGCTAAAGAAGATAGGACTCTTATGAGTACTTTTATCAAACTTTCTAAAGCTGAGAATGAGAAATCCATTGATTCTACCTTGTATCGTAGTATGATAGGAAGATTACTTTACCTTACTGCCTCCTGTCCTGATATTATGTACTATCTCTGTGTGTGTTCCCGATATCAAAACAATCCTAAAAAGAGTCACCTATTATGTGTTAAAAGAATTATTAAATACATTAAATGTACTCTAAACATAGGACTTTGGTACACTAAAGACACTTCTAGTAATATAGTAGGTTACACCGCTGCTGATTGGGCTGGTTGTATCGATGATAGTAAGAGTACTTCAGGAGCGTTACTACATTGGTAATAATTTGGTAGGATAGAGTAGTAAGAATCAAAGCTGCACTTCGTCGTCTACTGTTGAATCTGAATATTTTGCAGCAGAAAGTTGTTATGAACAATTACTTTAGCTGAAACAAATGATGAAAGATTACGGTATAACTGAGGCTAAGTTACATCTCTATTATGACAATCAAAGCGCGATTAATATTTCTAAAAACCCAGTTCAGCACTCTCGTACCAAACATATTAAAATCAGATATCAATTCATACGCGAGTTAGTTGAATCTAAGGAGTTAGAAATAAATTACATTCGTACTAAATTGCAATTAGGTGACGTGTTTACCAAACCTTTAGACTTTCTTCGTTTTGAATCTTTATGCAAATCTATTGGTATGGTGATAGCATAATAATGATTTATTGTTTCATACTTGTCTACTTTGCCCTTTGTCCATTTGAGACAAAATGGGGGAGAAGTTTGAGTCCTCTTGGACATTTTGTGTATTCCGAACTAAAAAGATCGCTCTTAGTTATCTTATTTTCATAAATCAGTACCTTCATTTGCAACTGAATTTATGTTAGGGTATTGGTCTGTATCTAGTTTGAGTTATGTAATTTTCTCTTTCTAGGATACTGGGATGATAGAATTTTAATATAGGAATAGGATTTTTTATTTCTTTTATATCCCTACGAGTCTTAGATGACTTAAAGGACATTTTGTCTCATATTTCCAAAGGGGTATATTGAAGCACTCTATATATTTGACTCACTTGAGTATATATTTTATCGGTGCTCATCTAGTTTAGAAATAGTGACAAAAATTGAGTCATACCCTTTCAAACCAAAGAACCTTTAGACTATTCATTTTGACTTCCTCTAACAGTCCAAAAGGTATAAGCAACAACACTTCTCCAAGGATGCATTCATGTGTTGCATATGTGTTTGCCTTAATTCATTATATGGTTATGTGTGAGTTAAATCCCTTTAAAATATTTTTCTACAATTTTTGGGATACTTTAAATAATTTTTATGATTTTTTAAACAAGTTTTAAAAATTTAAAATTGGTTTTTAAAAAAGTTGTGGGCTATTTTGTAAATTCCAGAAGTTGTTAAAAACCTGCTTGGGTAGGAACCAAAAGCGCTAAAAAACATGCGTTTGTAGTTGCATCTCAGCCTTACACAATAGCTAGATTTGTGTTTTTATGCTCTCACATACATGTGCATACCTGTGAACCCTTGGATATTTTTAATCAATGACCTGCATGTTATCTGAGATATTTTGTGTAACATCTGGATCCATCAATGAGGGCTAGATTATAAGCGGTGAATTATTAACTCTTAGATTTGCTTCGATCATTTAAAAACCATCTTGATCGTTGATTTTCTTCGAGGTTCCAGAGCCTTCCATCGCTTACTATAAACACAAGCCATATGTTATGCGATTATAATCTTTGAGCAACCTCACTTCTAAGAGAAAATAAAGAGAGAAGAAAGAAGAGAGAGAAACCAAACCCTAAACTAAACTTTGGTTAAATCCTTCCATAAAACCCTTTCTGTGAGTGAGTTAGTTTGAGATTCGAGAAGATCTATCCTCTTTTGTCCTTTGTTTCTTTCCCAACTTAAGCACGTTGATTCAATCTCATTTTCTTTTATAGAACTTTGAGATTTGATCTATGTAATACATTTCACTTAGATATTAAGTAGTTTTGATTTCTTCTTTCGAGAAATCTCATTTTGTTGGTCGTTTTCAAAACTGATATGTTATTTTCAAACCCTAAACCAATAAAATCTTTTCCGATTTCAGTTTCTTTGAAAGTTCAGACTTAGATCTAGTTGAGATCTTGATTTGGGATTTGCACTTTCATATATTTCACATTTTCTGAAATAAGTGTACATATTTTCAAATAAAAAAGTGCATAGGATCTTGGCTCGTGTATATAACAAGATTCCCTCTTGATCTGTAGACATTTTAAAGATCCAAAGTCTGATAATTTCGATTAAAGTGATTTTAGACATTCCTTTGCATATCTGTGATCTGTTTTTCATATTGTCTACAATTAAGTGTGTGTGAGTTTCATGCATGTGATTTAGATCACATCACCCCTTACACCTTCACACTACTACACTAAAAAGTGTCGGTATTTAGATCTTGGGCTTTTGAGTCGACGTAATGCTAAAAAGAGTGGAATTACAAAGCTGAGAGAACATTAACAACATCAGAACCTTGGGAGAATTCAAAAAATCCAGAGGAGTTGGTATATTTCTGAACTTAGAATTAGGTCTAATTGTTTGTCTTGATAGTTTGTAAACTGTTACTCTATTTCAGTGGATTTTTACTTTTGAGGTGTAGAGACCTCCGTGGATGTTTCCCCAATTGGGTGGGTTTTTACCACATTAAAATCGTACGTGTATACTTCCTCTTCCTCTCATCCATTTCTCAAGGTTGTGTTGATTTAAGTTTTGTTTTTTTAAAACTAGTAAAGCTATAACTAAAATAAATCGTTCATATTAATTTACAAATCTTGTGTTTGAAATTTGTTTTAAGAAGAGAGTTTCCTCAACAAATTATTCGGAGCCATTTAGATAGTTTAATCTTGAATTAAACGACTTAAGTGGTAATTTTTTTCAGCCTAAAAGAAGAGGAATGATAAGTGCAGGCCTCATGCCCTAGATAATCAAGATGACGATGCGTTAAACGATAATGATGAAGCCAACCCAGACCTGCCACCTACAATCACTAATCCCAAGGGTCTTCTGAACATGCTTTCTATTGGAGTTAAGATGATTTGTGTAGGACTTCCAAGGGTAGGAAAGGAAATTGCTGATAGGAAAGCTCATGTGGCAGAGTCCAAAGTTTTCAACCAAAGCCTAAAGAGGCACATTCGGCAGTTGTTGAGTCGAAGAAGGTGAAGAGAAAAAATGTTAATATGGATACCCTGATTGTTGGTTTCTTGAGGTTGGATTTTAAAGGGATCTTACCCCTACATGATGAACCTTTGGTGATAACTACCTTAGTACATGGGTATGAATTGCCTAGGATAATGGTCGATGGCGGAAGCTTAACTGATGTTATGTTCTAGGATTGTTACAAGGGCTTGAGGTTGATCAAGAATATAATGATCCCATATCACCAACCTCTCATTAGTTTCAGTGGAGAGAAGGTGGAGCCTCTTAGGATCTAGGAGATGGAAGTTAGAATGGGGAACAGTTGGCCAAAGTGTCTCACAAAGAAGATTAATTTCTTTGTTATGGATGAAAACGTCTACTCAGCCTACAACATAATTCTGGGACGAGTAGCCATAAAGGAGTTTGAGGTTGTACCCTCAACATTTCACCAGATGATAAAATTATAGAATCCTTATGGAGTAGGAAAATTTTAGGGTGACTAAGTTGAGGCACGTGAGTGCTACTCCAACTCGATTGAAGAGATAAAGGCGTATAAGAGGGACACAATAACTTATAACATTGACACTCTTGACCACAGAGATGAGACCAAGTTGAAAAAGGGAGAAGCCACTGAGGAGGTAGAATCCATCGTCCTCAATGAGGATGAGCTGGAAAAAACCATCCAAGTTGGTAAGGCCCTGAAAAAAATGATTAAAGAAGAGTTGATCAAATTTCTAAGGAAGAGGCAAAGCATTTTTTATTGGATCCATGAGGATATGCTAAAAAATATTTTAGAGGTCCTCTGCCACAAGATCAATTTGGCTGAGGATGAAAAGTCGATCAAATAAAGAAGGTGAGTGTACTCTAGAGAAAAATACGATGTTATCAGAGATAAGGTGAAGAAGTTGGAGAAAGCTGACTGGATTAGGGAAGTTATCTACCCTAAATGGTTAGCAAATGATGACATCATCCCTAAAGGCAATGATAAGTTAAAAATGTGTGTTAATTTCATAGACTTAAACAAATAATGCCTCAAAGATAAATTTTCCTTATCGAGGATATACTAGATGGCTGATGCCACAGAGGTCCATGAATTGATGTGTTTTATTGATGCCTATTCAGGCTATAATCAGATATTTATGGACCCGACTGATGCTGAGAAGACATAATTCATTATCGATAAAGGGACTTACTGTTACAAGGTTATGCCTTTCATCCTGAAGAATGTCGGGAAGACATATCACAGATTGGTAAATAAGATGTTGGAGGACCAGATACGACAAACCATGGAGGTATATATTGATGACATGCTTAAAAAGATCCTCAAGGAAGACACTTATGTGGAGGACCTTGAGTGAACTTTTAATACTATAGATGAGTACCGAATGAAACTCAACCCCTCCAAGTGTGTATTTGGCATGGGGGCAGGTAAGTTTTTGGGTTTTATTATGAATCAACAGGGAATTGAGGCCAACCTCGATAAGATTAAAGATTTGATGGGGATGAAGACTCCAAAATCCATTAAAGAAGTTCAGAGGTTGACTGGACGGGTAGCATTGTTGAACAGGCTCATATCTAGAGCTACTAATAAGTGTCTTCCATTTTTCAAGGTGCTAAGGAAAGATTTGAAGTGGAATGAAGAGTTTGATAAGTCCTTTTAAAAATTGAAGGCTTATATTGGCTTGTCACTTTTTTTATCTAGGCTTATTCAAGGTGAAAGGTTATATCTTTATCTGGCCATGCTAGAATCGTCCATCGGTGTTGCAATCATCATAGATGAGGATGGTGTGCAAAAGCCAGTGTACTTTAATAGTAAAGCCCTCCAGGGGGGCGAGAAGAGATATACTAAGATAAAGAAGCTGACATATGCTTTAATTCAGTCCTCGAGAAAAATAAAACCGTATTTCTAGGCGCACACTATGGTTGTCCTCACCGACTCTCCTCTCACACAGGTTATGCATAAACCTGAGAAATAGGGTAGGTTGATGACCTACTCGATAGATTTAGGAGAGTTTGAAATTATCTATCAATTGAGAATAGCCATCAAAGGATAGGCTTTGCCATATTTTGTCATCGAGTTCACCTGGGACGAGGCCGATAGTGAAGAGTTACAAACCTAACACCAAAGCTATAAAAAGCAAGCAAAAGCTCGATCGAGGTCGAGATGAGCACTACAAGAGGTAGAGTGACTGAAAATGAAGAAGAGATATATCTTTTCAAATATGGGACCCTGGAATAGGGTCCTTTTTCCAAGGGAGGAACGGTTTGGAATTTGTTTGTTGATGTCTCTTCATGAGAAGCGTATAGTGGAGCAGGCTTGATCATGTCAGCACCAGATGGGATGACATTGAATTTGCTCTGAAATTCAATTTTAAGGCTTCTAAAAAATTATTTTGATTATGAAGCTCTTATGGTAGGACTTTCCCTCTCTAGAGCATTAAATGCCAACTAGCTCTTCCCAAACTGGTAGTGAATCAGATATTGGGAGCATATGAGTCCAAGGATGATAGAATGCAAAAATACCTAATAATGGTAAAGGAAATGCTAAAAAATTTTAAGGAGGTGAAGATAAAAAGGATCCCTCGGCTAGACAACAGCCGATCCGATGCTTTAGCGAGATTAGCCTCGGCCACCAAGATAGAGATAATAAGGTCGGTGCCAGTGGAGATTCTAGTTCAACCAACCATTGAAGAAGATGATAGCTCAATGAAGTTTTGTTTGAACCTGAACTTGGGAGCTTCATGAATGGACCCCATCATTTCATATATCAGAGACGGGGAGTTACCTGATTCAAAAGTTGAGAGGAGGAAGTTGAGATATAAAGTGATGAAATTATCCATCATAGGAGATGTCCTTTTCAAGAAGGGATTCCTCACTCCCCTACTCCGATGTGTCCACTCGACTTAGGTGGAGTATATTTCAAAGGATCTGCATGAGTGGTCTCGCTCCAGCTATATAGAAGGGAGATCATTGGCAAAGAGAATTATCACCTAGGGTTATTTGTGGTCGACATTGGCTAAGGATGAAGCTAGTTACGTGATAATGTGGGATAAGTGCCAAATATTTGCCAGCATCCCTCATCAACCTCACCAACCTCTAACTTCTATCACCTACCCCTAACCGTTTGGTCTTTGGCGGATTGACTTGGTTAGACCATTACCAAGGGAAATAGGTAGCTACTGACATCTGATAGTGGTGATCGACTATTTTTCTAAGTGGGCGGAGGCTTAGGCAATAATTACCATAACAGGGAGGAAGAACTTTTAATTCATTTTGTAGAGGGGGCTTGAAGGTAATCTTGAGATTAGGGACAAATTCCTATTTATCAACAGTTTGAGATTAAGCAACTGAGGAATCTCAAGCGTGACAACTCAAGTGTGGCAACTCAGCGAGGCAGCTTGGCACAGCAGCTCATATTTCAGATTGTTGTATTAGTCATATTGTATTTTCATTATTGATGATTGCAAGCTATAACGGTTGTAATGACGTAACGATAATAACAAATGAGTTTGTGTGAGGTCAAACGGTACTTGCGAGAGACCAGGCTTGGCAGGGCCTGGGAGAGCTTTCATTCTCTATCGAATGACCTCACCATGGGAACCTTAGAGGGACTTGGTTTGGAGGATTGAGAAGTGAGGCACCGTTGGGGCTTGTCCTGACCATCTTAAATACACCTGGTAAAACACCGAAGGACCCTGACTGTGGAACCTCAAGTGGAGTAGCTTGGAGTTCCATCGGGCGTTGAGTTGTGAACCAGATAGCCCTCTACTTAATATCACATCTACTGTAGGTGATGTTACTGTCCAACCAAACAATGTCAGACATACACTAGAGTAAACCACCGCGGTATTTAGGCCTGTCAGGCAGTTGGTGAGCCACCTCTGTGACAACAGCCCCCTGACACACAGTGGTTAGGAAAAAGGCATGTCTTGGCATTTAATGATTATGACGTAGAGGATAATAGCACACCGGGCATTTAATGTTTTAACATAAAGTATGAGGGATGTATTTCATAGTTTTAATGACTGAGTTGCCCCGGGGATGGTGGGGGGGGGGGGGGAGGGGGGCTATTTAAGGACCCCAACCACTCCTAATGAAGGAGATATGATATTTTGAAAGTTCAGAAGTTATTACTATAGGGTTTACCCACCCGCCATTGTTACTTATTACAAAGATTTTAATACTTGACAGAGATTCTTGAAAGTGTTAGGTGTGTTTCTACCTGCCTACCACGGTGTATTTAGGGTGCTTAATTCTCTCTCCCTCTAGCTAAGTTACTTTAAAGGTTCATTACTATTTCCTGAGATATACACAAGAGTTTTGTGAGTTTAAACTGAGTTTATCTTCATTGGGTTTGTGTTTGGGTGTCCTATCAGTAATCCAAAGCTTTGGCCAAGATTATCTTATCATTACCATACTCAAATAGGGGTTGTGCCTCCATCTTATCTAAAGTAACCTCTTACATTTGGCGACTCCACTGGGGAGGCATTCTTCTAAGAAAGGAGTATGGTGCAAGATAATGCTACTCGAAGACTCAACTTTGATGATATCCAGCACAATGAAGAACAGGCCACGAGAGAGATGGAGGCCCCAAGAGATGGGGCTCCTCAGGTAGAGATACCTCCGGTTCCAATGACGTCAAGTGTTCTAGGGGTGGCACAACCTTCCACGAGCGCGGGGTTGGGAACCACCCAAATTTTGCTCCTCATGAGAAAGTTTTATGAGTTTTTGCAAACTCCAGTAGCTTCAACTATGCTGGGAGGTTTGGAGGCTAATGCTTTTGTAACACCCGGAGTAGATTCAACGGTCCCACCAGGTGCAGGTATTGCTGGAACGATCCCAGTAGGCATACCCTCCGTCGTAAATCCAGCGGTGGGAACTTCTGGGGTATCAACGGCGCCAGCAGTAACGAGCATTCTGCCTGTGACCCCATTGGTCGTTACCCCATCGCCCATGGAAGAAATGAAAAGGGAGATGCAAAAGGAGATGCTGAAGCTTATGAAGGCTTCCTCGCAATCTGTGGGCAAGGTAGCTTCTGTCTACGATGATTTTTGAACACCTTATCCTCAGGAATACAATGATGAGCCTTACCCGAAGGACTATATTCCCCTTATCTTTGACAAATATACAGGGAAAGGTGGGAACCCGAAGGACCACATTAAGCGTTTTGTTGAACACTTGGGGGCACATTGCAATGATAAGAAGCTTAGATTGAGGGATTTTTCCAAATTCCTAACCGACAAGGCATACACCTGGTACTCCCATTTGACTCCCAACAGCGTTTCTACGTGGGAGGAGATGCACGTATTGTTTGTCCAAAAGTTCTTCTTGGCAGAGGATGAGTTCACCCTGACCCAACTCGGTAGGGAGAGGCAAAGACCGGGAGAAGAGGTGGTGGCCTATATTCGATGGTTCAGGGAAAAGTACCTTGATGTAACGGAAGAAGCCAAGGAAACCAAGTTGTTGCAGATTTGTGCTGAGGGACTACTTCCTGAGTATATATGCCACCTTACCAACGAGACGCGCGAGGGAACTTTTTTAGCATTCCTAAAATCCATGAGAAATATCTCTTCGGTGGTATGACCCAACCCGACGGTAGCTCCCATGATGTTCAGGCAGCCGATGCAACCCGTGGGGGGAAGGCCCCAGACCCCACGGGTAGGATACGTCGAGAAGGAGGATGGGGGTAAGGCGCCGAAGAAGGACAACAAGAGAAAGTTTGGAAGAGACAGAGAAGACCCGCCACCATTGCCTTGTATGATAAAAGACGCTGCGAGCTATTATAATGCAATGGTCCAAGGTGGAATGGTTTATGAACCAAAGGGTGTGCCAGCAGAAGAACCTGATGCTGCAACAAGGGCTGATCCCAAACACTGCCAGGTTCATCAAAAGATCCATCATCCAATAGAGAGTTGCTTCATGATACAAAGAATCATCGATAAGTACATGAAGGCGGGGACATTACAAATCCCCCCCACAGAACATTAACAACAACCCACTTCTAGCACACGGGGCCAATTTGGTGATGGCCTATGACGAGCATGTAGAAAGAGAAGCAGGAGGGTTGACGATGAAGCAGAAGGAGCTCGAAGAAGCTCTGGAAAATTATACCACGGGAATGGCTAATGTAGTTTTAGCCTATGATGAAGCAAGCGCTAAGGACGTGGAAGACGTGTACAGCGTTGAAGGTGGGGAAACGGACCCAGTCATAGAATGTAGTGCAGTTTCAAAATCCCCAAAATTCACTTGGTTCTTCGATCAAGTGGGGATCCCGAAGGAGAGCAGAATGGAGATAACTCACGCGATTTTGAACATTGCAAAAAGGAATGCAGTCCCCTCGCTAAGGTGGAGGGGCCCATGGCTAGGCTAGTGAAGAAATTTCTGTCAGAAGTAACCTTCAGCGATACAAATAGAGCTGTGAGGTTCCCTCATAACAGGCCTCTGTATGTAACCGCTAGCGTCAACGGGGTTAGCTTTGCAAGGAATCTTATGGACGGGGGTGCTTCCATCAATATTATGTCGATCAACTCCTTCCACGCGGCTAATATTCCGAAAGAAAGGTTGGTCCCCATGCCTTTGGTAATTTCGGGATATGACAATCAATTTTCCAAATCCATCGGGTATGTGAATGTTGGGATTACGATGGGAAATCTGAGTTCCCACATCAAGTTCCATGTAATAGAAAGTGCAACTTCCTATCACTTACTAATAGGGAGAGTATAGATGAACAACCAAGGTTTAGTTCCTTCGACTTATCATCAATGCGCCAAGGAAAATATCAAGGGAACGAAGGTGACCATTAGGGATACGAAGAGGACTTTCGCTATCGAAGAAGCACACTTAGTGGGTGCAGCATTCTATATATAACTGGAGGAGGATGTACGGGTCCTGACAAAGAGAATGGAGGGATCATGGGTTCCCTCGATTAGAGAGATGATGAGGCCCTTGAATGAGCAGGATAAAGAGGGTGGAAGTAGCGAAGGGGTGAGGACCAAAGAAGCCCATCAGGTGATCCCTTGACTCCAAAAGATCTTGACGAAACTCAAAGAAAGGATGAGTCCTAGAACAGACCCGATGGAGCATGAGGTCCAATGGCAAAGCGTGTTGAGTCACTTTTTAGGGAAAAGAATCGCTGAGGCTTCCAGAGAATAGAAGAGGAAGGCCGTGGCAACAACTACCAGTAGGAAATGTAAGAAAATTGTCACTAAAGAGGGAAAAGTGGTGTACCGCTTATAACGGTGTGAACGGGCGGTCGAAGAGACTAAGGATGAGGTTAACCCGGTGTATGAGTGTTTCTTGGTGGATCGACAGGGGCAGTGTATGGTGATAGACAACTCCAGCATACAGGAGTTCGTAGAAGATGTCGCCGAAGAACCAGACTACATGGCAGATCAACCAAGGCCCCAGGCACAAGAGTTGGATCAGTTGAACTTAGGAAGAGAAGGGGAAGATCCAAGGCCTATCTTTATTTCGAAAGATCTCGGTAAGGGGAAATGAGAAGACTTGGTTAAGCTGATTCGGGAATTCATAGACATTTTCGCATGGAAGTACACTGAAATGGAGGGGCTGGATAAAGAGGTGAGCTTCCACAAACTGAACGTAATGCCTTCGGCTATTCGGGTAAAGTAGGCAACGAGGAATTATAAACCTGAACTTGACATAAAGATTAAGGAGGAGGTCCAATATTTATTGGCAGCAGGATTTATCAAGCCAATACAATACCCCCTTAGGCTATCCAGCATTGTGCCAGTAGGGAAGAAAGACAAGAACCAAATAAGGATCTGCGTGGATTTCAGAGACTTGAATAGGGCTTTCCCCAAGGATGAGTTTCCCCTACCCTCCATCAACAGTTTGATAGATGCCACAGCCAGTCACGAGATGTATAGCTTCATGGATGGGTACGTGGGATACAATCAGATCAAGATGGACCCCACCGATGCAGAGAAAATGACGTTCAGAACTCCGTTGGGAAACTTCATGTACAAGGTGATGCCGTTTGGACTCAAGAATGCTGGAGCTACGTACCAGAGGACAATGATGGCCATCTTTCATGACTTCTTCCACAAATTTATAGAGTTCTACGTAGATGACCTACTCATCAAATCGAAGAAGGAGGAGTCCTATCTGAATGATTTAAGTATGGTGTTTGCTCGGTGCAGGAGGTATAAATTGAGGATGAACCCGTTAAAGTGTCTTTGGAGTAACAAGCAGGAAGTTTCTAGGCTTCGTGGTTGATCAATAAGGGGTGCAGATGTACCAGGATAAACAACGGGTGATATTAGAGATGCCAAGTCCAAGAACGGTGAAGGAGCTGAAGAGTTTTCTTGGCAAAGTCTCCTACCTTAGGAGATTTGTGCCTGGATTGGCCGAAATAACACACCCACTGATGCAGCTATTGCGAAAGAACACGAAATTTAGGTGGGAGGAGGTTTACCAGGAGTCTCTTGTCAGGCTGAAGAAACTGCTCGTTTCACCACAAATCATGGTTCCTCCCCAGCAGGAGTATCGTTACAGCTATACCTCACGTTTACCACGAGTTCCGTTGGAGCTCTGCTGGCACAAGAAGTGGACGGGCAAGAACGACCAATTTACTACCTCAACAGGATCATATATGGGCCAGAGATTAGATATAGTAGCTTAGAAAGGCATTGTTTAGCTTTAGTATTTGTAGCACAAAAACTTAGGCATTATATGTTGTCTTTCACAATTCATATTGTAACTAGATGTGACCCAATTAAGTATTTTCTTGCAAGAACTATATTGATTGGCAGGGCAGCTAGATGTTTCCTTATCCTCTCTGAATATTACTTGAAGTGCGTGGTCCCTCACACAATTAAAAGCCAGGCGTACGCTGATCTGTTGGCCATCTTCCCTTCAGGAACCTTCGAGCCACCCAAGGAAGACATTCCAGGAGATGATTTGCAGGCTAATTACCTGGATACAACTGATGAGGAATGGACGATGCAGTTCAATGGATCTTCGGTGGAAAAGAAGGGGGGAGCAGGGGTTATTCTTTCGAAAGGGATGGAGAAGATTTTCCTTTCCTACAAGCTATATTTCCCTTGTTCTAATAACTAAGCAGAGTACGAGGCGTTGGTACTGGGTCTACCAGAGGCTCTTCAAAGGGGAATTCATTCACTCTGCGTTAAGGGTGACTCGAACTTAGTGATTCAGCAAGTAAACGGAGAATATGCGTGAAGCACATGAGCCTGGCGCCATATAGAACAATCATTCAAAGTATTCTCAACGAGTTCCATCGGACCAAGATCAGAAGACATCCCAAAACGATGAACCGCCATCCCGACGCCTATGCCATTATCACCCAGAAAATGGTCATGAAGAACGATGAGACTAACGTTGTAATCCAACGAAGAACAACTCCTTCAGTGGTACAGTTAATACTACCGATGGAGGATGACGCGGACTGGAGGGGAGAGATTAGGAAGCAACTGGAGTCTGGAAAAGGAGATATGGGATTAAGAGAGTTGGCACAATACTTTACTAACCAGGGGAATCTTTACTATAGAAATGTTGGGGGATGGTTGTCAAGATGCGTCAGCCCAGAGGAAGCAGAGCGAAGATTAAGGAAAATGCATGAGGAGCACTGCGAAACGACTGAGATACCTCTATATAGGAGAATTCAAATAGAGGGGTATTTCTAGCCTAGAATGAAGAAAGATGCGACGGAGCTGCAACAGAAGTGCGATAAGTGTCAGCTATTCTTCGAAGCAGCTGAGTGCCATTTCATTGAAACTCAAATGGACTGGAGGCAGCCCTTCATCGACTTCATCCAGGATGGAGTTGTCCCAACGGAGAAAATGGATGCGATGGGCCTGAGGCGAAGGGCTCCAAGGTTCTATGTTCAGGAGGGGCAACTTTATCGAAGGGGGTACTTCAACAGGCCATTGCATTGCATCACGAAGGAAGAAGCGATTGAGGTCCTCAAACAAGCACACGATCCAGCCCACATAGGAGGGGCCAAGCTGTATGATCAATTGATGACGTTGGGGTATTATTGGCCAATAATGGAGAAAGACTCTGCTGAGTTCGTTCGAAAATGCAAAGCTTGCCAACTTCATAGAAATATGATCCATGCCCCATCGGTAGACTTACACTCTCTGACAACACCCTATCCATTTCATACTTGGGCGTTCGACCTAGTGGGGGAAATACACCCTCCTTTGAGAGGCAAGATATGGATACTGGTATCAACAGAGTGTTTTACAAAATGGGCCGAAGCGATACCACTCAGAAGAGCAACGACTGAGGTGGCGAGCAACTTCATCGGAGAATACATTATTTGCCATTTTGGGATCCCAAAGGTTATTCTTTTAAATAATGGGACTCCCTTCGTCAATTACGAAGAAACAATGCTCACAGAATAGTACTCCATTGTTCATCACACCTCAACGGTGGTATACCCAAAGGGAAACGGTCAAGCCGAAGCGACTAACAAAATCTTGGTTAATATTTTAGCCAAGATGATGGAGGACTTTCCAGGGGCGTGGGATGACAAGATACCAGCTGTTTTGTGGGCCTATCGAACAATAAAGCAGAAACCCACGGGATACACACCGTTATCCCTTGTTTATGGGGCTGAGGCAATCCTTCCAGTGGAGTTGGAAGTTCCTTCCGTTCGATATGCCTTGCAAAGTAGCATGCTCCCTCAAAACAGACACATATAGTTGGAAGCGTTGGATGAACACAGAGATAATTCGATACAACACTTTCAAATGTATACAAAACAACTCTCCAGGGCATACGATAACTTGGTGAGACCAAGGAAGTTCTTGGAGGGAGACCTCGTATTAAAAGCGGTAGTGAATCACATCAGAGAGCTTCCTATACCCAAGTTTGCAGCCAATTAGGAGGGACCTTTTGTAGTGAAGGAAGCTCATGATTCAGGTTATTGTTTAATTTTGAAGTTAGAGGAAGACAAGCCATTTAAGATTAATAATAAATGGATGAAGGATTATCATGTGTAAACAATCAAGTTTCAACCAATGTTACAACTGGCTATTGTTATGAATATACAAGTTTTGGTTACAATTTGAACATAATGAAAGAATTGCAGAAATATAAAACTCTATAGCATACAAAAACAGTCACAACCCATGGATGGATTGAAAAGTACATATTCTTCATTCATAAACAATAGAGCATTACAAAAAAATTTGGGATCTATCGCCCAAGAATTACATAGATAAGAGCAGATGGAGGATCTGTATACAAGAGGCAATTAGTCTAAGAGAAACGATAAATCCGAGGAAGAGAAAAAATCTCCAGGAAGGCCCGAAGAAGCTGCTGTGAAAGACCGTTGGGCATTAATAGAAACCTCCAGCCTCGTTTGTACTTGTGTACGTTCGATGAGGAGTCTCTCATGTTTCAGTTTGACCAGACACAAGGCTTCTTCGGCATCCTTTACCTCTTGATCCACTGCTTCCAAAAGGGGCGCCAATGCGACCAACCTAGCTTCCTCAGCTTGCTGGTTCTCCTGGTGCTTTTGTAACACTTCCCTCTGGCCGATCAGTTGCTGGTTCTTCAAAGTCTTCAAATGTGTATGATACAGTCAAAACGGAAACCATCAAGCCCCATCTCCCTCAGAAAACCCAAAAATTGGTTAAGAAGGAATCTGGTAATGCTTGTAGTAGGAGTACTGGCAATTTCAGCAACAACGATCGCCATGCCTTGAAGTCTGTGACTCATCACGTGAATATTAGAACGTAGGCAATCCGGTGTGAAGGTCCCAGGGTGATGATTCACCAGTTGTTCGATCACCAAGTGGTGGTTGACAGGTATTTGAGGAGACTGCCGAAGCACCATTAGGTAGAAGGCGTGAGGAGCCAGGTCAAAAAGAGGGAGTTCACACCCAGATTCGCTCTCTACTGCAGCACCAGTTGTGGAACCTTGATCATCATGACCAGAGTTTTCCGAAACAGCAGGTTCTTGATGAGGTGAGCCCATAGGTGCAAGAACTGGGGGAGAATCTTCCCGAGCAACCTGAGAAGAGATAGAAGTCATAGTGAGTTTATGGGAAAAATCTTAACAAGCGCTTTTGTTGTTAAGTCACCATTATAAGGTGGAGTTTATGAAAAATCTTAACAAGCGTTTTCATTATTAAGTCACCGTTATAAGGTGGAGTTTAAGAAAAATCTTAACAAGCGTTTTCGTTGTTAAGTCACCGTTATAAGGTGGAGTTTATGAAAAATCTTAACAAGCGTTTTCGTTGTTAACTCACCGTTATAAGGTGGAGTTTATGAAAAATCTTAACAAGCATTTTCGTTGTTAAGTCACCGTTATAAGGTGGAGTTTACGAAAAAACTTAACAAGCGTTTTCGTTGTTAACCCACCGTTATAAGGTGGAGTTTATGAAAAATCTTAACAAGCGTTTTCATTGTTAAGTCACCGTTATAAGGTGGAGTTTACGAAAAAACTTAACAAGCGTTTTCATTGTTAAGTCACCTTTATAAGGTGAAAACTCACGAGAAATAACAAAAAATTATATATACCTCACTCACTACAAGGGCAAGAATGGGAGCAGTTGTGGCAGCTGCAAGGACAAGAACCGTTGGGGATGGGATCATCGCCTCAGAAGTCATAACGGGGTCCTTGGTTGCAGAAGCCTCAACGCTCGGCAAGACGCCCTCACCAACATAAGGCACCAAGGCCAGCATATGGGGTTCATCGGGAGAAGATGAGGGCCTCCCAAACAAAGACCCAACACGGAGGGGCGTAGAAGCACCAACCCTGGCCTTGATTGCATGAGGATCACCAAGATGAGTGGGTGGTACAAGATCACGAAAAAACTGTGACAAGAGGGCAAGTGTTAGAAAAGACGAGTAAGTAGAGAAAAGACGAAGAAGTATCTCTAAGTGTTACTTACCTCGGTTATGGTGCTGCAAAGGGGAATGGCAGTCAGAGGTCTCATCAACATCGTTGGAAGAAGAACGTTTGCTAACAACGAGGATATTTCAACCTGGGGCACCCAAAAACATCTCGATGTTCAGCAAGACAAATAATTAAAAAGGGTGGGACCGAAAAGACGCTATAACAAATAAATTATAGAGGAAATCATACCTAGGTCTCACTTTCCTCAACAAGAACAATGGGCAGAGGAACCTCAGTTAAGGTATGTAAATCAAAGGGGGCTGAGAGCGTTATCTCGGGGTGTGTCACCTCTGGGGGAGAATAATCACTCGCAGGTTCAACGGCATCACCTCCCATAACAACTTCCCTAGCACGTTGGGAGCCTGAACGACGAGAATAAGTGAGCCCCATCATAGGGGAACGGGGAGGAGTCACATCAGTACGAGATACACCGAAGCGTCCCCCCACAAAAGGGCTCACGGGAGGAATGGGGGGTTTGGTCTTTCCTCTTCAATCCCCTGCACCACAGTTGTCAAAAAAATAAAAAATAATAAGCAAATGCCTTAAGCAAAAAAGAGAATGAATAAATCAAGCATACATACCTCGGATTCAGAAGGGGAGCGCAAAGACAGGACCATGGGCGAAGAAGGAGGAGTGGCAACAATGGAGGGGGCAGGAGTGAGATGCACCTCAGGAATTTGGCGTACCTCAGGAGTCTGCTTCCTCTTAGACTTGGTACCCAGAGTCTTCCTCCTTGAACCCGCTGTACCGGTATCGACCTCTCGAGGAACGCTTGAGCTCTTTCTTCTTCTAGCCGTTGGCTCTGTAGGATCAACCACCACCATGGGAAAAGCAACGGAAGGAGGAACAACGACAGCGTGTCATTGATACTCATCATTTATTTGATCCATTTCCGCTTGGGCTTCCTTCCTTAAGCGCTCAGCCGTTTCAGCAGACATGGGAGGTGGAACGAAAGTTATGGGAAACGCTGCCACGGGAGTCTGGAGCTTCTGGTACTTAGATTTTGACTTTGATGTCCCACTCTTGGCCGTTTTTTCCTTCTTGGAAGGTGGTTGAGAAGGCCCCTCGCCGATAGTAGCTTCAGTTGAAGGGGCAACCTTCTTCAGAGCTGCAGGGGTTTTGGGTTTAGGCGTTGCAACTGGGACCATGGGACAAAGTGGGGGAAGCTCGATGGGAGGTACTTTGGGGGTTGTACTTAGAGGGAATTCCATCCCAAGTACAGATTTTCCTTTTAGCCCCAACTCTAAGGCAGAAAATGAAGAAACGGGAGGATACACGGGATCTCCCTCAACAAACTCAGTAATTGCAGCCAGTTGTTTCAGCTAGTATTTTGTAGCAAACAGAGGGGTCACATCCCAATGCCTAGTGATATTTGGAATGGTGACTCGCCCAACTATGGTTGACCATATCCCCCATGCAGCGGTTGAAGAAAATAGAGAACATGCCTCTCCAAAGGAGACCTTGGGGTTTGACGATTGAAACACTGGACGTGGAGCACCCTGGTCAAACCCAAACTGGAGGCTGCATTGGTTGGGATTATAGTGCTCACTAGTATATCCCCACTCAGTGTAAGAAGGTAGATATACTGGGGAGAACACAAGGACCACGACGAGCGAGGGATCCTCAATATCTGGGGTAGGGGCCTTTACCACTCTGGCTTCATGTTGAAAAAATTCATAAGTGTGAAAGAAGACTTCCTCCTGATAAGGCCTCATGACAAAGTTCTCAAACGGTAAATTACATATATTAACTCCTTTTGGCTTTGTCTATTGTGATAAATAAAGGATCGTGGAGGCAGAATTATTTCCCCCGAAGGAGGACTGTTGGCTTTGGCCGCTACGGCAGGAAAGCAAAAGTAAAGGAAGCTGGTTAGAAGAACGTTGTTGGCAAAATTGGCTAAGTTATAACGGCCGAGAGAGCATTCCATGTCGAACAAAGTTCTATCCAGCCAGGTGTAGAGGGATCCCAAGGAAATTGCATCCAGTGGAAATTTTATGTCTCGGGCCAAACGAAGGGCCATGTTGATAAGGTCCCTTCGGGGCTGGTCGTTGGGTTTTCCCGTCAAAAGGAAATGGGAGATAATCACAAGAATATAGGCAGGAAGTTCCAACGGTGTACCTTGACTAGGAGCATCTGTTGAAGAACTGCCTTCACAAGAACCCTTGAAGAAATAATTAATCAAGGGAGAGAAAGTAGCTTTGTTAGACGAACCAATGCAGCTTCGGCATATGCGATCCAACTCCAAATGATCGGAAGTCTCTTGAGCATCAAGAGCCTCATCGGTATAGGGCTCATGACCTATTTCATCGAGGCCCAAGAGCTCGCACACGTCTTCCAGAGTTATGCTGAACTCACCCCACGCAGTGATGAACGTATGAGTAGTAACGTTCCATCGAGAGACTAGGATAGGAAGAGCAGCACTGTTCTTAGAAAGAGTGAACTCACCAAACCATTTAGCCCGTTGCAACCCAAGCTTGGTGAGAATATCAGCATTAGAACTTTGCATATGAGAGTTCCAGGCAGCAAAGTGGGTAGGAGAGCCCCCTGGCGCTTCGAAATCAACATGGGACCATGGGAAGTCCCCTCGCTCCAAGCAAAATCGTAGAGTCCCCTCTGGAGGAAGAAAGCCCCACTCAAAAGAATCCTCGCCTTCATCACCTAACAGTAAGGCATCAAACTTGGAAGAAAAATGCACAGCCTTGCAGGCATCAGCAAAGTCATCACCCTCCCTAAAAATAGGAGAGCGACGATAAAACCTCAGTTATTCCTGGTGGGCAGCATCCAGGGCGGAGGCAGTAGTGGTGGTGGCAGATGGAGCACTAGTAGCAGAGATAGCAGGGTTGCTTGAGGTTGCCATGAAAAATGATGATGAAGACAGCAGAAAATCTTTAAGCAAGAGCGGTCTGAAGAACGAGAGTAGAAGACCACGACCACAGGTAGCGATTTAGAGGATGAGAAGGGAAGAAGGCGAATAGGAGCTTAGCAACAATGGAATTCTTGCAGGTTTTTCTCTCTCTAAAAATGAAAGCCTGAAGAAGATAGTAACAGAGTAAGAAAAAAGAAAGAGAGGGTTGAAGTTTTTTGGATATAGCCGTTTGAAAATTTCAGAGTTGTTGTTTCAGTCTCCCAAGATCACACGTGCAAAGCCGCCTGCAATCATTTCCAATGAACACGTGGCACCTTGGGAAGTGTTTTGACAGTTGAGAAGATAGCGCCATGTCATTTAGGAAGTGACACCTGGGGAACACAAATCGTTGCCTTCCTATGCAAGATTGAGTTTTGGCGCCAAAGAAATTTTTATTAGACATATCCAATAGAATCCCAACGAAGAAGATGTCCCAACGGTTCCAAAAAGTTACGATGTTCTCTCGTCATAAGTCTAGACGATTGTTTAGTTATGACTAAGGTACATCGGGAAGAATTTTACTTTTTCCCTGAAGACCCTAACGCTCTGGTTCTGAATAAAGGAGAAGAGACCTGAATCTTTTCACACAAAGAAAGGTCCATCGGTTTGAGACATTTCGTGCAGACATTTCTTGTTCCAACAAATCTCTTCACGAGGGGGCAAATGTAGAGGGGGATTGAAGGTAATCTTGAGATTAGGGACAAATTCTTATTTAGCAACAATGTTTGAGATTAAGCAACCGAGGCAGCTCAAGCGTTGCAACTCAGCGAGGCAGCTTGGCGCGGCAGCTCATTTTTCAGATTGTTGTATTAGTCATATTATATTTTCATTATTGATGATTGCAAGCTATAATGGTTGTAATGACGTAACGATAATAACAAATGAGTTTGTGTGAGATCAAACGGTACTTGCGAGAGACCAGGCTTGGTAGGGCCTGGGAGAGATTTCATGCTCTATCGAATGACCTCATTATGGGAACCTTAGAGGGACTTGGTTTGGAGGAGTGAGGCACCGTTAGGGCTTGTCTTGACCATCTTAGATACACCTGGAAAACACCGAAGGACCCTGACCGTGGAACCTCAAGTGGAGAAGCTTGGAGTTCCATCGGGAATTGAGTTATGAACCAGATAGCCCTCTACTTAATGTCACGTCTATTGTAGGTGATGTTACTGGCCAGCCAAATAATGTCAGACATACACTTGAGTAAACCACCGCGGTATTTGGGCCTGTCAGGCAGTTGGTGAGCCACCTTTGTGACAACAGCCCCCTGACACACAATGGTTAGGCAAAAAGGCATGTCTTGGCATTTAATGATTATGACGTGGAGGCAAATAACACACCGGGAATTTAATGTTTTAACATAAAGTATGAGGGATGTCTTTCATAGTTTTAATGACTGATTTGCCCCGGGGATGGTGTGGGGGGCTATTTAAGGACCGTAACCACTCTTGAGGAAGGAGATATGATCTTTTGAAAGTTTAGAAGTTATTACTAGAGGGTTTACCCACCCACCATTTTTACTTATTATGAAGCTTTTAATACTAGACAGAGATTCTTGAAAGTGTTATGTGTGTTTCTACCTGCCTACCAAGGTGTATCTAGGGTGGTTACTTCTCTCTCCCTCTAGCTAAGTTACTTCTAAGGTTCATTACTATTTCCTGAGATATACACGAGAGTTTTGTGAGTTTAAACTGAGTTTATCTTCATTGGGTTTTTGTTTGGGTGTCCTATCATTAATCCAAAGCTTTGGCCAATATTAGATTATCATTACCATACTCAAATAGGTGTTACGTATCC
This sequence comes from Sambucus nigra, assembly GCA_949130495.1. Taxonomy (NCBI): domain Eukaryota; kingdom Viridiplantae; phylum Streptophyta; class Magnoliopsida; order Dipsacales; family Adoxaceae; genus Sambucus; species Sambucus nigra. The sequence goes on along the minus strand of OX422215.1, from coordinate 31,465,787 downwards.
ATCTTATATAAAGTACCCTCTTACACATTTGAGAGAATATTATTTATAACTATGGCCTACCTAACACTTTGATCAAATAATGGGAAGAAGTTTAAAAATATATCCTTAGAGAAGTACTGCGAGAGGGTCGACATTAAGAAGTTATTTTTAACACCTGGCCGACCCCAGGCCAATGGTCAAACTCAGGTGATAAATAGAATAATCATTAATGGACTCAAAAAAAATTAGAAGATGCCAAAGGACGATGGACATAAGAGTTTAACGTCGTCCTATGGGCCTATAAGATGATGGAGAGAACGCTAATGGAGGATACCCCATTCATGCTTGTCTATGGTTCAGAGGCCGTGGTGCCAGTAGAAATCAGTCTTCCAACTCACAGAGTCTAGGCATATAGCCGAGAGTAGAATACAAAAGTGCGTAGAGTGGACCTGGACCTAATAGAAGAAAGAAGAGAGGATGCCGAGGTTAGGCAAGATGCTTATCAGTAGGGAACAAAAAAAATCTACAATAAAAGAGTGAAGACCTGACCATTGGCAAGGAGACCTAGTTTTGAAGAAGACTTGGCAGAAGCCTAACAAAATCCATCCTAACTAGCATGGTCCCTACCAGATGATAAAAGAGGTGGTTCCAGGAACATATTTACTAGAGAAGCTGGAAGGAGAGCCATTCTCCAATCATTGGAATGCCGACTGATGATGCTGAAATCTAACACCACCAGATAAGTGATGATGAGCTCAAACAGTAATAACAATGGCAACCATGGAGACATATATGTGTAAGTGTATAAAAGGTAATGAGTATAAGAGGAATAAGACAATGATGTATAGTGGTTCAGCCAAATAGGCCTACATCCACTGTGAGTGTGTGATCCACTAAGTATGGTCACTAATGGCCTTGGATACAATGCACGTAAGATCCCTCTCTTTCTACTGTGTATACAAGAAGAGTTTTAGCTAGGGTTACAATTATCGATCCCTTTACAAGGTTGTAGGTGACAAGTATATATAGGTCTTGGGGGGTATAATGTACCCCCCAAGCATGCATGGTGCATCTGAATAATGATCTAGCCAATCCCCCATTGACACCTGAAGGTGCCACCTGTGCTTAATGATGACATAATATTCCATCACGTGAGGGGGGAATATTGTTATAACGATCTTCCACGTGCCATATGAGCCCCACGCGCACTATTCCATGCATCTCCCAAATCATGCGCTGTGGTGATGTCACCCTTAGCCTATGATATGAGGCTGAGGGAAAAGTTCGTGCTGGCAGTGAGCCTGGCCTAATGTAGACTTCGTACTGTCATACCCTCGTAGGGTCGTTCGAACCATGATGATGGGGTCGACCCCTTATGGGGTCGTCTGATCCTGATGAGGGGTCGACCCCTTGTGGGTTCGTTTGAGCCTGATGAGGGGTCGTCTGAGCCTAATGAGGGGTCGGCCCCTTGTGGGGTCATCTGAGCCTGATGAGGGATCTTGGCCTCGTCTGGGTGGAGAACACCTTCAGCATGGCCGAGGGTATATATGGGTATTTCAATCACCCCAGCCCTTATCCATCGAGATTATTGAGATGGCTGAGGGATAGTGTTGCTTTTGAGATGAGTGTATGATCAGTTTGGTGAGTGACACCTGTCAAGCTGATGTGACACCTAGGCAGATATCCACTATCGTTCGAGTTTCCAAAGTGTGGCGGATGTACACTTGGTCTGGGACTTTGTGCCCTAATGATGCCCTCCTCGTGGGCCGTGTTTTGCCTTGGTTAGTGGGCCCACTCATTAGCAATGTATTTAAATAATTTTTTGGAGTTTATTCCCCTTCTTCTTCTTCTTCTTCTTCTTCATGCATGAGCTCTCTCTCTCTAGCCTCTCACCAGCTCCATTGCTATTTTTGCAACTTCATCGTTTCGAGCTTTGGCAGTCTTGCTTATTCTTTATAAGATAATCCCTCTTCCCTAGTGCCCTCTTTATATTCCATTACTTTTTACACTTCGACTGTTTTAGGCCTGTAGGGCTAGATTTTTCTTTGGCCGTTTCATAACTTTTCGACGTTCTTCTTCGATGACTTGTTCTTGAGTGTTCTTGATTAAAACCCTTGCTTTCCTTAGTTTCAATCCAAAAGTCCAGCATGGTCAACTGCAAACTTATTTGTAATTAGCTTAGCCAAATTCTTTTAAGTGTATGGTCTTCCCCTTAATGCTTAGGAGGCTTTATGATTTAGCTGAGGAGTTCCCATCCCTAAAAGAGAAGTTCTTAGTGGAGATTAGACGAATAGAGGAAGAGGAGGAGAGAAGACGAGGGGACGAACCTAATTGGGTACAACTCATTTTTCCCATTCCCTTAGCCACTATCGTACCCCCTGAGTCCTGCTAGTCACCTGGTCGTCCAGCCGAGAGTCAATCGTGCAAGGGAGAAATGGATCATAGAGCATCGTCGTCATTAGGTGCTGGCCCTTTTAGGAGGGGGGAGACATCCAGTCTCATCCCATGCCGACAGGCCAAGGTCACAACACCTTCTGAGTCTATCCCTGTAACCATGTTGTCCCCACTTGTATTTCAAGTAGCCTTTCCCGATGGTCCCCCGGTGGTTGGGGGATCTGGGGACGAGAGAGATGAGGACGACAGTGAGGGCTCCTCTGAGGGTGATTATAGTCAAGTTGACACTTCAACTACTTTGACTTACGTATAGTTAGTCAAAGACCTTGGTCTCTTAGTGTGGAGGCATCTCTTTGGCATACAACCCAACATAAGTATGAGGGTCCCCACTGAATCTGAGAGAGTCTTCGAGGGTGACGAGGGAGAGATTACTCTTTATGAGAAGATGTTAAGGGTCGGTGTTAGGTTCCCTCTACACCCTTCTATAGTCAACATCTTATCTTCCCATGGGGTTTCCCCTTCTCAGCACCCCCCTAACTCATAGAGGACTATTCTTGGCTACATCTCGCTTTGGAACAATTCATTTACCGACGAGCCCTTGGCCGATGTATTCCTTGCATGTTACAACATCACCTCATCGTCTAAACAGTCTGGGTAATTCCATTTGGGGGCCAGGAAGTCTGACAAAAACTTCTCCATGCAGCTCAGACTTCTAATTATGACTGGAAGAAAAGGTTTTTATTTATCTCTGGGGACTGGGAATTCCCCGTCGAGGGAGAGCCCATGGAAGATGGTTCGAGGGTACCCAGGGTATGGTCTAATCCCTCAAAGAAAGCGCGCTCAGACCCTAGACTTAGCTTGGAGGAGAGGGTCATCGTTGATTATCTGATTGAGCGAGGGAAAGAGGGTGGACTTGCAAAATTTAAAGATTTGATGACTCTTCGATTCCTCAAAGAAGCTGGTCTGAGGGCCAGCCCCTTGACAGAACTATGTGAGTAGCTTTTTTGCTCAATCTTTAATTTTTTCATTGCTTTTATCTTTGTCTCTGTATATTTTCAATGTGTCGTCTCCTTTTCAGGTCGTCCAGAAAATATCTCTGACCAACTTTGGGAAATGACTGCGCCAAGTTTGCTGTCTGGTCTCGACACGAAGAAAGGCAAAGAGCCTCAGCAGGATCCGAGGAAGTCAAAGGCTGTGGGGCCGATGCACGTTGAGCCGACCGCCGATAGTCATAAAAGAAAAGAGCCAAAAGTCCCTGTTGACCCTCGACCGGATTCTAGGACGAGGGCAAGGGTAGAGGAATCTGAGGGGACCGATTCCTCCTCTAGTATGGGGGCCTATTGGTCTCAGAACTTAACATTCCTGAAGGCTGAACCGTCTTCTCTCATTACCAACCTGAGGGCATCCAAGGCCTCGATGTTTTCTGCTCCCTCGACCGCGGACTATGACTTCTTATCAAAGATACCCCCGACTAAGGTTTATGATTATGGTCTGCACACTTTAGCCCAGGTACCTCTCTTTTTACTCTTTTTGATTTTCCATCATTTCATGAACTGTTCCCTTAACCCCTCTTAACATGTGTTCCCTCCTGCAGTCTGTCTATGCCTTTACCTCGGCCACTAAGTGGATGGATGAAAATCAACAAAAATTTCATGATGCCGAGAGAGCTATCCAGCACGAGGCTGAGCTGCAGACCAAGATGGAGACTGTAACGGCCGAGTTAGAGAGTGCGAGGACCGAACATGTGAGGGTCCTGGACGAACTGATGAAGTAGAACGATGCTGACTTGAAGGCAAAGGACATCCTTTTCAAAGAAAAGGATGAGGCCCTAACCAACCAGGGGGCTCAATTTAAATCTGAGCTTGAAGAGGTAGTGAAGAAGGCCGAGGCCGACGTTGTGGAGGATTACAAACTCTCGGACGAGTTTCAAGGCTTCGGTCTTGAATACTTGGAGAGGGGGATCAGGACGGCCTATCGGTGGGTCGTCCTTAAGTTTGCTGACGCTGTCTCTTTAGTCCGCCACACTTTTGAGGCGGTTCAGTTGGATGACCCCCTGATTGCTGAGGCCTTGGCCCATGTGGAGTCCCAAGTGCACGTCGAGGGTACCGACACGTCTGAGGGTAGGCCTGTCTTAGTCATAGAAGAATCTCCTATTGATGTTTATGCCTTCCCACCGATGCCGCTTAGTAGGGTGGCTGTCTGTAGAAAATACCCTCTTCATGTACCCCATTTTTTACTTTACTTTTGTTGGACAAACATAACATTTGTAATATAATGCCTCTTGTTATCTTCTATGCTTGTATCTTGTATGCCTTATCTTATGATGTTTTAAATTAATAATCTCACCAACTTAATGATTTAAAACTTCAAGTCCTCCTCATCTTTCTTGAGGGTAAATGAGGGGTCATCCCCACTATTTGCCCTCATCATAGCCGAGGGTGATTTCCCACCAACTTAATGGTTTAAAATTTTAAGCCCCCCCTCATCTTTCTTGAGGGTAAATGAGGGGTTGTCCCAACCATTTTCCCTCATCATAGCCGAGGATGGTTTCCCACCAACTTAATGGTTTAAAATTTTAAGTCCCCCCTCGTCTTTCTTGAGGGTAAATGAGGGGTCATCCCCACCATTTTCCCTCATTATAGCCGAGGGTGGTTTCCCACCAACTTAATGGTTTAAAAATTAATGTCCTCCCTCGTCTTTCTTGAGGGTAAATGAGGGGTCATCCCCACCATTTTCCCTTATCGTAGCCGAGGGTGGTTTCCCATCAACATAATGGTTTAAAATTTTAAGTCCTCCCTCGTCTTTCTTGAGGGTAAATGAGGGGTCATCCCCACCATTTGCCCTCATCATTGTCGAGGGTGGTTTCCCACCAACTTAATGGTTTAAAAATTAAAGTTCCCCTTGTCTTTCTTGAGGGTAAATGAGGGGTCATCCCCACCATTTTCCCTCATCATAGCCGAGGGTGGTTTCCCACCAACTTAATGGTTTAAAAATTAAAGTCCCCCTTATCTTTCTTGAGGGTAAATGAGGGGTCGTCCCCACCATTTTCCCTCATCATAGCCGAGGGTGGTTTCCCACCAACTTAATGGTGTAAAAATTAAGTCCCCCTAGTCTTTCTTGAGGGTAAATGAGGGGTCGTCCCCACCATTTGCTCTCATCATGGCGGAGGGTGGTTTTAATGAGTATAACCCCCATACTATAATTAATCAAACACAAAATGAGGGACCAATGTGACATTATCATTAACATTCTAAGTGTTCTTTTAGAGCAACACATTCATTACAACTGCGGTCCGATAGGGTGTTACAACACTACTGATAGTATTTCTTCAAATGATTTGCGTTCCAGGGGTTGGAAAAGGGTTCCCCTTCTAGGTTTTCTAGTCTATAGGTTCCAGGGACAACTTCATCAATGACCCTATATGGGTCATGTCAATTTGGGTGGATCTTGTTAGGCTTTTGCCAAGTCTTTTTGAGGACTAAGTCCCCTACTGCGATTGGCCTTTGTCTCACCCTCTAGTTGTAGAACCTTGCAGTCCTCTGTTGGTAAGCGTCTTACCTTATCTCGACATCTTCACTTCTTTCCTCAATCAGGTCCAAGTCAAGTCTCCTCTCTTCCACATTTCTCTGGGGGTCATACATTTGGACCCTGTGAGTAGGAAACCCAATCTTGGTGGGGATGACGGCTTCTGAGCCATAAGCCAGCATGAACGGGGTTTCTCCAATAGAGGTCTTTGTCGTCTTCCTATAGACCCATAGTACAGCATATAGCTCCTCAACCCATCTTCTTTTTGCCTCTTCAAGTTTCTTCCTGATCCTGTTCAGGATTGTCCTATTTGTAACTTCCGTTTACCCACTGGCTTGAGGTCGGCTTGGGGATGAGAAGAATTATTTGATACTCCCTCTTTCATAGTACTTCTCTAGAGATGTATTCTTGAATTGAGTCTCGTTATCCGAAATGAGGGTGTTGGGGAGACCATATCAGCATATAATTTTTTTCCAGATAAACTGGAAGGTCTTCCACTCGGTGATCGTTACCATTGGCTCCGCCTCAACCCACTTTAAAAAATAGTCAATTGCTACGATAAGGTTCCGATAGTTATTGATGGACCTAGGCAAGGGTCCTACCAGGTCGATCCCCCACACTGCAAATGGCCATGGGGATGTAATGGAGGTAAGAGGATGATGGTGCTGGTGAGGGACGATGGAAAATCTTTGACATTTATCACACTTTTTTACATATATCGTGGCATGTTTCCCCAAGGTCGTCCACCAGTACCCCTGGGTTACTACCCTCTTCGCTAAAGACCTGCCCCCAATGTGGCTTGAACATGACCCCTCGTGCACATCTTGCAAGATGTTTGGAACTTCAGACGGGTGCACACACCTAAGTAATGGGAGCAAAAACCCCTTTTTGTACAAGGTGTCTTCGATGATAGTAAATTTTGCAGCTCTATATCCCAGCTTTTTCTTTTCTTGTTTTGCTTCTGGCATCTCCCCCTCTTTAATGTATTTGATTAGAGGGTCCATCCACGAAGCTTCCCTATTGATATTTAAGCAAGAGACAAGTGTTTCCTCTTCTTCATTGATCGTTGGTTAAAGCAAAATTTCTACTCGGACTCTCCTCATGATATCTGTCCTAGTTGCCGAGGCCAGCCTAGTAAGTGCATCAGCCCATCCATTATCAAGCCTAAGTATCCACTTCAATTTTACTTCTCTGAAGCTCATCAGTAATGCCTTTACCCTTTCTAGATATTTGGCCATTCTCTCATCCTTAGCTTCGTAGGCTCCTAGTATGTGATTTACCACTAGTCTCGAATCGCTATGGACCACAATATGGCCGACACTAAGAGACTTAGCCAAGGAGAGACCTGCTATTAGGGTCTCATATTCAGAATCGTTATTGGAGGCTTTGAAGTTGAACCTTAGGGCGTACTCAATGTCTGTGCCATCAGGTATTGTTATAATTAATCCAGTCCCACTTTTGCTTTGGCAAGAGGACCCATCAACAAAGAGGTTCCACATGGTCTTTTCCTCTGAGAAATTTCCCTCAGTGAGGGACCCCTGTTTAAAGAGATATCTTCCTTCTTCATTTTTTGCCACTTTTTCTCTAGCGGTGCTTGTCTCCACCTTTTCTGCGGATGGGTCAACAATTCTTCCTTGCCTTGTATCTTTCTCTTCGAGGCTCTCTTCTTCAGCCTCATCATCTTCCCAAGTAAATTCAACCACGAAATTTGCTAATGCTTGCCCCTTAATGGCCGTCCTTGGTTGATATACAATGTTAAACTCTCCTAACTCTATAACCCAGGCCATTAGCCTCCCCTATTTTTCTAGCTTGTGCAAGACCTGCCTAAGAGGAGAGTCAGTGAGGATGACTATTGTATGGGACTCGAAGTATGACTTCATCTTTCTTGATGCATAGATCAAGGCATAGGCTAACTTCTCCATCATTGGGTATCTTTGCTCTGCCCCTGGAGTGCCTTACTATTGAAATATACGGGCTTTTGTACCCCGTCCTCTTCTCTCACAATGGCTGCGCTTATGGCTGATTCTGAGATGGTTAGGTACACATATAGCCATTCACCCTGTACTGGCCGTGACAACAACAAGGGATACCCTAAGTATGTATTTATCTCCTTGAAAGCCTCATCACACTATTTGCTCCATTCAAAAGCCTTTCTGAGAATTTTAAAGAATGGTAAGCACCTGTCTGTAGCTCTAGACACAAACCTATTCAAAGCAACCACTCTCCCTATGAGCCTTTGAACGTCTTTGATGGTCTGCGGGGTCTTAATTTCTATGAGGGCCCTTAGCTTTTTAGGATTGGCCTCAATTCCTCTTTGGTTGACAATGAACCCCAAGAACTTCCCTGATCCAACCTCGAAGACACATTTGGCTGGGTTGAGCTTTATTCGGTCATTGTCCATTACGTTAAAAGTCCTCTCGAGGTCGGCCATATGATCCTCGGCCTTTAAAATTTTGGTCAGCATGTCATCAACATAAACTTCCATAGACTTCCCAATTTGGACTTGAAACATTTTATTCACAAGGCACTGATACGTTGCCCCGCATTTTTTAGGCCAAAGGGCATGACCCTATAACAGTATGTCCCTTGTCGATAATGAAGGCTGTTTTATCCGAGTCTTCAGGGTTCATGAAGATCTGGTTGTACCCTGAATAGGCATCCATGAAGCTCATGGCCTGCGGTAGCGTCTACCATCTGATCAATGCGGTGGAGAGGGAGGTTGTCTTTGGGGCAATGCTTGTTGAGGTCTGTGAAGCCCACACACATCTTCCACTTCCCGTTGGCTTTTGGGACAATGACTTCATTGAACAACCATTTGGGATAGATGACCTCCCTGATAAACTTTGCATCTTCCAGCTTCTTGACCTTATCCCTAATGACCTCATACTTCTCTTGAGAATAAATTTTCCTCTTATGCTTCACTGGCTTTGCACCCTCTACCACGTTGAGCTTATGGCTCATAATTTTGGGGTCGATCCCCGGCATATCTGTGTGACTACATGCAAAGACACTTTGTGTTCTCCTTAGTAGATTGATGAGGTCTTCTTTTATGTCTATCTTCAAAGCTTTGCCGACTTGGATGATTTTTTCTGGCTCATCCTCATTGAGGATGATAGATTCTACCTCTTCCACGGCTTCTCCTTTATTGAGTTTTTTCTCATCCCTGGGGTCAAGGGTGTCAATATTGTAAGTGGATGTTGCCTTCTTGCGCGCCTCTCTTTCTTCGGCGGAGTTAAAATAACATTCTCGCACTCTTATCCGGTCTCCCTAGACTTCCCCTACCCCGTAAGGGGTTGAAAATTTAATCATCTTATGGACCGTAGATGGCACAGCTTCAAACCCCTTGAGGGATACTCGCCCCAGTATAATGTTGTAGGCCCAGAAGACATGTTCATCCATCACAAAGAAGCTGACCTTCTTGGTAAGCCATCTCGGCCACTCGTCTCCCATCCTAACGTCGGCCTAATACACTCCAAGGGGATGAACCTTTTCCCCACTGAACCCAATCAATGGGTGATGGTATGGGATAAGTCTAGAACGACTGAGGCCTAAGGCTTTGAAGCACTGTTAAAACATCACATCTGCAGAGCTACCCCCATCTACCAAGATCCTCAGCACCTCGCATTCTTGCACCCTGGTAGTAATGACGAGGGGGTCATCATGTGGGGCCAAGAGGCCTTTGAAGTCTTTTCTTGAGAACCCCACTATCAGAGTATCCATATCGACATTCTTCCTCTTTTTTGACTTTGCCTCAATAGAGGTTGAGTGTACAACTTTTGTCACTGCCTTGGCTTCAGCTACATGGGCCTTACTGTCGGTGACCTCTAACCATCCTCCTGCTAGACCCCCGAAGATCATTCCCACACCGAGTGAGATCATATTAAGTCTCTTGACAGAGTTGTGGTCATCTCTTGGAGGGAGGTCAGGGTCATCCTCATCATCAGAAGGGTCGTCCCCTCTTTTTGGAGGACTTTCTCTACATGCATCACCTCGCTTCTTTCATGGGTCGTCCCCTCTTGAATTCCCCTTTGTCAACGTACTTCCTTAACTTCCCATCTTTTAACATTTTTTCAATCTCATCTTTCAGAGCAAAGAATTTGTCTGTCACGTGGCCATGGTCTTGGGGAAATTCACACCACAGGTTTTTGTTCCTCTTGTGGGGGGCTTCCCTAAACTTCTCAGGCCACTTCTGGGACCGATCACTCTTTATCTCATTGAGAATATGTTCGCAGCTGACCATCAGATGGGTGTAATCAGCGAACTTGTCGTCTGTATACCTCTTCTTCCCCTCTTTGTTCTTCTTATGGTACTTACCCCCACTAGTGCCTCCTTTTTAATCTTCGTATTTTGCGACTATCGCCTCTTCGGCGTTCATCACCTTTCCTACTATTTACAGCAATTCAGCCATTATCCTTGGAGGGTCTTCAGCAAGCTTCCATAATAGCTTCCCCTTCTGGAGTCCTCCAATGAGAGCGGTCATGGCTATGCTCTCCTCATAGTCTTTAACCTCTAACTTTTCTTTGTTCAATCTGGTTACGTAGTCTCTTAGGCTCTCATTCTTCCCCTGCTTAACATAAAGAAGGTGTGTGGTTTTCTTCTGTGGCCTCACCCCAAAGCAAAACTTATGGATAAACCAGTCTGCCAACTGCTTAAAGCTTTCAATGGAGTTTATTGGAAGAGATATGTACCAGACATATGCAGCCCCAATCAGAGTGCCAGAAAAGGCACGACACCTCATCTCATCTGAGATAGAGTATATGTCTACCGTTGATTGATACATCTCAATATGATGGACAGGGTTTGTACTCCCGTCATACCTTAGGGTGACCATAGGCGGTTTAAACTTGGATGGCGTTGGGAAGTTGACTATCTTCGCCACAAAAGGTGCGCCTATGGAGTATCCTCTCTGAAGAGGGTCCCGGCTCTTCAGAATATCGCCAATCTTATCCTCCAATCGCTAGATCGAGTCATTCTAGGGCCTCGTAGGGTCGGACTGGCTGATGTTATTCCCTGCCGCCTCTTTGAGGTGGATGGAGGGTTCTGCTGCGGAAGGCCTGTGTCGGCGGTTTACTTTCCCTTGACCTTCGTCCCTTCGATGGGGTCAGCCCCCATGGGGTCGGCCTTCTACTGCCTCCCTTCTGGACCTTGCAGCACTCCTTGATATGGACAATTTTTCTCGCAGGTCATTTATTGGGCCTAGCCTCTCAAAGGTCGACCCTCTACTCAGACGATCGAAAGCAGATCCCCTCGGGCAATCGTTAGGATTTTGCCTTCCACCCTTTCCTCTGCTCTCCTAGAGAGGTCGCACATTATTGTTGGAGACCTCATACGTCTCCCAGCACTCTATGGGGGCCTCCTCCCCCTCCATATCACCATACCTGTCTTCTAGGAAAGGGTTTCCTTGCCTCCCCAGGCATAGACGCTGGGGGTCAGCAACATCCCTCCGCCGCTAAGGAGGTGGCAAGTCTTTGCATGGTGCCTGGGGTGGTCCCCTGGCCTCGTACTGCCCTAGATCTTCTGTCGGGGTAATCATCTCTGGTTAGACTCTTGGTGGTCTTAGTATGTTTTGGCGTAGAGTGTAAACTGCTCCTGCATGATCTGCTGGCTTGCTGCCAGAGACTTCAAAGCGGCCGCCACATCAGCCATCTCAGGCTGAGGTGGTGGTTGACTGGAACTGGGTCCTACTACACTATTCGGTGGAGGAAGAGGTAGTGGTGGCATCTCCGGTGCCATGTGTTTGAGCTATAGAGAGTTGAATGACCAAAAGACTAAAGAGCTTGGAAACCCTAATGGGTCTCTTTCAATCGTGAAACAGCTCCACAAAGGGGGAGATCTGGTTCACCACCAGAGTGCCCGATGATGTCAAGCTATATAAAGGAAGAGATGTCTTCTCGTTCCCACAGACGGAGACAAACTGATGATGCTGAAATGTAGCACCACCAGATAAGTGATTATGAGCTCAAACAGTAATAACATCCATGGAGACGTATATGTGTAAATGTATAGAAGGGGATGATTATAAGAGGAATAAGATAATGATGTACAGTGGTTCAGCCAATTAGGCCTACATCCACTGTGAGTGTGTGATCCACTAAGTATGGGCATTAATGGTCTTGGATACAATGCACGTAGGCTCCCTCTCTTTCTACTATGTATACAAGCATAGTTTTAGCTAGGGTTACAATTATCGATCCCTTTATGGGGTTGTAGGTGACAAGTATATATAGGTCTTGGGGTTGTAGTGTACCCCCCAAGCATGCATGGTTCATGTGAATGATGCTCTAGCCAATCCCCCATTGACACCTGGAGGTGCCACCTGTGCTTAATGATGACATATTATTCCCTCACGTGAGAGGGGGATATTGTTATAATGATCTTCCACGTGCCATATGAGCCCCACGCGCACTGTTCCACGCGTCTCCCAAATCACGCATTGTGGTGATGTCACCCTCGGCCTATGATATGAGGCCAAGGGCAAAGTTCCTGCTGGCAGTAAGCCTGGCCTAATGCAGGTCTCGTACTGTCATACCCTCATAGGGTCGTCCGAACCATGATGATGGGGTCGTCCCCTTGTGGGGTCGTCTGAGCCTGATGAGGGGTCGGCCCCTTGTGGGGTCGTCTGAGCCTGATGAGGGATCTTGGCCTCATACGGATGGAGGACACCCTCGGCTTGGACGAGGCTATATATGTGTATATCACCGACTATCTAAAAAAATATTATCAGTAGGACATTGTGTAGATTTATTCTATCAAGATATCATTATATGAAAGGAAATGTTATGAACAAAAAATTTCCCAAGTGTTCTCTCCTATTTGATTATATGAGTAGTTCGGATTGAATGTATCAGTTCATCCTAAGCTGTGGAACGTCACTCGTAGTGAAGTAGCATTGCTTTGCTCTTGGTGACATGACAGTCTGGTGGTTGGGGATAACCTTATCCATGGACTCTCAAATAACACCAAGAGGAGGGAACAATATTTTCACATCATTAATTTGGTGTAATACTGTCTCGGCAGAGACAACAGTGAATGAATGAGGCAACTCTCATCCATACACTCTCAAACGACGATAGGGGACTTGTGATATATAACACCAAAATTTGGTGAATTCAAATTCAAAGATCACTTTATTATGGTTCACTTTAATATCATTAAGCTAGTGGAACACTCTCTTGGCCTGGGCGATAGTGTATGGATGAGGTAGCTCTCATCCATACACTCTAAAAATGATAAGAGGGGACTTGTGATATATAACACTATAATTTGGTGAATTCAAATTCCAAAATCACTTTATTTTGGTTAAATTTAACATCATTAAGTTGGTAAAATACTTTCTCGGTCAAGACAACAGTGTATGGATAAGGTAGCTCTCATCCATACACTCCCAAAACAACGAGAGCGTACTTGTGATAAATAACACCTTAATTTGGTGAATTCAAATTCAAATATAACTTTATTATGGTTCATTTTAACATCATTAAGTTGGTGAAACATAACACCGTTAAGTTGTTATGGACGAGGTAGTTGTCATCCATACACTTAAAATAATGAGATGGGACTTATGACATATAACACCGTTATTTGGTGAATTCAAATTCAAAAATCACTTTATTGTGGTTCACTTTAACATCATTAAGTTGCTGTACACTTTCTAGATCGAGACGACAGTGTATGGATGAGGTATCTCTCATCCATATACTCTCAAAACGATGAATAGGGACTTGTGATATATAACACCATAATATAGTGAATTCAAATTAAAAAATTACATTATTGTGGCTCACCTTAACATAATTATGTTAGTGAAATACTCTCACAGACGAGATGATAGTGTATGGATAAGGTAGTTTTCGTCCATACACTCTCAAAATAACAAGAATGGACTTGTGATATATAACACCATAATTTAGTGAATTCAAATTCCAAAAGTAGTCATTTAGTTATATTTATCTCATTTAAAGATGAGACGAGGTGTGAAAAGATGGAATAACTAGTGATCTCAAGTTACAAGACATTTAATTATGAATACTTGTTAAAACATCAATAACATTGGCCAACTAAGAAAAATGCAAAGATAAAATACAAAGCATGCAATAACAAGAAGAGACGATAAAAGTTGGTAGCATAAGAAAAACCATATATCATTTAAGCATCATTGAAAGGATTAACGAATCTGTTTAGATATAAGAATTACAAAACCAAATCTGGATATAAAATTGCAACACCATAAATCAAAAAATGTTCCAAGTATTACATCAGAAAGGGTTGTCAAGGACACATACGACCGCCCATATCAAGTCAAGCTTAATCCTCTTCAAGGGGAACTTCAAAATAAAGAATGACGATATTTAGTGCAGGGACTTGGGTGTCGACCCCATCATCGTTGACACCGCCCTTAATCGTATCATCAATATTTTTGGTTTTCTCTGTAAGATAGTCCTCTCAGTCGGGTTATCCACGTCAGCTAGAGTAGCCCCAAGCAGGGGTTTGTTGAAGTTGAGACCTTCAAAGTCTTAAGGGGACAGAGTCCCTGAGGTGGCATGCTTCAGGGCAGCCCATCGGCCAACGATTTGTATGCCTCTCTCACAGTACTCAAAATCATTCCCTCCAAACTCGTCAGACGCTTCAAACTCGACCACAACCTAAGCCTTATGCTTTTCCAATGCAGCCTTGACTATCGAATCTATCTCACCCTTCTTACTTTCAGTCAACCCCTTCAAAGTCCTCTCATAATCGTCTTTCACATTGTCTAACTCTTAGCACTTCTCCTTCAGAGCTGACGTTGCCTGTCGAGTCTCCTCCTTGAGGCCCTCCTACACCACCTCAATATCTCTTCCCCTTTGGATCAAGGTAAGACTCACGTCAACCCAGTATCCTAGGCGGTAGAGGGTAAGAAGAGTCTGTAAAAATACTAAAAGATCAAGTTAGTACGAGATAACACTTTGAAAAATAAATTTACTACAAAGTTCAAGCATATACCAGAACGGCCATGTGAATGTCGAACTCAGTGAGAAATGAGGAGTTCATGGAGTAAATAAAACATTTATTAGGTTTAGATATTAGGGAGGTAAAAGAGTCTATGAATTTCATGGCACTCCGGATCTGGATTTCATCACTGAGTTTTAACTGGGCAAGATGAGCAATAAGGGCATCATTTGACGAGCTAAGTATTTCCCTCTCTGTCTCTTTTTCTGGCCGACCATATTTTAATTAGTGATGGGTAACGGTGTCATCCACCCGGTACTTACTTTTCCTAGCCTCGTTGACTCGGCTAGGTCCGCCTGTAGTGGAATTTTTCTATTGAGAGCTCATGGCTATTGTTTTTTTTAACTTTTTCACCATATTTACGAGGTTAGGGGACACCATTTTCCAAAAAGCTTAAGGACCACCAAATGGATGACCTGGAAAAATTTAGAGTTAAACGTAAGAAATTTTAAAGCCGACACTACAATTAAAAGATGGGGTTACATTTGAAATGAAAAATAAACTTACATATTTCAGTAAGAGGACCGATGTCTAGTCCCTCAGACAAGATGCTAGGGTTCATAAGGTCCTCAAATTTTACAATACCACCCCAACACCTTGGACTTTGATCGTCTTAATTTTCTCTTGGTTGGGGTCAAGCTCCGTAGCCATGGACACATTACCCCATTTCTGGGGAACCCTCGGCTCAGAGGATGAACATTCGTTATTGTTGGGAAACTCCCACGCCCTATATATAAAGAAATATATGGGCTTCCAATCATGGTTTAATGTTTAGTTGATGAATATTACCTTTTTGGTCTGCTTCCTTTATATAAAGTGGTAGTATCCAGGCTCAACCTTCATATAGGAAACATTATAGCACGCTTTAAACAAGCTAACTAGAAGGTCGGCACTGTGGCAAAACTTCCAGAGAAAGATAAAATCGATAAGGATTATACAAACATTCGGAGAAAGTTGAGCAGAGTCTAAATCAACATTGGCTAGGATGGCACGTCTAGCAGGATGTATAGGAAGATGAAAGCTTAACATTATAAAATTTGCTCATATACTGCGACCTCACTAGGTCGGCCACTAAGATCTCGCTCGAACTCATCGGGATCTCTTATTGTGATATCGGAGTTAATTTCATACAAATGTCTCTAGTGTAGGAGGGCAACGTCTGTAATGGAACTCTGAAAGGTTTTAATATAATGGGTATCTAAGGGTTCCTTGACCTCGTCTCTGGAGTTGACGACATCAGCAGACAACACCAAAATTGGAAATCTATTTTGAAATTCCCCCTGGGTCGTGGCTAAGATGTGGATAGACATTTGAATGGGGGATGCACAATGATGACTCTCATCTCTTTAGGGAATTATTTATCAGTAGGCAAGTTTTCCTCATTAGACTAAGAGTTGGTATTGTCGATCATACGAGAGTCAACAGAAAAGATCTGTACCTCGTCACAGTTTGTTGCCCTGTCTCGATGGTATGAGAAGTGGGCATTTTCGTGGTAAGGGAAAATGAGTCAACTTTAGTCAAGACCTTAGAGGCTGAAAGACTGTAACCATTAGAGGATGAGACGTCGATAACATCATCACTAGCAAACAAGTTTGCACTTATCGTATCGCCACTTATAACAATTGTTGAACGATGACTTGTCAAAGGAGACTCTTGGCTAACAACTGTAGGAGGACATGATGGTGGAGGGTCATCTCATCTCTCGATTATAGGAGGTCGGATAACAACGAGAGAAATTAGGAAGATTGGATGAAATGGAAATGCCTTGGCCTGGCATATTACCTCGACTTCGACCTCGTGCTGGAAGATCTCATGAAAGAGTCTTTCCCTAAAATTTAGGAAATGATCTATTAGCTCATACAATTTCCTCAACAAAAAGGACAACCCTAAACTTAGATGGTGAAAATAATAAAAAGGACAAACAGTTAAGGTGTTGACTAGGTTTGAGCAAAGGATTAAAATTAGGAAGTTGAAGGGTTTCCACCAAGAACAGTTCAAGAACATAATCAAATCTCATGGAAGAAGAAGACCAAAATCTTCACTAAAATTTGATCAAAAAATCAAAAAGGAAAAAATAGATTGGAAAATTGTTGGGGGAATCCCCAATCGAATATCCAACCTTAAAACTACTTAGTCTTAAAATGACCTTAAAATCGGCCAAAATAGTCACCGAAAAACAAAAACGGTCACCGAAAAATTCAAAAGTGATGAAATGGTCTAAATTAGTTGAAAGATAGCAAAGATGAGAAAATTGGATACCTGGAGGAGTTTGATGGACTGAGAAACACCTGAAACCTAAAAAACTCGTTGGGGAATGCTTGACTGTAAAGAAAGAAGAAGGCAGTGAAGGGATCTAGTTCTAGAGAGAGAAAGTAATGGCGCACGAATGAGGAAAGAGAAAATAAAAAATTCAAATTGTTTTAAACCCCAATAATGATTGGGTTCAACTTTCAATGTGCCCATCATTATGGCATAATTCTCAAAATGCACGAATGCTGCTGCCATTACTTGGGTAATATGCAAAGGCAGAAATCAGATGACAAGTGTCACTCCCTCATACCCATTAGTCAATAAACGTTTAATAGGCTAGAGACATCCAATTATCGATTGCAACTTGAAATTTTTACCCCTCAGCCTCCTATCTAGACAGAAGACTAGGGGCTAGGGGTAGGGGTGGCAATTTTAGAAACGATGCAAAAAAATGACACAGAATGACTCGAAATTGACTTGAAATTAACACGATATGTCGTGTTCGTGTCGTATTTTTTTTACACAAAGTCGTGTCGTGTCATGTTCATGTTTGAATTATGAGTCGTGTCGTGTCGTGTTATCGTGCTATCGTGTTTTTTAGGCTTTAAGTTTAAGAAATTTTGGTATTCGTGTTATGTCGTGCCGTGTTATTTTTTATGCGGGTCGTGTTCGTGTCAACTAAGAAAAACACGAATTCATGTCATGTTGAGTTCGTGCTCGAAAAAACCTTATCGTGTTGTGTCGACCCAAAACACACCCCGTTGACCCAAATTACCACCCCTAGTAGGGGTGATTGATATACTAATATTTGACCTCATCTCGGCTCAAGCCTAGCACAGCTCTGGCTGACCTTGAAGAACACACTCTCTCAAGGAATTATGTGATAACTGTCTCAGCCTCGTCTTTCAACTGGGCTGAGACCACATTCCATCTTAATAGTCCTAATGCCTCGTCTCATCCTCCTCAGGAAAACTGAGACCTCATCGGCTTGTTCTCGACCTGACGTGAGTCTGTTGAGACTCAACACGGTACGTGATGATGCGGTAAGCAGCACCACCATATGAGGTGTTAATAAGCTCAAACGAGAAATAACAATGGCAGTATAGGAGTAAATATGTAGTAAAGGGAGGTGAGGAGAAGAGGAGAAACACTAATTTATATGTGGTTAGGCCAATCAGGCCTACGTCCACTGTGAGTGTGTGAGTAATTTTACTAGCTGAAGGAACTAATGGTCATAGATATAATTCCTCAAGCTTTCTCTCTTTACTGTGTAAACCAACAGAGTTTTAACTAGGGTTGCAATTATCGATCCTTTTACAAGGTAGATGAATACCTCTATATATAGTGCTTGGGTGGTGTAATGTACCCCCCAAGCATTCAATGAGCATGTGTATGAGGATCGAACTAGTATCCTGATGACACCTGGTTGATCTCATGTAGATAATGATGACCACAATATTCTCCCATGTGAGGGGAATGATTTGATTATAACTGATTTTCTCATGTGTTGCAAACCTTGTATGTTCTTCCATATGCTCGGAACTGTGTCCTTGACTGATGTAACCTCGACTTGGATGAGTACGAGGTTGGTGAAGTTCGATGGTGTTTCTTTGTCTTGTCAATAGCCATAATGGCCTCAGCCTAGAAGGACGGATGAGGTTGGGAATATGGTAAGATGTAACGTCGGCTCAAGCAGAGTAGGATGTTGATAATAACCTGTTACCATAAGGCATTACTGACCTCGGCTGCTGCAGAGCCGAGGTTGATAGTAGAGAGCTAACCTTGAAGAATACGACCTTTCTGATGGCAGTTTGTGATCTTCTTGTCAATTCGGTTGTGAGACAGGCTGAGGTTAGTGACTCCGAGTACGAGGGTGCACTTTGGTCTTATCATCACCCCCTAGCCCTTAGTCTCCTATGTGAATAGGTGAATGAGGGGTATGCTAGGCCGAGGCTGAGTTTCTTTTAGTGCCTTAGGGTGTGAAGTGATTACTTGACACATGTCACTCATTGAAGTTACTAACGTATTCCCCAAGGTGTCTCTTTGGTTTCCAAGGGTAATAATGCGGGCATTGGAAATTGTGACCCATCACTGAGTAGGTTTAAAACCTTCTTTTCTTTCCTCATTCTCTTTTTTCACTCATTTTTTCCCGCCTACAGTTGTTCTGCCATTGCCAATTTCTTCAAACCTTCTATTATTTGTTGTGATGCAGGGTCTTCTACTTCTAATCTCCTCCTTCTTCAATCATAATCAATCAGGTATTTTTTATCAACCTTTCATTTTCCATTTCTAGTCATTATTTTTATAGCTTCAATTTTCCAGCGAGTTCTTCTTTTTCGACGAGGGTTTCCACTACTGTCAGGTGGTTGTAGTACTAGGCTTGTAGCGGTTAGGTGGTTTTAGAACTGTTATAGGCTCCTCCGAGGTTGTTTTAGCCACAAACAACCCTTTTTAGGTTTCTGACAAACTTTTGGTCACCTTCTTCGGTGACCTACCATCGAATGTTCTTGGTGTTCTTCGTTTGAGACCTTTCAACTTCCACCCTTTGATATTTAATTAAGGTTCTTTAAGTGGTGTATCTGTTTGTAGCTTAGTCTTTCCCATAAGTGTAGTGTCATTTTCCTTATGCTCAGACCCTTGTACCAACTTATAGAAGATTTCCCCTCTCTTCGTGAGAAGACTTTTGATAATATTTGGCAGATAGAACTAGCCCAAGAAGAAGCTCGTAGGGCTGAGGCCTTTCCCCTCAGACCAATTTTTCCTCCACCACTAAAGATCATATACCCTGAGCCTGCAGAGCCTACTAGGCCTGCAGAGATTCCTGAGGACCTGTCCTAATGTCTGAGTCCTCTTCCTTAGACCCTATGTCAACGTCTAAAGCAGGTGAATCTATAGACTCTTTTCAAGAGACTATGGATTATTCTCCTAGGCAAAGTGATGTTCCTGAGGAGGCCGATGTTTAAAGCCGTGCCTCATCCCACCAAGGTGCTAGCACTTCTCATAGGTCTTTCGATGTTGAAATTTTAGGGCCAAGTGTTGCAATTCCCCCTCCTATTGATGCCATTCTGTTATCAATTGCCACCGGGGTTGAATTCATGAAGTGGTTTCCTGGTGGTGCCCCTATAATTGCCCAGGCGACATTGCCAGGGATGGTGATGATGATGAAGGGAGAGATCTTGATATTTATGAGGTGGCCGAGTATGAGAGTACCGTCAATGAGTACGACCTTATTACTTTCAGGCACCTCTACTCCATAGATTCTTCAATCATCCTTAGGAAACGTCTAAAATATGAGAGAGACTTCGATGACCGAGATGGAGAAATTTTTGTTTATGAGTAGATGTTTAAGTTGGGCTTTCATCTTCCTATTCACCCAACCATCAGGGCTATACTCTCTCATATAAACCTTGCCCCTTCCTAACTATCCCCAAGTTCCTGGAGGGTTATGATTGGGGCCATCATCCTTTGGAGGGATATTCACTATTCACACCTTTCAGTTAGAGTTTTTACAGGCTGTTATGTTCCCTCGTCTGCCAAAAACCACCCCAGCTATTACCACTTCTTAGCTAGCAAATCAGAGAAGAAAATGTGCTTGGTTACCCAAACTTCAAATCATAATTGGAAACCTCGGTACTTCTTTATTTCCAGGGCATGGGAATTCGGTTTAGATGAGGCTTCTAGAACGTCGGTTCCAAGGACCCCTCTGAGATTGGGGAAGGTCTCCCTTGCTGCCAAAGCCGACCCTGGACTTAGCCAGGATAATCACAAGAATGTTGAAGACCTTCATAATCAAGGTGAGAATGTTCATCTCGTTAAATATGAGCATCTGATGACCCCCTATTACCTTTCTCAGATAGGTTTAGGGGCAGGTCCCTTTGAAGAGCTTCGTAAGTCTTCATTTTTCTTACCCAAGTTATACCTCTTATATTTTTAACCTCTGACTGACTAACTCTAGGACTTATCTTGTAGAGCATCCTGTAGGTAAACCAGACGAGTTTTGGGAGATGTTTGCTCTTAGTCTGGTGAAGCTCATGGAAAAGAGAGGTGGTAAGAGTGCACCACAATCGACGTAAAAAATAACGTCGACACCTCCAGGGCCGACGCTAACAAAAAGAGGAAGTCCACGGCTGAACCAGCGCCTATGAGGCCGAGAAAGACCCAGGCCAAGAATCATGCCATCCCCATCTCTAGAGACGATGCCTTGGCTTCTCATCTATCTCATCTCAAAATCATAGATAGCCTAATCGGCCATAGTCTGAAGGCTGCCGACGCTATTAGTGCAATAATGACGCAGGAAGGCAAGCATTTCCTACGCTCATTGGATGTCCCTCTACTGGGCGAGTTTGCTCTCCACAAGTCAATCCAGGTATCAGTTTTTTTGCTAATTTCTCACAAGTTTGACATCGTCTTTTGAGAAATTATAACTCTTATGTTTATACATCTTATCTTCTTCTGCAGGGTGTCTTATCTTTTCAACGTCTTGTTGATTGTACTTTGAAGAAGACGCCCCTTATGAAAAAGGCGAAGGAAGCTGAGAAGGTTAAATCTTCTCTGAACGCAGAGGTTGTAAGGTTGAATGGGGTCATCAAATAGAGGGACAATGACATGTCTCAGCTCGAGAAGGATCATGATAAAGCTCTGAAGGCCAAGGACGACGTTCTTCAGTCTAAGGTTAATGCTGTAGTCAAGGCTGCTTTGAAAGATGCTTGTGAGAAGGCCATCGAAGACTACAAGGTCTATGATGAATTTGTTAGCTTTAGTTTTGAATACCTTCAAAGAGTTATTAAATCGGCTGGAATATGTGCATCCATGAAGGAGAACGAGTTTGGTGTCTTGACTGCATCAAACTTTGTTGGTCTCAGCTTTGGAGACCCTCGATTCGCTCAGGCCTTTAAGTAAGTTGAAGAGGCTGATGCTTCTCCAGCTGAGACTACTCCTCTCGAGGTCACAGAGACTGAAGATGCTACTTATCATGATGATGGAGTTGAAGTGACAAACATCGGCCATGACTAGACGACTGCAGTTGTAGAGACATAGGCTCTTTTCTTATGAAGCTTTTTAATAATTATAATTTTAATTCCCCCTTTTATTTGTAAATATTTTTTTTATGAACTCTGATGAAGGCTCTTGATACTCTGTTTTGTAACTCTAAACCCTTTTTATGATAATCATTAGTTCAACTTCTTCAGAATCTGTTGCTTCATACGATGTTTTGCTTGAAATTTATATGTTGGTGTTGCATTATAATTACGATGTTTTACCTCTTATTTCCACCAATCTAATGTTATTTGAGGCCCGAGGTCACCAAATAATGATGTTGAAGGCCTGAGGTCACCACATTATGATGTTTTACCTCTTAAATTTTCACTAAACTAATGATGTTTAAGGTCTGAGGTCACCACACCATGGTGTTTTACCCTCATATTTCACCAAATAATGATGTTTAAGGTCCGAGGTCACCACATTATGATGTTTTACCCTCATATATCACTAAATAATGATGTTAAAGGTCTGAGGTCACCACTTTATGATGTTTTACCTCTTCAATTTTCACCAAACTAATAATGTTTAAGGTCTGAGGTCACCATATCATCGTGTTTTACCCTCATATTTCACCAAATAATGATGCTAAAGGTCTGAGGTCACCACATTATGATGTTTTACCTCTTGAATTTTCACCAAACTAATGATGTTTAAGGCCCGAGGTCACCAAATTATGATGTTCCACCTCATATTTTCACCAAATTAATGATGTTCCAAGGTCTGAGGTCACCAAATTATGATGTTTAACCTCCAACTTTCACCAAATAATGACGTTTACGGTCTGAGGTCACCAAATAATGATGTTCCACCTCATATTTTCACCAACTTAATAATGTTCCAAGGTCTGAAGTCACCAAATTATGACGTTTAAGGTCCGAGGTCACCAAGTTATGATGTTCCACCTCATATTTTCACCAGCTTAATGATGTTTAATAATTTGAGGTCACCAAATAAATGATGTTTTACCTCGTACTTTCACCAACTTAATGGTGTTTTAAGGTCTGAGGTCACCAAATTATGATGTTTCACCTCTTAAACATTCACCAAATTAATGATGTTCCAATGTCTGAGGTCACCAAATTATGATGTTTAACCTCCAATTTTCACCAAATAATGATGTTTAAGGTCCGAGGTCACCAAATTATGATGTTTCACCTCATAATTGACCAAATTAATGATGTTAAAAACATAATAAAAGTATCAGCACAACATTATTATCTTTTCATTAACATCCTTTGTATAAACTAGTACATGTGTTACAAAAATATAAGAACAACTGCAACATCATATGTAATACTTCTTTAAGTGATCGACATTCCAAGGGTTGGAGCAAGGTTCTCCTTCAAGATTTTCTAGCCGGTAGGTACCAGACACAACCTCATCAACTCCCCTATAAAGACCATGCCAATTAGGATTGAGCTTATTTTCTTTTTGCCACGTCTTCTTTAGGACTAGGTCTCCCATAGCTATAGGCCTAGACTTCACCCTCGGATTGTAGAGTCTCGTAGTTCTCTGATGATAGGCTGCCTGTCTTATCTCTGCATCCTATCTTATTTCCTCGATTAAATTAAGATCCAAGTATTCTCTCTTCCTCATTCCTCTAAGGGTCATAAGTTTGAACTCTATGAATGGGAATTCCTACTTTTATTAGGATGATAGCCTCTGAGCCATAGGCTAACATAAATGGAGTTTCTCCTATTGGTGTCCTCGTTGTCGTCCTCTAGGCCCAAAGCACTGCATATACCTCTTCTATCCATATTCTTTTGGCCTCTTCCAACCTTTTTTTATCCCATCAAGGATTGTTCGATTTATGACCTCAGTCTGGACGTTTGCCTGGGGTCGACCAGGAGAAGAGAAGAACTGCTTGATCCCCACTCTTTCGCAGTATTTTTCTAAGGATATGTTCTTGAATTGGGTTCCATTGTCTGAGATGAGGGTGTTTGTAAGACCATACCTACATATAATGTTCTTCTAGATGAAATAGAAGATCTTCTGCTCAGTGATTGTGAATATTGCCTCAGCTTCTACCCATTTGAAAAAATAATCAATTGCCACATTTAAGAACCAATAGTTGTTTACAGCTCTTGGCAGGGGTCCTACCAAATCAATGCCCCATACTGCAAATGGCTAAGGGGAGATGATTGAAGTCAGAGGTTGGTGAGGCTGATGAGGGGTGGTGGAGAACCTCTAGCATTTATCACACTTCTTCACGTACGTAGCTGCATCTTTGGCCATGGTCGGCCACTAGTACCCTTGAATGATTATCCTCTTAGCCAACGGCCTCCCTCCTATGTGACTAGAGCAAGAGCCCTCATGCACATCATGCAAGATGTGTGGAACCTTTGAAGGGTGGACACATCTGAGGAGAGGGGGGAGGAATCCCTTCTTGTATAGGACATCTCCTACGATAGAGAATTTAGTAGATCTTAACCTCAGCTTTCTCCTATCTAACTTTAACTCTGAAAGATCTCCCTCTCTATTGTATCTGATGAGAGGATCCACCCATGAGGATCCCTTACTCAGATTTAAGTAAGGTTTAATAACCTCTTCCTCTTCCTCTTCGATGGTCGGCTTGAGTAGAATCTCAACTAGAACTGCTCTCCTTATGTTTATCCTTATTGCTGAGGCATGTTATCTAGACGAGGTATCTTATTCATCTTAACCTCCTTAAAGATCTCTAACATCGTTTTCACCCTCTTCTGGTATCTTTCCATCCTTTCATCTTTGGCCTCATAAACCCCCAAGATTTGGTTCGTGACCAACCTTAAGTCATTGTGGACTAGGAGTTGTCCGACATTGAGGGCTTTTGCCAAAGATAGACCTGTTATTAATGTCTCATCCTCTGACTCATTGTTGGAAGCTTTTAAGTTGAACCTCATTGCATATTCAATATCGGTACCATCCAGTGGTGACACTATCAACCCTGATCCACTCCTGCTTTCACAAGATGACCCATCAATGAAGAGGATTCAAATGGTTGTATTTGAAGATAAGTTTATCTCTGATAGGGCCCCCTTCTTGAAAAGGTATCTCTCTTCCTCATTCTCAACTACTCTCTCCTTGGCTATACTTGTCTTGGCCTCGTAAAGTGTTCGGTCGACTTTTCTCTCTTTTGGCTCATGTGCAGCCTCTTGGTTAATCTAAACCTCAACCTCATCCCAGGTAAACTCGTCCACGAAGTCTGCGAGTGCTTGTCCCTTGATGGTAACCCTGGGTTGAAAAATAATATCTTATTCCCCCAACTTGATTTCCCAAGTCATTAGCCTTCCCGACTTCTCAGTCTTATGGAGGACCTGTCTGAGTGGAGAATCAGTGAGGAAGACCATAGTGTGGGCTTGAAAGTATGGCTTCATTTTCCTAAAAACATGTATTAAATCATAGGCTAACCCTTCAATCCTAGGGTACTTATGCTCAGACCCTTTAAGTGCCTTGATATTGAAGTAGACAGGTCTCTGCACTCCATCCTCTTCTTTTACTATCATAGCACTAATGGCTGGCTCTGAGATAGCTAAGTATACATATAGCCTCTCCCCCTGAATTGGTCGGGATCGTAGTAGTGGGGAACTGAGGTAGGACTTGATCTCTTTAAAAGCAATGTCACATTCCTCATTCCATTTGAAGGCCTTTCTAAGAGCTTTGAAAAAAGGAAGACACTTATCTATGGCTCTTAAGACGAACTTGTTAAGTGCAACAACTCTTCCGGTTAGCCTCTGAACATCTTTGATAGTTCTGTGTGTCTTCATTTCCATCAAAGCCCTGATCTTCTCAGGGTTAGCCTCTATTCTCCTTTAGTCGACGATGAATCCCAGAAACTTTCCTTCTCCTACCTCGAAGACACATTTGACGGGGTTGAGCTTCATTATGTATTTGTCCATGGTGTTAAAAGTTCTTTTAAGGTCAACCACGTGAGTGTAGGCCTTCAAACTCTTCGTTAGCATGTCAGGCACGTAAACTTCCATGGATTTTCCTATCTGATCTTCGAACATGTTATTTACAGGCCGTTGGTAAGTATCCCTTACATTCTTCAGGCTAAAGGGTATGACCTTGTAGCAATAGTTCCTCTTGTGTGTAATAAAGGATGTCTTCTATGAGTTTACCGAGTGCATAAAGATCTGATTTTACCTAAAATATGCATTCATGAAGCTCATGAGCTCGTATCTCGCTGTGGCATTAACCATCTGATCTATACGAGGAAGGGGAAAACTATCATTTGGCCAAGATTTGTTTAAATTAGTGAAATCTACACACATCCTCCATTTCCCATTAGCTTTGGGCACAATGACAGCGTTAGATAACCACTCAGGGTATATGACCTCTCTGATCAACTTGGCCTCTTCCATCTTTCTAACCTCATCTCTGATGACATCATACTTTCCCTTGAGTACACTCTTCTTCTCTGGTTGATGGGTTTGGCATCTTCTACAACATTGAGTTTATGGCACATAATCTCAGGATCAATACCCGGCATGTCTGCATGGCTCTAGGCAAAAATACTTTATCTCTTCTTTAATAGATTTACTAGTTCCTCCTTGATCTCAGGTCTTAGTTTTTTTTTTACTTGGATGGTTTTTTCTGGCTCGTCCTCATTGAGGACGATGGATTCTATCTCCTCCGTGGCCTCTCCCTTTTTGAGCCTTATTTCATCTCTAGGATCAAGTGTGTTGATGTTGTACATTGTTGTTGCCTTCTTATGAGCCTCTCTCTCTCTCTCTCTCTCTCTCTCTCTTCTGTAGAGTTGAAGTAGCATTCACGTGTCGATGTTTGGTCACCTTACACTTCCCCTACTCCATAAGGAGTCGATAATTTTTGCATTTGGTGGATCGTTGAAGTCACGAACTCAAATTCCTTGAGGGCTACTCATCCTATGATGAGCTTGTAAGGTGAGAAGACGTTTTCATCCATAGAAAAGAAATTAATTTTTCTCGTCAACCTCTTAAGTCATTCATCTCCCATTCTAACATCCATTTCATACATACCCAATAGATGAACCTTTTCACCACTGAATCCAATCAAGGGATGATGATAAGGGACAAGACTAGCTCTACTGAGGCCCATGCTCTTAAAACAGGGCAAAACATAACGTCTGCAGAACTACCCCCATCAACGAGGATCCTCTGAACTTCACAACCATGCACCCTTGTGGTGATGACTAAAGGGTTATCATGGGGAGTTAAGATATCCTTAAAGTCAAGTCATGAGAAGCCGACTATCAGGGTGTCCATTTCTACCGTCTTTCTCTTCTCACGCTTAACCTCCGTAGATGCCAAGTTCACAACCTCAGCTTTAGTCACTACGTTGGCCTCTTCCACACGAGCCTTATGATTTTCTACCTCTGATCCACCCCCTGCTAATCCCCCATAAACAGTGTTCACACCGAAATAGATCATACCGACCCTCTTTACTAAGGCATTATCATCTTTTGGTGGGAGGTCAGGGTGATCATCATTGTCATCTGTGTCATGAGCTCTTCTGGAAGGGACATCTTCTCAACATTTATCATTTCTTTTCTTTTTGGAATCGTCTCTTCCCCCCTTAGAAGCTCTGCTATCCACATACTTTATGAACTTTCCAGACTTCAACATCTTCTCAATCTCATCCTTCAGGGAAAAACACTAATCAGTTAGATGGTCGTGATCTTGATGGAACTCGCGTTATATATTCTTGTTTCTCTTATGCGGAGGAGCCTTCAGCTTCTTCGACCATCTCAGGGTTCTTTCATTCTTTATTTCACTGAGGATATGTTCGCAGCTCACAGTTAAAGGAGTGTAGTGTGCAAACTTGTTATTTGCAGTCCTCTTCTTTCCATCCTTTTTCCTTTGAAACTTCCCACTAATACTTCCATTGTCATCCTCATACTTCACATCCATTTCTTCTAATGCATTCATGACCTTTCCAGCTATTGCTAAAAGTTCATCCATAGACTTGGGAGGGTCTCTAGTAAGCTTCCAAGGTAGCTTTCCTTTCTGAAGTCCTCCAATAAGAGCTGTCATGGCTATGCTCTCTTCATAATCTTCTACCTCCAATTTTTCCTTGTTAAACCTCGCGATGTAGTTTCTGAGACTTTCATTATTCCCCTATTTTACATAAAGCAACAGAGTCATCTTCTTTTGAGGAATTACCCCAAAACAGAAGTTATGAATAAACAGTTTGCCCAAACCTTTAAAATTTTTAACTGAATTTTTAGGAAGACACGTGAACCAGATATGTGCAGCCCTAGTGAAAGTGCTTGAGAAAGATCGGCACCTCATCTCATCAGAGATTGAATAAATGTCTGCTATAGATTGATACATTTTAATATGATAGACTGGGTTAGTACTACCATCGTACTTAGGAGATACCACCAGAGGTTTAAATTTGGCAGGGGTTAGGAAGTTAACAATCATTTCCATAAAGGGTGATCCCTCTGAGTACCCCATCTGTAATGGGTCTTGACTTTTTATGAGGTTCCCTATCTTCTCTTCCAACCTCTGAATAGATTCATTCCATGGTTTGGCAACATCGGCTTAGCCGAGGTTATCCTCAACCACCTCTAAAGGGTGAACTGAGAGTTCCCCAGCTGCTACGCAACGTCGACTATTAACCTCCCCCTGACCACAGTCTTGGCCATGTGGGGGTCGTCCATGATGAGGTCAATGATCACCACCTCCCTTTTGTGAGCCAGCTATGCTTCTCGGCCTAGATATCCTCTGTCTAAGATCATTAACTGGGTCGAGCCTTTCAAAGGCCGACCCTCTACTTAAGCGATTAAAAGCTGACCCTATATATAGTGCATCACCATCTCGTCTTTCATACTAACCTCGTCTCTACTGTATATGACGTACAATGTTGTTTGAGACCTCATACGACTCCCAACAGTCTGTCAGGGCATCCTCTGCCTCAATGTTATCATACCTATCCTCAGGGCAAGGGTTTACTTGCCTCCCCAGGCATAAACGCCTAGGGTCAGCAACAACCCTCCTCCATTGATGAGTAGGTTGATCCTTTCGTGGTTCCTAGGGTGGTCCCCTAGCCTCATGTTGTGGCTGGGTAGACACCAGAGTAATCATCTCCGGTGAGACCCTAGGTGGTCTCATTATGTTTTGGCTTAGCTGGGCAAATTGCTCCAGCACCATTTGCTGAGTTACAACCAAGGACTTCAAGGCTGCTACCACCTCAGCCATCTCGGACTTGGGTGGTGCCTGGATGGAACTGGGTCCTCTAGTTCCACATGGTGGAAGAGGTGGTGGTAACTCCGGTGCCATATGCTTGAGATTTTGATAAGAGGACTGTAATACCCCGTATTTTTATGGCTTTTAAATTTAGGGATTTCTTAAATTTAATTGAGATAAATTAATTTAATTTTAATCCGGAATGTTGTTCTAAATATTTACTAGTGTGACGAGAGTTAGTAATTATTGGAAATTTGTTATTTGTTGAATGTTACTGGATGAGTATAGTAATATATGAGATTTATTTTTATAAAATGTCAAGAGTGAATAAAATGACAAGTTTGGAAATTTGAGTCGGGACGCGCCCGTGTCGCGTCGGGACTAAATATTGATGAATAAAAGTGAATAAATTATAAGTCACCCGTATGGTCATTTCGAGTGCGTCAAAGTGTCCGGAAGGGTCGAGATAGTCAGAAAAGTGTACCCAGGGGTTTAGTTGGGACCTCGGGGCGATTTTAAGCTTAATTAGTACCCCGGGAGGGCATTTTGGTCATTTTAAATTTTTGGGTAATTAAACCCACGAAAATTATTAGGCTATATCAGCCATTTGGAAGAGTCCTTTAGGGTTGTCAACCTCAAAACATTAGAACGGTCGTAGGAGA
This sequence comes from Sambucus nigra, assembly GCA_949130495.1. Lineage (NCBI taxonomy): Eukaryota > Viridiplantae > Streptophyta > Magnoliopsida > Dipsacales > Adoxaceae > Sambucus > Sambucus nigra. The sequence continues at coordinate 31,435,801 of OX422215.1, read as the reverse complement.
GGGAAGGAGAAAGCTTTCCAAGCAAACCAAGTCCAAAAATCCATCCGGTTGCACCGCCACCACCACCAACGCGCAGATCGCGCGACGGGGAACGCAACAACACCAAATTCATTCACAAATCAGAACGCTGAAAATCCCAGGCAAGTATTTATCTTGCTTATTTTCGTTAATGCATCATTCATGTTAGCCTAGGGAGATTAGGATCAGTTTTATAGAAGAAAACCCATGTTGGAGATAGGAAAACCGCATGTAGTTATGATTTGATTGATAATCTGGAAACCCCCTTCATATGTAGAGGCTTAACCACGAATTTATGATGCATTAAGAGTAGTATTTATGGGAAAAGACTAATTAGAACCATGTTAAATAAATTTCTAGGGTTCTTGAGATTTACATGAATTTTGGCCTATTAATCCATGGTTATTAACGGAAATTTGCATGCTTTACGAAGAAGATGTATGATATGGGTTTATACTGTTAGCAATAAAAATTTGGGCGATTGGGAATGAAAAATTTGGATTTGGATGAGGTTCTGTGATAGAACCCGTAACTGGTTAACTGCAGAATTCGCCATACCTGCTTGATCGATCGATCGAGCCAAGAGCTTCGATCGATCGAAGGTTCGATCGATCGACCCCTTCTGGCAGACTTAAATTCCCCTTTTCAAATTGTTGAATTAATTATAAATGAAGAATACTCATTAGACATTCTTATTCAAATATTTTGGGAGATATAGGAGACCAGTAGGACTCATTAATAATTATGAGACCTTTAATTAAGACGATATGTACATTATTGGGAATATTTATATACAAGGGATGAGGAAATTATGCATTAAAGGGAGAGATGCGTAAAATAGTTACGTTGGAAAAATAGATGAGTAACTAATGAATTTTACACTTGGGAGGATAGAGTCCATGAGTGTTACGTAGTAAGTTGGAATAATCCCTCAAATTAAAGTTAGAGACGAACCGTTATACGTGATAACTAATAATGGCAAAATAAGGATAAATGTCGTGATTATGGGTTTTGGGATGAACTTAAATTGATATGATAAAAGTAGTATATTTATATGACTGTGTGTATGCATATATAATATACATGTGAAAATCATGCCCGCGCTACTTGCTATCCCTGAGGTTACCGCGCTGGGACAGTCTTATCTCGATGGGACCTTTATGGGAGATATTGAATCGTACCCTAGAAGATAGATATCCTTGGTACAGGCTATCTGATCGATGTTCAGACGGTCCTAAGAGACGTGAGGGTATGTATTGACCTCTTAGAGACTTGAAATCTATGCTTCTCCTCAATATTGTTTGGGTATGTGTTAATACAGTTCGAGAGTGATTCCGAACTTGTATTTCCCTTAGTACGAGTGATACGGGGATTGGATAGCAGAGTATGCCCACACCATAATTTTTATGTGGGGTGCTGTTAGAATATATATATTATACGAGTATTTAATATATATATTAAATTCTGAAATTTGGAATTTCATACTGTGCTTATGGTAAGTAAGAAATGAATCTTGACTTCAATTTGGAAATACTTGTTTTGAAAAGTATAATGGAACACTGGAAACTTTATTAGTAAATAAGGTTTAAATGAGAACTTTGTGATCAAATGAAATTATCCTCTTAAACAATTATATTGTTCGGTTTTAAATCTTACGAGTAACCTAAGATAAGTTAAACCATTGGGAAGATTAGTGCGATATAAGATAAGATAATCCGCTGGGAAGATTTGTGCGATAGGTGTGCACATTATAAGAGAGGTGAGAATTTCTCAAGAGAGTGCCGCACTAATATGTTGTTGCATTGGCCTGTAAACATTTTAAATACTTGCTAAACAAATTTTAAATCATTTACACTATCGGGATCTGACCCGTTTCTTTTTCCTTTCTCTCTTGTATATATATGTATATATTATAGGTGCCCAGCCATAGGGGCGTCTTGCGTAGAATCCTTTGGAAGGAACGCGCTGCAGCTTAGGTGGGAGTTGCAAGCCTCTTGATTAGACGACTTCATTTATTTAATTCCACTCCTAGCTTATTTATTCAGTTGGGCATGTGTCGCCCGTTTCCATTATCCATTTTTTTATTGGACATTGTGATTCATTTATTTCTAGTATTGTCACTTTGGGATTTATTACTGTCTGGGTGTTTTACTTTAAGTTTTAATGTTGGGATTTAGTTGTTGAATGTTTAATTTAGTTGGATTATATGTTCCAGGATAATTGTGGTGTGATTCTTTAATATTGAATTGTTGTAAATATTTAAATCTTGGTTTATAAAATAAAATTTGGAAAGTAATGTCTAAAAATGGTTTTGACACTTACCTTAATTAATTAGGGTGTTTAAATTGGAAAAGTTATTTTTACGACAGTGATGCTAACAATGAACCAACTGTTCACCTTGATTTTAATTTAATAAAGGAGTGATCGCCCAGTATTTAATTAGGCGGGGTGTCACAGGTGGTATCAGAGCATCAGGTTCTAGTGTCTTTAGGATCTGTACGGATTATTATGCTTTCAGCGTTTCTTTGTTTGATATAGAGCCCTATGTTTAGGATTGTCGATTTCTTTGACACGATTTCGTTCTCCTTCTATAATATGTATACATTAGTGAATTCTAATTTCGTTCGGATGTGTGCGTGTGCCGAGCGATGATGGATGTCATAAGAGGACCGTTAAGTTGACACCGGGAGGCAGGGCTCAGTTGAGGTTGTAAAATATATTCAAGAATGATGACCGTAGTCGAGGTCACCTCCATTATGGTACGGGAAGCCAAGACTAGAAAGGCGACTATGGCGCGGTAATGATTTCCAAATGTTGTTATAGTCAAATGAGGTGCATGAGTAAACTTACCCATGTTACAAAACGGGTAAAGAAATGTCTGTGGAAATTCTAGAAATGCAGGAATTGTGTGTGTTTACCAAAGGAGGTAAAGTACCCAAAGGTTGTGGCTAACTGAAAGTGAAAATTTAGAGAAAATTTTCTTGGCTTTCGGGATGAAGTTATAATGATGGGAGTCAACAACCAATTTTAGAAGTGGAATGGTATGCCTATAGGAGAACCTTAGGTACAGTGTTGACCGTATGTTCCTTCCTCAACTATTCAGGATGAGAAGCAAACGTGGTTCTAAACTCATCGCGGGAGGGCATGACAGAAGTCCATTTGTGAATATGAATCTTAATCGTTAGCGAATTTTGTATCGGGAGATATAGATACAAGTGGAGGAAACAACTCCAAATGGGAGATCGACTAAAAAAAAATTGATAACACTCAAAGAGGAAATTCTGATGGACGGCCGATTTAGACGTTGACAATGTCGTATTTTGTCAATAAACATGGTAATGCTTCTTTGTGTGGGAAGTTAAAAGAATCGAAGAATTTAGTCGAGAAAAGGACTGAATACAGCGGTGGTGGTATAACACCACAAAGGGATATGGATACACATCAGGGGACCCATTTAAATGATTCGGATAGTTGAATTCTTACCAAGTGATGGTAAATTTAGTAAGTACTATTATAGACAGTGACCTGATCTTTAAGGCCTAAAAGGCTAAGGGTATAACCGAGGCAGCTAATAGGAATCAAGTCTACTAAAGTCCGAGAGAAGAACAATCCTAACCTGGTTAGTAGGACAGGTAATAAGGGGATTATGTGTTGAAGTATTTTGTGCGGAGTGAAATCGCTCGTGATAATATGTTCCAAAGTGAGAAAAAAAAGAGAACAAGAATACGGTGCCTAGTAAAGGACAACGATTAAAGTAGTTTTGTTTTGGTTTGAGTAGACGTGTTACGTCCGAAAACCATTTGCGCAGTCAAGACGATTGACAAGGTAGAAGTATAAGTTGTATCTTCAGAGGATGCGACGTGTTTATGGGACACGAACGAGTCACTATATTTTATTCATTGCTAGGTTAGCATGTGAGACGAGTTTAATGCATATAATTATAACGCTATTACTATGTGAATATTTTTCCTTAGCGTAACGGGATTTTTGTTTAATTCTATCCGCGGAGGATGAATAAGTATATTAAAAGTGCTATGTACTTTATTGAGGTTACTCGTTGTAGTGACGCGATATGCGAGTATGATATTATCTTTGTTAAAACATTATAGAAATGGTTAGTACGATAGTGGGCATTTATTGCAAAACTATGGGAGTGGTTGCGTTAGTGCAGCATATTTTGTCATGGCGAGGCTTCACCTGCAAGAGGGTCAGACTCGCACTTATATTATCTATCCTAGAAACTTCGGAGGGGATAATGGGCTTGAGATATTCGATACCGAGGTACGTATGGACTTTATCCTTATGATTTAGTATGTATCGGGTTTACGTTGATCGAAAAGATTTATTTCAGTATTATGTTGAGCACTCAGGACTTGGTGATAGGAGGAATGCATTGTTATATCTATCCTCTAGAGATGTGGGAATTAAGATTTATACCCCTATTATTAGGGAAAGGGATTTTGAGAATTCTGATTGTATGCATTCGAGGTTTATGGAATGCAATTACCAACACCCAATATTGAACGATAGTGAAATTGGTGAGATGTTCCTTGTTAAGTGTAATTACGGGAGGAAATGTAACTTTCTGTCAAAATACGGAATAAGGGGGTACATGCTATGGATGGATGACCTAACGGATTTCAATGATCGACAATGCTAGGTAGTTGTGTATCGGGGGGGGGGGGGGGGGGGTCCTTATTTGGATTTCGCTTTGCGAGACATCCCACGGTTAAAACTTAGCGTAAGGTTGGAAATAGGGAGACGTTTGGTCACTATTCCATGAGTTCGATACCCCGGTCGAAATGGGTAAAAGTAATTACATGTGTAAGTTGGTAGTTGAATTTTAAATTTAAAGCCACTGGAGCCGCGTTGTGTGGTAAGAAAGCATTGAAGTTATCCCCACGAGTTGAGGGGGTGGAACGATGATAAGGAGGATTTAAAAATTTTGATTTCTAGGGTGATTGAGAGTACCCAAATGTCGTAACCGCATTCGGAACACAAGGTGAGTAAAGAGTTAGAATGATTTTTAAGATGATTATCTGGAAAGAACTTTATTATACAAAAGAGATGACCTATAATTATTTTGATGAATAGAGTGTTAGTGATTTATTTTGGTCGTTGCACCTATTTGGGAAAATTGTTGTACTTATATGAAGGACGTTGAGATTTGTTATTCCTCTTTTATGGTCATGGAATTTGAATTCCCTATTCCTTATACTTTGTTGGATTTAGTTAGTTGCACTGATGAGTAACACGCCGTTCGCTCTCCTAGGGCAATCGGGGTGTTGCAAAATGTGGGCATCTTGGTTAGCTGCCGTTAAAATCGTCCGAGTCGAAGGGACGTTGTAATAGACGTGTGAAATATATGTTTGTGGGATTAGTATGACGAAGTGGAAGTGATAGAGTGGATTAAATGTCACATGAGGGGCAAAAATCCATACATAAGTGTGCAATTAGAATAGCACACCCTATTTTAATTGGAAGGCTGTGGGAGGCCATTTAAGAAGGAGTATTCCTTGAATGGAGCAGAATTAAATTATTATGAAGAACACTCGAAGCGAAGTTGTTAGTAGTCAAGTGTGAGAGTGACTTGCACATACAAAGGGTGATGATGTTAATATGGTATAAGAGATCCAGAAGTGCGCTTCGTGGAGAGAAGAACACGGGTCGAAACTTTCGGCATACACCAAGGAAGGAAGGGGAGTATTACTTGTCACTTAATGTGAGACATTTAAAGGAAAAAATGATGTTTAGCGGGATGTAGTGAGTAGTCTCTACATGAACCGCCCATAGGTAAGGTTTGGTTGAAAGAGGAGAGTCAACCAAAGAATTTTGTGTTTATCGACAATTCCTGAAATTGGAAGAGGTTGGTAAAGTTGGTAAAGTTTTGGATGGGTTGCCATCCTCAAAACAAGATCAAGGGTTCATCCCGAACATGTGAATTAAGTCGCCGAAAAGGAAGTGATTGATATTCGTTTGGGTTGGTTTACAATATTAACTAGTATGCCCCAAACTTCCTTTGAAAGGAATGATCGCGCCAGTACATGGTCCGGCGCAGTATAAATTTCTAAATCAGAATGAGATTGGTGAATCCCACCTTTGATATGGGATTTAAGGAACCAGCGGAGATAAGGTTTCATTTCAAGTAGGATGTACCACCCTTAGCCAGGGAATAGGCGGACGGTGATTAAAGATTAGTGGAGCCACGTGAAGGAGATTTTGGAATCTTGGTACGATGATTTCAGGAATGCTCTCTAGAAGCACTCGTACCTGTTTGTCGCGTACGAGGTGATTATTAAGGTTTTTGTTATGTAAGAACCTCGACTATTCTCCTTCCGTATGTTTAAAGGTGAGTAGATAATCAGAATTTTTGGATCGGTCGAGAAAATATCCGATAACTATGGTGGAATTCCACGACTGTTTCAGGCAAACAAGAGTGGTCAAATGTTCGTATGATTTTTCTCATAATGGGAGTCTTGTATATACATAAATCCGAGTAGGTGTCATGTGGTGAGGTGCGGCCTCCTAATGATAGTGAGATAATGGAAATTTATAACGTATAGGCGTGACCTATGCGAATGTTATCGGTCGGAAGCGCAATGTGAAGTGTCTCCAATGAGAATATAAAACAAGGCTACTGTGAAGAAAGGGCTATAGTGATTGAGAGCCGTAATATGTAGTTAGTTTACGTACTGACAAGGATATCCAGAATTGTGCTACCTGGTAGGCCTTATTTTCTGAATTTCGGGACGAAATTCCGTTATTAGGGGGGAAGTATGTAATACCCTGTAATTTTAATTGAGATAAATTAATTTAATTTTAATTCGGAATGTTGTTCTAAATATTTACTAGCGTGATGAGAGTTAATAATTATTGGAAATTTGTTATTTTTTTAATGTTACTGGATGAGTATAGTAATATATGAGATTTATTTTTATAAAATGTCAAGAGTGAATAAAATGACAAGTTTGGAAATTTGAGTCTGGACGCGCCCGTGTCGCGTCGGGACTAAATATTGATGAATAAAAGTGAATAAATTATAAGTCACCCGTATGGTCATTTTGAGTGCGTTAAAGTGTCCGGAAGGGTCGAGATAGTTAGAAAAGTGTACCCGGGGGTTTAGTTTGGACCTCGGGGCGTTTTTAAGCTTAATTAGTACCCCGGGAGGGCATTTTGGTCATTTTGCATTTTTGGGTAATTAAACCCACGAAAATTATTAGGCTATATCAGCCATTTGGAAGAGTCCTTTAGGGTTGTCAAACTCAAAACATTGGAACGGCCATAGGAGAGGGAAGGAGAAAGCTTTCCAAGCAAACCAAGTTCAAAAATCCATCCGGTTGCACCGCCACCACCACCAACGCGTAGATCGCGCGACGGGGAATGCAACAACACCAAATTCGTTCACAAATCAGAATGCTAAAAATCCCAGGCAAGTATTGATCTTGCTTATTTTCGTTCGTGCATCATTCATGTTAGCCTAGGGTGATTAGGATGAGTTTTATAGAAGAAAACCTATGTTGGAGATAGGAAAACCGCATGTAGTTATGATTTGATTGATAATCTGGAAACCCCATTCATATGTAGAGGCTTAACCTCGAATTTATGATGCATTAGGAGTAGTATTTCTGGGAAAAGACTGATTAGAACCATGTTAAAGAAATTTCTAGGGTTCTTGAGATTTACATGAATTTTGGCCTGTTAATCCATGGTTATTAATGGAAATTTGCATGCTTTACGTAGAAGATGTATGATATGGGTTTATACTGTTAGTAGTAAAATTTTTTGGGCGATTGGGAATGAAAAATCTGGATTTGGATGAGGTTGTGTGATAGAACCCGTAACTGGTTAACTGCAGAATTCGCCATACCTACTTGATCGATCGATCGAGCCAAGAGCTTCAATCGATCGAGCCCCTGACCTCGATCGATCGACCCCTTGTGGTAGACTTAAATTCCCCTTTTCAAATTGTTGAATTAATTCTAAATGAAGAATAATCCTTAGACATCCTTATTAAAATATTTTAGGAGATATAGGAGACCAGTAGGACTCATTAATAACTATGAGACCTTTAATGTAAGACGAGATGTACATTTTTGGGAATATTTATATATAAAGGACGAGGAAATTATGCATTAAAGGGAGAGATGCGTAAAATAGTTAAGTTAAAAAAATAGATGAGTACCTACTGAATTTTACACTTGGGAGGATAGAGTCCATGAGTGTTACGTAGTAAGTTGGAATCATCCCTCAAATTAAAGTTAGAGATGAACCGTTATACGTGATAACTAATAATGGGAAAATAAGGACAAATGTCATGATTATAGGTTATGGGATGAACCTAAATTGATATGATAAAAGTAGTATATTTATATGACAGTGTGTATGCATATATTATATAAATGTGAAAATCATGCCCGCACTACTTGTTATCCCTGAGGTTACCGCGCTGGGATAGTCTTATCTCGATGGGACCTTTATGGGAGATATTTACTCGTACCCTAGAAGATAGATATCCTTGGTACAGGCTATTGATTGATGGTCAGACGGTCCTAAGAGACGTGAGGGTATGTACTGACCTCTTAGAGACTTGGAATCTATGCTTCGCCTCAATATTGTTTGTGTATGTGTTAATACAGTTCGAGAGTGATTTTGAACTTGCATTTCCCTTAGTACGAGTGATACGGGAATTGGATAGCAGACTATGCCCACACCATAATTTTTATGTGGGGTTCTGTTAAAATATATATATATTATACGAGTATTTAATATATATATTAAATTCTGAAATTTGGAATTTCATACTGTGCTTATGGTAAGTAAGAAATGAATCTTTACTTCAATTTGAAAATACTTGTTTTAAAAAGTATAATGGAACACTGGAAACTTTATTAGTAAATAAGGTTTAAATGAGAACTTTGTGATCAAATGAAATTATCCCCTTAAACAATTATATTGTTCGATTTGAAATCTTACGAGTAACCTAAGATAAGTTAAACCATTGGGAAGATTAGTGCAATATAAGATAAGATAATCCGTTGGGAAGATTTGTGCGATAGGTGTGCACATTAGAAGAGAGGTGAGAATTTCTCAAGAGAGTGCCGCACTAATATGTTGTTGCATTGGCTTGTAAACATTTTAAATACTTGCTAAACAAATTTTAAATCATTTACACTATCGGTCTCTGACCCGTTTCTTTTTCCTTTCTCTCTTGTATATATATATGTATATATTATAGGTGCCCAGCCACAGGGGCGTCTTGCGTAGAATCCTTTGGAATGAACGGGCTGCAGCTTAGGTGGGAGTTGCAGGCCTCTTGCTTTGACGACTTCATTTATTTAATTCCACTCCTAGCTTATTTATTCAGCTGGGCATGTGTCGCCCGTTTCCATTATCCATTTGTTTTATTGGACATTGTGATTCATTTATTTCTAGTATTGTCACTTTGGAATTTATTACTGTCTGGATGTTTTACTTTAAGTTTTAATATTGGGATTTAGTTGTTGAATGTTTAATTTAGTTGGATTATATGTTCCAGGATAATTGTGGTGTGATTCTTTAATATTGAATTGTTGTAAATATTTAAATCTTGGTTTATAAAATAAAATTTGGAAATTAATGTCTAAAAATGGTTTTGACACTTAGCTTAATTAATTAGGGTGTTTAAATTGGAAAAGTAATTTTTACGATAGTGATGCTAAGAATGAACCAACTGTTCACCTTGATTTTAATTTAATAAAGGAGTGATCGCCCGGTATTTAATTAGGCGGGGTGTCACAAGGACTATAGATCTTGTAAACCTTAAGGGAGCTCTTTAAATGGTGAAACAGCTCCACGCAAAGGGCGAGGCCTGGTTCACCACCAGAGTCTCCGTTGAGCTTAAGCAGCAAAAGAGGAAGAGATGAATATTCTCTTTCCCATAAATGGCGTCAAAATGATGATGCGGTAAACAACAACACCAGATGAGGTGTTAATAAGCTCAAACTAGAAATAATAATGGTAGTATAGGAGTAAATATCTAGTAGAGGGAGGTAAGGAGAAGAGAAGAAACACCAATATCTAAGTGGTTCATCCAATCAGGCCTATGTCCACTGTGAGTGTGTGAGTAATTTCACTAGATGAAGGCACTAATATCCATAAATACAATTTCTCATACTTTATCTCTCTACTGTGTAAACCAACAGAGTTTCAGCTAGGGTTGCAATTATTGATCCTTTTACAAGGTAGAGGAAGACCTCTATATATAGTGCTTCGGGGTGTAATGTACCCTCCAAGAATGCAATGAGCATGTGTATGAGGATCGAACTAGTATCCTGATGACACATGGTTAATCTCATATAGATAATGATGACCATAATATTCCCCCATGTGAGGGAAATGATTTGGTTATAACTGATTTGCTCACGTGTTGCAAACCTTATATGTGCTTGTATATGCTTGGACCTGTGTCCTTGACTGATGTAACCTCGTCCTGGATGAGTACAAGGTTGGTGATTGCTTTGTCTTATCGCTAGCCATGATGGCCTCGGCCTGGAAGGTCGATCAAGGTTGGGAACAGGGTAAGATGCAACATCGGATCAAGCAGAGTAGGATGTTGATAATAACCTGTCCCCATAAAGCGCTACTGACCTCGGCTGCTACAGAGTCGAGGTTGGTAATAGAGCATCGACCTTGCAGAATACGACCTTTCTGATGGAAGTTTGTGAGTTTCTTATTAATTCAGCTATGAGACAGGCCGAGGTTTGTGACTCCAAGTACTAGGGTACATTTTGGGCATATCAGTAGGTATCAACATGTGATCCAACATTACCTCAGTGGTCTCTTACTCGGTTTGGACGACACCTCATCCCAGCAAGGCTCATTTGACATTTGATGAGGGGCGTGAAATGGAGAACGCATGGGAAAGTGCGTGTGGCATGAGAACTCCATGGGGACAAAACCATTGTAATAAAATTTTCCTCACGTGTGAAGAATATCTCTCAATAATTATTTACATGCACGGATGATAAGTGGCAGCATAGCATTGGTCACTTCATATTGTACATGCCTCCTGCATGCCTAGGGTGCGAATGGAACCACTTGATCTATATAAATACCTACCTTCTTCTACCTTGAGGAGGATCTCTAATTCACAACCATGTTTAAGCTCTGCTAATTTCACTGCATATAGAGAGAAAGATTGAGTGTTTTGTATCCCAAGGCCTTTAGTACCCTTTCTTAGTGGATTTCACACACACTCACACAATGAAGTAGTCCTAGATAGGCTTAACCACTTATATTTTGTGTTATTTCCCTCTTAACATCATCTCCATATGCATATATATCTTCTTATACTCCATTAATACACTAGTTTGAGCTTGCATATTACATTTATTTGATGATACCATTTTAGGTCTTATCAAGAATTGAGGCTTGTTCTTTGTCCTTGATGATCTCCCTTGAATGTTGGGATGAATGTTGGATAAGAGAGAAGGATTTTTTTTTTAAATGGCATGAAAATGATGGGAATGATATATGGAAAGGTATTTCACACAAGGAAACTTCGTTGATTCCAAGAGAATGTTGTTGAGATCACTTATATTGATGGATCTAAGGTCTGTCCTGAGAGTGATATCATTCTCTCTATTTATAGGGTAGGGAGCTACCGATCAGCATGCCCCTAGCCCTGCCTATTACGACGTGACCTTAGACACACTACTGATTAGCAGGTAAATGGACCTCCCATTCCGTAGTCTCGTGCAAATTTTTTCAAAAAAATAATCATAGAATGAAATTCGTAGATCCAATTGTGCATGGGGCATATCGTTATAAAGTTAATTAATAGACCTTAAAGAGTCCTTTGGTCCTCTCCTAGGTCCAGGAGTTGACTTTAGGTCAAACAGGGATCGAAAGCGTTCATCGCTCCTTTAGACGGGAGATCGTCGGATAATAATAGATCGTTCATCCAAACCGTGAGTCAGAATCATGCACGAGGTGGAATTTTGGAAAGGTTATTTGAGGTACTTCAATGTTCCAAATAACTTCGCTTGGTTTGAAAATTTAACCTTGGTCTAGCGGGGATCAGAATTTCCCGGTGACCTTTCAGAGTAAAACAGGTCATTCATCCATATCGTAAAGCTGATTCGCGCATGGGGAGGACTGCTAAAAAGGATATTCAGTGCCCTAATAAGATTCATTTAGTATCGTTCAAGATCAAGAGTTAACCTTGGTCAAACGGAGCTCGAAAGCGCCCGGTAGCCTTTGAGGAAAAATGGATCATTCATCCGAACGGTTATGATTTTTATTACACGGGTTGTATCATTAGAAAGGGGCCCTCCATTGAGATTTCATTCTTATGATGGGATTGATTGGGGTCAAACTGGGGCCCGATAGCACTCGGTGGCCTCCAAATCAATTTTTGGTAGTAAAATGGTCCGTTCGTCCGAACCGTTATGCCGATTCGTGCATAGGGAGGACCGTTGGAAAGGGGATTCAAAGCCCTTCGAATATTCATTGAGCTTTCTCTCTGATAATATAGGTGACCGAAGACAAATGGGGCCTGAAACCACCTAGTAACCTCTAGATCGGTACTCAAAGTTAGGTTTTTTGGAGGTTCTAGGGACCCAAGGAGAGACTTAGCAAGTCGTAGAACATAGTGTTTACAACCACCAAATTTTAGTTTTTTAATTTTTTTATATGCACCAATTAAACCAAGTGTCGTGTTAAAATTTTTACCAATTTTAGTCTAGACTAAGCATGCATCTAGGTGAGAATAAGCAAGAATAAAACAGTAAATCGCAATATGGCGATGTATGAGGAAACCCACAATGGAAGAACCTCGAATAATCCAATCACACAGGTCCACTATGATAAAGGTACTTTTACAAGAATAATTTTGATTACTCACAGACTCTACGCTTTTAATCCTTAACGTGCTTCCTTGTTCCTTATAACCTTCTTTGCATCCATTGTCGGACTTCTGCTAATAGCCACATAATGCAGGCATTTCCCATACCTCGATATGCCATTGATCTTACTTGTCACGGGACTTGTCCATCCATCACACAACATGAAACACTATCTCCACCACTTGAAATGCTCATGGTATGAAGAGAAAACAGTTATGGTTCTACACACAAGAAATCTCAAATGGACATATAGATGTAGTATTATTAGATCCTAAACTTGGGTATAAAAAAAGGTTTAGAGGCTTTTGGATTTTGATAGGAAATATATTTTTTCCAAAATTCTTAATGAAAACTGATGACATACCTAAGTATTTATATAGAACACAAATTTGAGGCAATATGTTTTTTGAGGTAGGTCATTCAATTGAGATACATAAGTTTTCTCGAACGTCAATAATAATCTCTTTCGAACCAAAAACAAGGTCATTCTAATAATATAACTTTTCTAGTTTGAACGAAGATCGAATGAGCTTTGAACGAGATTGTTCTGACAATCAGAAAATTGTCATTTGAAGTCCTTTTGAATATTGTTTCAACAAGATGCCTAAACTCGTTTAAAAACAGTGAAGAACTCGTTTAAATGAAATAGTAACTTCGCTTGAACGATAGTGAAAGTTTGTTCAAACGAAACAAAACCCAAAAAATTATTATTTCTTTTAATAACATTTTACAAAAAATGACCCAACACATTTTATTAACAAAAAACCAAATGTATCTAGGGATCAAACATAAATATGCATTCATACCTCATTGACATCACTCGAAGGATTAAGACAATACTCATCACAAAACACGATGTTTCTTTAGCTTGACCACTACGGTCTTTAAACACACATCACATGCTTTTAGGGAAAAATAAAATCCTATCAACATGTGACTTAAACAAGTTTTATCAAAAAATGAAATAAAGACAATACATACAAATTAACTCATTTCGAAAATTCATCTTTACAAATAGAACATACTGTGACCAATGTTAGGGTTATTTAGGCGAGTTTACAGAATGCACATAGTAGACAATAAAGTTGGACTGATATCAATAAAATAAATATAACCTTCAAGGCAGGGTCCATGTTTTCTTAAGGTCTCCTCATGGAAGGGAGTGACGATATTTGGGAGGAAGGGAAAATCTCAGTTCGTTGTATGTAGGACCCTTAGATGTACTAAAGAATATGAAGAAGCTAGCCTATAGACTTGCTTTGCCCAAAAGTTCTCTCTTGTACATAATGCCTTTCACTTTAATGACGCAAAATTATATTAGGGATCATGACCACATTATCGACCATGAACCTATAAAGATTAATAGAGAATTGACTTATGAGGAGACCTCAATAGAAAGTTTAGACATGAAAGAGAAAGTACAATTAATTATATATACCCCTATCGCTTGCATTAGAATAAAAATGAATACGGGCGTATATTTCAACTAAAAGCTATTACATAAGGAGTTTTTTGCACTAAAACCACTTTAGTGCGATCTTAACAGATGTATTTTTCATAAGTTTGGGGATGTATGCCTATGACCCTCAATAAATACACTAATTGCAAATACGCTCGATGTTGACTTCACTACTACAAGTAATTTAATAAAATTATCGTATAAGGACCCTAATCCCTCATTATTATAATGTTTGCAACTATTAACCCTTAATTTATTTGAAACAAACATACTCTTTCCATATAATTTTATTATTTTACCTCCTCTTAATTACAAACCAATTATAAAATTTCAAGTTAACTTCTTTATTTTATAAATTGTTAAAATTTCTAACGTCATCTAATGTAAATGGTGTGCTATAGGGATCTTAATAGCATATTTATATAATTAAATTTCCAATCACACAAATCCATATTTATAGTTTTATCACAAGGTATGCATCTAGATGATAAAATAGATAAATTAAATCAATTAAACAAAAAAGTCAAATTGAGGAAAAATATCTTGCAGGCAAAACCTTTTATTTCCATCACTTTAGAAATATTATAAGACAGTTGACTTAAAGACTACTTGATACTAGCCAGAAGTACAACACGCTAGTCTTCGTAAATATCTAAAGAATACTTCTCAATGAGAAGTAGTCCACACAGCGCATTCCATGCTTGGTATTCACCGATTATCCTTTGTCTTCAGTAATAACCCCCTCAATAATTACAAGTTCTGCCATGCAGAAACTCTTTCCACAAGACTTATGTTTACAAGGATACAAATTATCTAAGGCTTAAAGGAATTCACACAAATATAATTTGGGGATGTGATTTGAGAATCAAAAGAGTTTTCTAAACTCGAAATATTAAAAACTTTTACAACAGATATGTAGAAACAGTTCTGACAAAAGTCTTAAAAAATATGAACACGAAACATGTATTTATAAGGTGAACATAAATTTCGAGGCGACACCATTCATTTGAATGAAAATGAGGCTGCTCTTTCGAAAGAGAATAGCAGATCATTAGAACAATAGCTAAGTTCATTCAAATGAAATGCTATCTCATTTGAACCATCTTTAAACGAAATTCAAACGAGTCCAAAAAGTATCCTCTCGCTAGATTCTCGTTCAATGTAGAGTTCATACAATGCTTCGAATAAGAAGGAAAACTCGTTTGAATGAGAATCTGATCTTATTTGAACGAGGTCAGCGAACTTTGAAATTTTTTTAAATAAAAATTATGCCTAGATTTTTTAAAACAAAAAATTCCTATTTCATTTTTAATAAAAATAAAAGATCCCAAAATAAATTTCAATTCTTAATATCATTATACCTTCACAATGCGGAGATCCTTAAAAATTAGATATGTTGAATATTTGATCATCGTGACGACTTGAGTCAAATGTTAACGTGATACACCAAAATCTATGTAGTCCTAAGCTATGAGTAAATGACATAAATTATGCTCTTATAAATCTCTCCCTTTTGGCTATTCTGGTACACATAAAATTGAAATCCAAATTATATTAAAATCCCCTAATACAATGACAATATCCTAATACCCTCACAAACCCTAGAAAATGGATAGGTACAAGATAATGATTTCTTCAAATCTCGACTTCTTATTGTTTTTCTCTTTTGTACCTTGCCTTCATCGAGTGTAGTGGGAATATGATCTTCTAAAAGAACCTAGACACATGAAACAAAGAAAATATCTCATGATTCATCGAGTTTGATATATAAAACAAAATTCATAACAATTCTCCCTCATAAATCAAACTCCCCCGTAATTAATTCTCCCTCTTTTACATTGTCCGAAATAGAAAATGGATGGAAGCTAAAGCGTGAAGTGCAAAGCATCACAAATAAGAATAAGATATCATCACGAAAATATAAGAATGAAAAACATGAAATGATAATCTCAAAGGATGGACAAACTATTTCCATGTATAAAAATTTACAAATACAACACACCATGGAGAAACACAAAAACACTTGAAAATGGAATGTCAGGGTGCAAATATATACTATAGGTAAATCAACGCCGACAAACATAACATATGTGCATGGTGGAATGTGGCACCATTAACGAAAGATCTCAAAGTCTACCATAGATGTAAAAATGATGAACTCCGGTGAAATTGACTTAACCTAATTAACTAATCAAGATCATAAGTGATTTTCACACCGATAACGCACATAACTATGTAATGCTTATCAAGATTTTTATAGGACATGCAAACCCATTGATCTTTGACTTAACTGCCTCAAAATCTCACCTATTTAATTTATACTCTCAATTCATTTGAAGAAATTAGTGCTCATTGTTGATGTAAAAAACTAGACTATGTCTAATTATTTAATCATAGATAATATTTGTAAGTAAAAAAAGAGACAAAGAGGTTTCAAAAGTGGTTAGGCCTATGGAGAAAAGCCTACGTCCACCATGCTTCTTATTGCCCTGTGTTTCTCTTTTAATCACTTTCCCTTCACGAAGGGATTACTATGTATTTATATCCTAGTAGGGAGACAAAGAGATGGAATGTTAAAGGATGGAATTCCTTTATAAATTATGCATTTACATCAGTACATAATGTCCATAATATTTTTAGTTATTGTCATTTTGTTGATACTGTTGGTCGGGCTTCTTGTACGTTGGTCGGCATTATAGTATGCTGGTCGACATTTTAGGCCTTGGTTTGTGGTTATGCATAGCTAACTAGGATTATTGCTATAGTGGATGACACATGTATATTTCTGATTGGTCCACGTAAGTGGATAATTTTTGGTATTAACAGAAGCCCCCAATGTCCCATTCTTGATGCTTGCTTGAAAGTATGTAACATTTAGTTCTAGTAGTAGCTCGGGCTATATTTCTGATGCTTGGTCAATTGCTGACTTCCCACACTTGTAAACTTATTATATTTGCAAAAGCGTGTACTGCTGATGGCATTTTTGTAAATATCAAGAATTATAATGAATCGTTTAGGGGAAAATACATTTTTTCTTCTTAGCCGATAAATTTTCAATCGTCGTTTCACTTTAATCATTGCTTTTATCAATTTTAGAGAAAATCTATAAAAGGCAGTAAAATTGAGATCATCTCTTACCTCAAACCCTTCTATGTTTTTGTTTCACTTTCTTGAGCATTCGTGTGATCGTTCTTCCTGTCTTCTAGTTCTTGGTGAATCCTTAAGTCTTTGTAAGAATTTTCTCTCTTTTTTCTTTTCTTCATATCAAATCATGGTTTAAGTTGTTGTCCCTCTAGATGATCTTATAAAGCAATGGAATGTACTAGACTGGGTAGACTTAGAGTTCCTCAATCCCCTTGTAGGCATTTTTTCTTTGTCTGAAGGTTACTAGATCCCTTCCGTATTCATTGTCGAATGCGATTTTACCTTTCCCCTAAATCATTTTTTCTTAGAATTTTGTAAATAATTTGATATTGTACCTCCTAGATTAGCCTTCAATACTTAGAGGGTTATCAATGGTGTTCATAGGCTCAATCAAATTCATGGGACCTACATAGTCATTCCCAAAATCATGTTTTGTTATGAGTGGGTTACTAGTGACGAGACTTACTATTTAAAAACTAGGGCTGTAAATAGATATAAAGTTGTTAACCTTCCTGACTTCAGTAGGGATTACTTTGACTATGGACTGATTGCCAAAAATTGTCAATATGTACCCATAGCAGGGGGTGAAGTGTATATTAGCCAAAGTGCCCTCAGGAGGGTCATGGGATAGGTTGTTTTAAATCTTATGTGACTTTATTAATACTTTTCTGTTGAATTATTAATTAATCATTGGTTGTTTATTTACTTTCAGTTGATAAGAAGATTAAGTGGCCCAAGGAGGGTGACATTAAGCTTTACGAGCTCAAGTTTCTCTGGGACCTTCATCAAAAAATTAGTGAAGAACATACTAGGTCGGCATCATACTTGCCAAAATACATGAGTTCTGTCACCTACTTTGTTGCCCAACCTTCTACTGTTGCTCTACTATTGTAGTTGACATGGACCAAGACCCAATATCCATTTTATCAGGCAGTGATGAACTTGTTGTTGGCCCTTCTTCTTCTCTTGAGTCAAATGTTCCTCTTTTTGCAATTATGGTTAAAAGAAAGTTTCCTAACCTAGATGATATTATTGATGGTACCCAAAAGCCTATGGATGGTGGAGCCAAAAAGAAGGATGATCCTAGGAAGAAGCCCCCAGGAGATGATTCCCTCTTAAAAAGATTGAGTAGAGGTCCTGCTGCTAAGAAGGTTGAAGGAAGTGTTGATGCTGGCCAACAAAGTTTAGTTAATATTCCTCTATCTCCTAATGGATCCTCTGTAGCCATAGGTCCAGGCTTTTCCAGGAAATTAATTAAGTCTGGTAATCTTCCAGACCATAGGGGTGATGCTTCTTCTCTGCCCCGACTTAAGATTTCTGAAATGGTTGCTCAAAGCCTTGTCATGCTTAGAATTCTTCCTTTATAATTTTTCTTCTTTTATATGTTGTACTTTGTCTTAAACTTATTATACTAATTTTTTTCATTCTTCTTTGTAGTTCTTAGGTGATTTTAACCAGATGTTGGAGAATCATGATTCTCTTCATTATTTTTCAACTAATATTGAGGAAGCTTTTATTGGTCTCAAAAAGTCCCTACTTGACTCCCAACAAGCACTAGCTACTGAAAACAAGACTTGGGAGAATAACATAAAATTTGCTGAGAAAGATTGGTAGAAGGTTGAAGATGAAGCTCCTGAAGCTTAAAAGCAAGTGGCTAGGTTGAAAAAGAGCCTAACTGCTGAGAAGGCCAGAAGGGAGAAGGAAAGAGAAAATTCCTTCAATAAAGGATTGGACGGGACTATCACTACTGCCTCTTCTCAGATTGAGGATTTAAAGAAAAAATATTTTAAGGATGGTTGGTCGGTTGCACTGAATGAGGTTGGCATAGAAGAAGACTCTGAACTTTTCCAAAGGCATGAGCTTGGATCTCCCCCCCAATATGGATGATGAATTTGAAGACGATCTTGGCTTTGCGGAGTCATTTCTGGTGGTTGAGTCTTCAGTCGATCAACCTAAAAATGTAGTTGAATCATCCTTCCATCCACCGAGCAAGTCACTCCATCCATCCCTTCTGCCAACCAAGATGGAGTTGAAGCTAGCAGAGAGAAGGTGTAGATTTGCTCGGCAGTTGGCTTCGGTATTTTTTGCATTTATTTCATTTCTTTTTTGTTGTACTTGTAATTTTCATTCATATCAATAACAAGAATTTTCTTTATACTAATTTTATGATCTTGATCGTTCATTCTTTCTTGATTGCTGTCACGTATTCCTTTTTTTGTTCTTCATTGAATATATCTTCATTTTTCTAGTTCATGGCCAAGATAGAACAGATTTCTTTCAATGATTCTGATCTACTCAAGAACTGTAACTGTTTGTTCAAATCTGGTCACATGACTTTGATAACGATAGTTTCTCTAACTCAATTCTCTGATTCCACTTGTTGAAAATGTTGGACCCCCAATTTTTAAAATCTTACAAAAACTAATTTCCTTTTAGATGCGGAATAAATATGGCTCAACTCAACACACACAAACATAAATTTTTAATTTCTATCGAATTAAAATTAAACTAAACAGGAAGTGACATTAAATTAATCAACAAATTAAATTTTACTTAAACATATTAATTCAACCCAAGTCCTTGAAATTTTCCAAACAATTAAATAATTCAATTTTGCAAATTCGGCCAAACTAAATTTTAACCAATAAAATTAATGACTTGAACTAAATTAATTAAACATTACCCAAATTAATTTTTGCACCAACTTAAGCATGAGTAGTGATTTAAACCATTTTTATCTTTTTACCTAAGCATGCATCTAATGTGAGTTTTGTAAAAGATAAAATAAATAACTAACCACTACGCCGCGATATACAAGGAAAAACTCACAATGGAAAAAAACCTTGAACGACCCTAGCCTCAAATCCACTAAGTACGGTTTTACAAGTACAAGATAAAAAGAACTTACAACACTCGACTTGACTGCGTCCAAGCCCCGACGCTTCTTCTTGTACACACTTGTGCCTAGCAAATAACGATGGAGGTCCACCGGGGTCTAGGAATCCACCTATCAGAGTTTTCTCGATCACCGCCACCCGAACGAGGAGCCTTTCTCCAAGTGGGTATGTCACAGCAAATAAACTTCTTCTTTGTAGGATGTAGAAGTAAACCCAAACTTCTCTTCTTTCAGGTGTAGAGAAAAACCCGGTGCCAAACACTCCAAGCAAGGATATATATATATATATATATATATATATATATATATATATATATATATATATATGCATATACATATTAAGGAACTTGGAATAAACAAACTATTGGGTGTATATGTGTTTTTGGTGAAATTAATCCGTAAAAATCAAACATAAAACATGGAACTTTTTCTTAGAAGATTTGGTCTCTAAAATCTCTTAGAATATGAAAATTTTAGTTCCAAAAAGTTGGTTCCCGCACATTAGTAATTCTGAAAAAATTAGTGGGAACAAAAGAGTGGAGCAGTGGAGAAAACTACCAAAAAACTGCCCAAAAAATTTCCCGCCAGAAATCTCGTTTGAATGAGATTTTCATTCGAACGAAGTCTCGGTCGAAGGGCCCTTCTAATGAAGTTCTAGAGTCCAATGGGAAAAATTTGTTGGCAAACGCGTTCGAACGACATTCTCGCTCGAATGACATTCTCATTCGAACGATAAACTCGTTTGAACGACAATATCGAACGAAGCCCCTGAATGGTCAAAATTTGATTTTAAGCCTAGAAACTTAATTTAAAGTTCTAAAGAAACCTTCTGAAAATAAACTTCTGTTTAAAATAAAATTACACCCTTTATAAAATTATTCCAAGTCTCCCTATATACATAAAGTTGCATTCATACCATTTGGAGACTATGTAATATGATGTTGATGACGTAGAAACGAGGCACACTGAACCCGGCATTGATTAAGCTTAATAATCTTGGTCGCTACGTCTTCAACTAACACGTCATAGGCTTGGATGGATACACTTGAACACTATCATATGACTCAAATGTTTTTGTCTTGAATTGAGCCAACACTACATTAAGAATCGATCGGAGACTCTAGTCCTTAAAAATCTCCCCCTTTGGCTATTCCGGGATAAAAACCAAACAAAAATCCTAAAGGGACGTCAAGCTCTACTAGACTGAAAAAATATATCCCACCCAAAATAAAATTACATAGCTTGACTCAAAAACCCGAGGATGAATATCTTTGCCGATGAAAATTGCCATTTAGAAGAATTCCTGCACACTTAAGCAAACTATCAAATTCATAGGGAATATCAAAAATATTAAATGCAATTAAAATAAATACTTCCCCTAAATTAATTCTCCCCTTTATCAAATAAATAACCTACTTAGAAAGTCGTCTCCCCGTACGATAAATCTCCCAAACTAAAATAGATACCATTTCTCCCCTATCATTCTCCCCCTTTTTGTTCAGGAATAGACAAAGGATAACATTAATTTTAAACACGATGAAGCTTAGAGTGATAAGAACATGAAAGCATATGGGCAAAAAATCAAGACAAATCCATACAAAGAATAATGGATACCAACGAAGATGCAAAAAAAATGATACTAATGTGATACATAAGATACTAAGCATGTGATATCAACAAACTATGCACTAAGATAGATACCAATTATGAATTAGAAGCATAGATGGACTAGAAAACAAGGAAAAGAAAAAAATACCATATATATGTACACATAATGAATATCACTAACGCACACACACATATATTAAAGTATAGACACCACACATGACACAAAATACAATAATCTTTTCACACTCGTATGGCAAAAATATGTCATATGGAAACGAAAGTGTAGGGGTGTGAACTAGAAACAATTAAATTTAGACCCAAGCACTTAAAACATGTTCACGAAGTTCTCATTTGATTGCAAACTTTATCACATTTGAATATAACCTCATGTGACAATATAAATTGAACTCAATTAACAAACATAATACACAATTCATACAAGTCTAGAATTTTGATGATTTTACAAACCAATAGAGTCGTGACATTGAAAGCATAACTAGGATAAACGGACATTGTGCAAACCGTTGATATACCATCCAAAATCCCTAAATATAAGCATATTAATTTATTGAATGACAATATCAAACTAAACAAAATAGGCCTTGGCAAATTATTTTTCTTTTAATGCCATAATTTTTCTTTTTGACGTTTGGATCACGTATTTATTTTAGGTCCAAGCAAACGGTGGCTTACTCGCAAAGGATGATATTTCCTTTCGGAGCCCTTCCCCGTGCAATTTATATATATGTATCAATTTTTATGACTCACACAAATCTCACATGCAACGGATTTTAATATGCACTAGTCCTCCTAGGTCACATAACATGTAGATGAAAACATTGGTAGGAGAACACCTCACATAGCTCGAATATACATGTTAACTTATAATTTCAAGTGAGCTCGTGCATGTGTGAATTGAGGCATATAAAAATAGAATCCATTATATCAACAAAAAACCCAACTACTCCATGTAAGCATGGTAAAGAACATTTTAAGGATTGACAATCTAAACCAAAAGTTCTAGCCACATGGAAGCGAAAAAGAAGGGATTCAAACACAAGTATATGCCACATAGAGTGTGTCAAACTAAAATACACACAAAAAAAATCTTTTTGAGTTTTTGAAATTTTTAAACCAAACAAACAAAAATATTTACTCCAAAAGACAAACAAAAATCATTTGTATTTTTCATTAAGCCAAAATTACAAAAAAAAAAAAAATGAAACATAAATGATCAACAAATTTTTTTGTATTTTTCATTAATGCAAACTAAAATGAAAGAACTACAATACAAAAGATAAACAACAATCATGATTCTAGCATGTGATAAAGCATGAAGTTTAGACTAGAATAATGATAAAAAAGCATACAATTAGCATGATATTATAGTATGAAGCACAAAAGCTAAAGTATGTAAATAACTAACACATTCAACCTTTAGATTTATCAAGGGAGGTATCGTGCGAAAGTAAATGAGAATAAAAAACCATATCTTGTAAAGCTACCAAGTCGGATCTCCTAACCCAAACTAATGATGATTGATGATCTAGGGGTGTAGGAATCTTGGCTACCTCGGTTGCCTTACGTTGGGATTTTCTAGGACCTCGTTTAAGATAAAAAAAATTCCTAAGATGACCTTTTTGACCACAATGTGAGCACCTAAAGACTCGAAGAAAAGACTTACCTAATGAATGATCTATAACATTGTTCCTAGAGGATTCTCCTAAAACAATGGTTTTGGCTTTATGAGTTAACTCATTACAAGTATCGAAGCCTAAACCACACGTGTCATTTTTAATTTGGACCATTCCTGACATTTTATCTCATTTCTCCGAACGACACTCCAAATCAAATTTGACTTTACTAGAGTCTTTTAATTTATTTTCTAATTCTCAAATGTTAAATTCTAATAAAAAATTCCGCTCTTCAAACAAAAGAAGCTCCTTTTTCAAGGATTCCATTAAACCTTTAAGGCTATCTCTCTCGCCTTCTACATATTCAAGCTTCTCACGAAGAGCTCTCTCACGTGTCCTAAGGTCTTCCACTAAAACACTTTCATTAATGACCTCGGCGCGCTCTTTCAAACTAGCTTCTAACTTCAAATTTATTCTTTTTAATTTAATAGATTCTTCATATAATTCTTGAAACGCAATTTGAAGTTCACTCACATCCACCTCATTTTCACTTTCACTCTCTCTTTCTTCTCCACTCTCACTAACATCATCTTTTTTAGCTTCACAAATAAAGACCTTGGAAGTGTCGTGTGCTAAAATTTCATCACTAAAGGAGTGCTCACTTTCACTCACATGACTTGCCATAAAAGCCACAATTTTGGGCTTATTGGGGGAATCGGGTCCCTCTTCTTGACACTATCACTAAGGGTTGCATTAAAATAAATTGGTTGCTTATCCTCTCTCCTTAGTTTAGTGGGGCACCCTTTTTCCCTATGGTCATACCCTTCACAACCATAACACCTATTTGACTCATCCCTATTTAAATTTTCATTAAAAGTTTTAGGGATCTTTTCGGCTTTGTCATGCTTAGAATTTTCATATTTCTTAAAATCATTTTTAAATTTATCTTTGTTAAATTTAAGAAATTTTCGAAACTTTCTAGCAAACATAGCCATATCTTCCGAGTCACTCTCACTTTCACTCTCTACTACTTATTTTTCCTCCTTTCGGGCTTTCAAAGCAACGCCCTTATCCATTTTCTTTTCAGTTTTAGAGGGAAATATTTCTAGTTCATAGGTTTATAAATCACGTACGAGCTCTTCTAATTTTGTAGAGGCTAAAGTGGGTAAAGAATTTAACACGATCACCTTAGGAATAAATCTATCGGGTAGGGACCTTAAAATTTTCTTTACTACATGGTTGTCGGGTATTTTATCTCCCAAATTAAAAGATGAATTAACTTTATCGGCAAGTCTAGCATAAAATTCATCAAAAGTTTCTTTTTCATTCATTTTGATGGTTTCAAATTGAATAGTGAGGTTTTGGAGTTTAGAAGCTTTTACGACACTAGTTCCTTCATGAGTGAGTTGTAAAATATCCCAAGCTTCTATAGCGATTTCAGACATCATAATGCGGCGGAATTCATCCGGTGTGACCGCGGTAAATAAGGCATTTAAACCACGGGAATTAAAATTTACAAGTTTAAATATATTATCACTCCATTTATCCGTGGGTTTGGGAACACATTCATTTTCAACTAAATATGTAGGTGGGGTCACTCGTTAACAATAAACAACCAAACCCTCTCAACTAGAGACCTAAGTGCCGAACGCATACGTGCTCTCCAATATGCGTAATTAGAACCATAGAAAATAGGAAATTTTTAAAATGGGGAAATTCCATTTTTTGTCAAAAATATTTAAAAGGATCTTAAACACAATAATTTAGAAATCCCTCTCTGATACCAATCTGATAACGATAGCTTTTCTAAATCAATTCTCTGATACCACTTGTTGAAAATGTAGGACCCATAATTTTTAAAATATTACAAAAAGTAATTTCCTTTTAGATGCGGAATAAAGATGGATCAACTCAACACACACAAACACCAAATTTTAATTTCTTTTAAATTAAAATTAAACTAAATAGGAAGTGACATTAAATTAATCAACAAATTAATTTTCACTTAAACATATTAATTCAACCCAAGTCCTAGAAAGTTTCGAACAATTAATTAATTCAATTTTGCTAATTAGGCCAAACCAAATTTTAACCAATAAAATTAATGACTTGAACTAAATTAATTAAACATTACCCAAATTAATTTTTGCACCAAATTAAGCAAGAGTAGTGATTTAAACCAATTTTATCTTTTTACCGAAGCATGAATCTAATGTGAATTTTGTAAAAGATAAAATAAACAAATAACCACTACGTCGCGATGTACGAGAAAAAACCCACAACGGGAAAAAATCTCGGACGGCCCTAGCCTCAAATCCACTAAGTACGGTTTTACAAGTATAAGACAAAAAGAACTTACAACACTCGACTTTACTCCGTACAACCCCCGACGCTTCTTCTTATGCACACATCTGCCTAGCGAATAACCACGGAGGTCCACCGGGGTCTTGGAATCCACCGATAAGACTTTTATCGATCACTGCTACCCGAACAAGGAGCCTTTCTCCAAGTGGGTATGTCACAGCAAACAAACTTCTTCTTTGTGGGATGTAGAAGTACAACCAAACTTCTCTTCTTTGAGGTGTAGAGAAAAACCTGGTGCCAAACACTCCAAGCAAGTATATATATATATATATATATTAAGGAACTTGGAATAAACAAACTATTGGGTGTATATGTGTTTTTAGTGAAATTTATCCATAAAAATCAAACACAAAACAAGGAACTTTTTCTTAGAAGATTTGTTCTCTAAAATCTCTAAAATCTCGTAGAATGTATATATATATATATATATATATATATATTAAGGAACTTGGAATAAACAAACTATTGGGTGTATATGTGTTTTTAGTGAAATTAATCCATAAAAATCAAACACAAAACAAGGAACTTTTTCTTAGAAGATTTGTTCTCTAAATTCTCTTAGAATGTGAAAAAGTTAGTTCCAAAAAGTTGGTTCCCGCACATTAGTAATTCAGGAAGAATTAGTGGGAACAAAAGAGTGGAGTAGTGAAGAAAACTGCCAAAAAACTATCCAAAAAATTTCCCGACGAAATTCTCGTTTGAACGAGATTTTCATTCGAACGAAGGCTCGTTCGAAGGACCGTTCTAACGAAGTTCCAGAGGCCAATGGGAAGAATTATTTGGCAAACTCGTACGAACAACATTCTCGTTCGAACGATAAACTCGTTTGAACGATAATATCGAACGAAGTACCAAAATGGTCAAAATTCGATTTTAAGCCCAGAAACTTAATTTTAAAGTTCTAAACAAACCTTCTGAAAATAAAATTCAGTTTAAAATAAAATTTCACCATTTATAAAACCTTTTGGAGACTATGGAATATGATGTTGATGACGTAGAAATGAGGCACACTGAACCCGGCATATGATGAAGCTTAATAATCTTAGCCGGTATGTCTTCAACTAACACGTCATAGGCTTGGATGGATACACTTGAACACTATACTATGACTCAAATGTTTTTGTGTGTAATTGAGCCAACACTACATTAAGACTCAATCGGAGACTTGTGTCCATACATACTTTAACTGATGAAGAGTTATCAGACTTACTCGGTGCAGATGTTATTGATCAAGCCAAGGATGCATATGTCTACCTCAAGTTTATTCTTGATCAGGTTATGGCCAACAACGTGGCTTATTTTGAAATGATTGAAGAACTTAGGTATTTGAGGAGAATTTGGACAAGCATCTTTCTATCTTCGGGAAGAAAGAATTTGTATGTAACAACCCTCATTTTTAGGAGGATAATTTTATATTAATTTACCGTATGAGGTAGTTATATAAAATGTTGGAGCCGGAGTAAATATTAATTTTATGAGTCAAAAGTTAATATTTACTAGATAGTGGTGTATTTACGTAATGTGAAAGTAAATATCATTCGGTTGTATGTTTTATAGTGTCATGTGTTTTAAATGACATTATGGTTTAAATAAAATCGGAACTTACAATAATTTATAAAATTTCCGGATGCCATTTTAGAGGGCGTAGTTAGTCTCGAAAGGTGTGTGACAGTCAAAATAAGTGCCATATTGTATTTTTGTATCTCGGGCACTTTTACCAGGTCTTGACTTAAATGGGTATTTACGAGTCATTTTAATGTGGTATTAACCACTTATGTTGGGAGAGTTGTAATAAGCCCCGATCTTAGTCTTCTAAATCCCCTAATTTCCCTATTATGTGTCTTAAACTTAGAGAAAAAAGGAGAGAAACAGAGAAGAAGAGAAAAGTGTAGAAAGAAGAGAGAAAATGGAGATTGAAGATGGATTGTTGCTACTACACAAAGAAATATGAGATTCCTAATTCAAGGCGAGTTTTATACTTGCTAATATATGGTTTAAGATGAATAATTTGTGTGATAGTTGTGTATTTGCATTTATGGATCAAAAATGGAATTTATGGGAATTAAACCCAAATCTTAATTTTGATGATGAAATTATGGATTATACTAGTTATAAATCATATTGGGATGATTTTGGGTAGATAAATGTTGTTAGGTATGCTTAAAATGGAGGATATTGGAGGTGTGGGGAAGTTAGGGTTCATAACCTTTAAAATCATACTTAGCAAATTCGCAGGGGCGAATCGATTCTGCCAGGCCCAATCGATTCGCTAGAGGAGCAGTGTCCAGGTCTGAAGGGTCCGAATCGATTCGGCTGGCCCGAATCAATTCGGTAAGTTACAGAAAGTCAGGTCTATCTATCCGAATCGATTCGGCTGGTCCAAATCGATTTGCTTTCTAGTGCGAATCGATTCGGCCAGGGCGAATCGATTCGGTAGTGCTGCAATTTTGAGTAAATTTTCTAACTAAATTTCAATTCTTTTTCTTTAGGCTTAGGATTTAAGGACCTTCTTGTATGAAGTAAACTAAGAGTTCTAGATTCCTAGATGAGTTAGTTATCCACCCTATAATAGAGATGGGTTATGTGGGGGGTTTTCCGGGTTTATGCCAATTAATGTTAGGTCATTATTTCTTCTAGTTGATCCTTATGTAACTAGGAGTCGTAGTGTTATATTCGGGAGACTTTAGAAGCTCAATTGATCTATGTTAGTCTTGATGGTTTACAATAACACCACATATGGACCTTTGGAGAATAAAATTGAAAGGTTACAACGATAAGATGTATTAAGTATGGCTGCGGGTATAATATGAGGTATTTACAATAATGCAAATGATTATGGTTTCGGATAAAATGAAACATATATATATATATGGAAGGAAAATGAAACGTAAATGGTAATAATGATGGTAAATGATAATTTACTTAATCATGAATATGGTAAATGCTAATTTACTTAAACACACCTCTCTAAATGACATCATAAGGGAAGTTCGCGCGCTTGGTGATGCCCCCTGGCTAATGAATGTAGGGTGGATATAGTCCTAGTCCATATGCGCGATTATGTTATGTTTTCTGTGCTCGTGAGGAGATTCTGGGTGTGGTCTTGACTCTCCCACAGGCATATGGCCGCTTCTTATCGTCTTGCGTTATAGGTGCCCAGGCTGCCTTGTTTGATAGGCCCCTGGAAGATGATGGTCATTTAGGGGCGCGCCCAGTGGGAAAATTCGGAGGGGAGGTCTTAGAATCGTTTTATTCATATTCATTTAACTATTCTTAATCAAGTGGGACTTGGTGGATTATAAGTTCCATAAAGAGCACAATAAAATTCCACAAAGAGAATTTGATGATCATTATATTCCGGTTAAGGAATGGAAAACCCCAAAGAATCTATAATTGTAATCCTTCCTGATAAGGAAGGAAATTATGAAAAGAATAAGTGTACATGGTAAATTATAATGTCGTAGCTTATGCTTTAACTTGTGTAGGTAGATGTTTATTACTTTTATTCATCATATATGTTCATAACTTCCATATATTTTATTCATATGGTGATCATATAAAACGAGGCCCTGACCCGTTCATATTTCTTGTTGCACATGCATTTTGTATCCGCCTAGGTACTCCGCCGCAAGGACGCCCGTTATGACTTTCCTATTCCGGTGATTTTGGCGAGCCGTGATGCTTTGCGGGTATTACTGGTTATATTGTATAGACGCTTTCATTTTTACACTCTAGTTAAGATCAAGTATTTTATTCGGGCGTGAGGCCCAGGTCTTTGTAATTGTTTAATGTAATGTATTAGATAATTTATTGAATTTGTTTACCACTTTTGTAGAGTCTGCGGACCGACAGCATATTCGGTTCTTTTATTGTATACTTGTTATTATTATCTATATATGTTTTTAGGGTCTCCACCTTATCTCTTCAGTATGGGGTTGTTTAAATTCTTTCTTTAACTTTAAAACAAAATGTTTGGCAACCTGTTTTCTGAAATATTGGGTGGTTATCCTGGATACTCTATATTTTATTGTGATGCTGAGAATGATTCCATCCGGGACTCCTGTTATATTGGAGTATTGGGCTGGCCACCCCTTATTTTGGTAAGCGAGTTGTTACAGATGGTATCAGAGCATCAAGTTCTAGAGTCCTTAGGAATCTGTGTGGACGCCTTATGTTTTCAGCGTTGCTTTTGATTTGACATAGAGCCTTAGGATTAAGATCGTTGATTTTTCTTGTGAGATTTCATTCTTTTTCCATGAGGTAGAACCTATAGAATTTTTTACATATTCATGTGAGATTTTTGGTCGATTGAAGGAGGATGCCAGAGAAGGTCGTCTTGAAGGCATCATGAGAGGGGACTACTAAGAACTGTGAATTATTGTCGGGGATGAGGACTACTTTGGAGGTCGCCTCCTTTTATAGCATTTTCTTATTTTGCTACTGCGACTACTAATTTCAGTGGATGTAGTTCTCCCAGTACCGCTAGGAGTAGAGAGTGGTACTAAGCTTGGGACTCCAAGCAACGTTAAATTAAAGTTGAGAGGAGCCTGACGAGGGCCACATGTTGAAGTAAGATGGAAGCGATGCATCCTCATTTGGTGGATGCATGAGGTCCAAGAGCGTTGGCCTTAAGGAAGGGGTATAGATGTGCCCAGATGAAAAGGGTGGAGGAAAATATTTCACCCGTAGGAGTAGTATTTAATGGTGGGAACGTAGTAGAAATAATTATGGGTACAAGAAATTTTACCCATGGAGAAGCCCGGTGGTCACTTGCAACAGCGAGTTTCTCTGGAATAACTGGACTGATGAGAAGGTGGATTCCCAAATGTTCACACAAGGCTCAGTTAAAGGCCAATAGTGAAGAAAGTATTGTACGGTTAGGGAGACCGTGTACCATAAAATCAAAGGTTCCAGAATAAGTATCTCTAACACTTATGAAGGAAAAACATTCATGAAAACCCTTTGGTGGATATCTGCTATCCGCCCGGGGAGGATTCATTGAAATTAGGAAAGGGGAGGCCGGTAGCATGCTCTCTTTCGTTGAAAGGAAAGGGGGGCGGCGTGGACAATTGTTGTTAGCCAGAGTAGGAACAAAGGCTATGATGCGGAGTGTAGAACCACTCATTTTAAATTCTATTGATTTGAGGATCAATGGAAAAGATAAAGTGCCTAGTGGGGAGTTGGTGGAAATAATATTTGGTTCGGATAAGACTCGAGTACGGTGTCTGAGAACCATTAGTAGTGTCCGGAGTGATTCGCAAGAATGTTGGTGGGAATTCCACCTTAGTAGTGGGTGGTGCATCGCCCATAAAATGATAGAGTAGTATTGTGTTTACTCTAGATTCGGGTGTGTGTATCGAGCTTGTAATGGGATCGACATTATTGTAGAAAGGGTAGTAATATGACTTCCGTGGTAGGGAAGTTTTATGATTTCTTCACTCGTTATGAGGCGAGTGATAATATTTTAAATGTATATGTATAAAATGTGTTATTTGCATTATGTGTTACTTGGTTTGAGTGTTCTATTGTTTGTTTGAATTGTATGTGGATGTTATGCCTTATCTCCACGACCAACAAGGTTAAGTAGTAATGCATAGGAGGGGTTCCTTGTTTGGATTTCGCCACGCGTGAACCTTAACGACGTTGGGAGTGGAGAGATGCTACTTTTCCTTTCTTTTATTTTATGTTAAGATATTTTGGTTGTCTTGGGGTGATAGCAAGCAAATAAAATTGTAAGTCTATCTCACTTGTAGTTCAAAATGGAACTAGTTGTTCTATAATATCTCTCCTGGATACTGGTTGAGACTTTATAGAGGTGGATCGAGGTAGGTTGGAGATTTTTTTTTTATTATTTGTTTTGTTATCTTGCGTGAGTGTTTGATTGTTCGTTTGTCTTGTTTGTTCTTGTTACGCTTTATCTCCATGACCAACAAGTTAAGTAGGCATGTGTCGGAGGGGTTCCTTGTTTGGATTTCTCTTTACGAGACACTCCGCCGCATGAACGCTTAACGACATTGGGAGTGGAGAGACGCCATTCTTTTCTCTTTCTCATAAATTAATTTGATTTTCGTTATTAGAAGTTGGGTTGAAGGGTTTAGTCAAGAATCACGTAGTTGAGTGATTAGGGGCTACTAAAGTGCGAGATAGAAGCACTAGATATAGTTCTCTCCTCTGATCAATGTGAGGGAGACTGAGATATGAAGTCGAATTGAGACTTCTGGATTATGCCTTGATGAGAAGGACATGTCTATATAATGGGATGCATATTCGAAAGACTTTACAGAAAGTAAATGTCCGATTAATTGAAATCTTTGATTATTTGAATGGTAAAACATAAAAGAAAAAAATCTTGTTAGTATGGTTGTAAATTAGAATTTACTATCTCGATCATGTGTCTTAGACCGTCATATCTTGATGACCGACGATGCGAGGTAGTAGTGTAACGGGAGGGTTCATGTGACACCCCGCCTAATTAAATATCGGGCGATCACTCCTTTATTAAATTAATTCAAGGTGAACAGTTGGTTCATTCTCAGCAACACTGTTGAAAAATAAAACTTTTCCAAATTAAACACCCTAATTAATTAAGCTAAGTGTCAAAACCATTTAAACCATTATTCTCATTTTATAAAATCCGGTTATAAAACCTTAAACCATTAACACCTAAAGAGTCTCACAATATGTAGACGAATAAATTGAACATTTAAGAGTTTACCCAACAATAATAAATCCCAACATTAAAATACTAAGGAAAACATCCTAACAGTAACAATCCCGAAATAAAGATACTGAAATATAAAAGAATTACAATCTCTGACAATACTAACTAAATAATGAAAAAGGGGGACACATGCCCCTGCTGGATAAAGCTGAACTAGAAGTAGAGTCAACAATGAGGTCGTCTAAGCAATGGCCTGCAACTCCCACAAAAGCTACAGCGCGTTCCATCCA
This sequence comes from Sambucus nigra, assembly GCA_949130495.1. Taxonomy (NCBI): domain Eukaryota; kingdom Viridiplantae; phylum Streptophyta; class Magnoliopsida; order Dipsacales; family Adoxaceae; genus Sambucus; species Sambucus nigra. Next base: position 31,402,843 of record OX422215.1, on the reverse strand, counting down.
AAGAATCCTAAGTAAGACACCCCTGTGGCTGGGCACCTGTAATACATATATATATAGACACAAGGGAGAAGAAGTAACAGAAAACGGGTCAGAGCCCGAATGTAGAACCGTTTTAAAAAAATAGTTTAGCAAGTATTTAAATTGATTACAGACCAATGCAACAACATATTAGTGCGACACTCTCTTGAAAAATTCTCACCTCTCTTCTAATGTGCACACCTATCGCACTAACCTTCCCAATGGTCTATCTCGTCATATACCGCACTATCTTTACCCAATGATTTAACTTATCTCAGGTTATTCGTAGGATTTACAACTGAACAACACAAGTATTTAAAACGTAAGATTTCAATATATAACCAAAGTTCTCCCTTTTAACTTTATTAATCTCTAAAGTTTTCCAGTGTCATATTATACTTTCTCAACACAAGTATTTATAATTTGAGTCATCAACCATGTCCTACATATCAACTCACAGTAGCCAGTTCCATATTTCAGAATTTCATATATATATTAACTACTCGTATAATATATATATCATAACGGCACCCCACATACAAACTATGGTGCGGGCATACTCTGCTATCCGATCCCCGTATCAATCACACTAAAGGGAATACAAGTTCGGAATCACTCTCGAACTGTACAAATACATACACAAACAATATTGAGGCGAAGCATAGTATCCAAGTCCAAGAGGTCAGTACATACCCTCACGTCTCTTAGGACCGTGCGACTATCGATTCGATAGTCCGTACCTAGGATTCCTATCTTCTAGGGTACGAGTCCATATCCCCCATAAGGCAACACAGGATAAGATCGTCCCAGCGCGGTAACCTCCGGGATAGCAAGTAGCGCGGGCATGATTTTCACAAGTATATAATATATGCGTACACAATCATATAAATATACTACTTTTATCATATCAATTTAGGTTTATCCCATAACCCATATTCACAACATTTATCCTTATTTTCCCAATATTAGTCATCACGTATAATGGTTCGTTCCTCACTTTAATTCGAAGGGTTTATCCAACTTACTACGTAGCCCTCATGGACTCTATCCTTCCAAAGGTACAATTCAGTAGGTATTCATTTATGTTCCAACGTAACCCTCTTACGTGTCTCTCCCCTTTAACATATACTTACATTGTCCATCATGTAAGATATCCCAAAAATATAGATTTCGCCTTACATTAAAGGATTTTGAATTTTATTTTCAAAGATGAGAATTTCAAATGGTTTTGAAATAGGAATTAAAATGGAGTTTTAATTGAATTTTTTTATTATTTAGAAGAGTCCTCAAAATATAAAACTCTCTAAGAGTCCTCAAAATATAAAACTCTCTAAGAGTCCTCAAAACATAAAACTCTCTAGTAAAAATAATATTTTTAGAAATCCGACCGTTCGATCAAGCTGAATTTTTGTCAGCAGTCATGTCTCGCCGTTCGCTACAATATACCAAAATTTCAAGCGATTCCAATGGTCCGATCATCCGGAATAAAATTTTTAATGTTTGTATCTAATTAGAACTCTTTTCTTAATCAAACTCTTAATCCTTTACATGACAAAGGGTTTCCAGAATATCATTTAAGTCATCACTACATGCAATTTCATATCTCAAATTCGGTTTTTCTTCCAGACAATTCATCCTAATCATTCCTAAACCAATATGAAAGATGCATCAACGAAATAAGCAAGATAAACACTTGCCTGGAATTTTCAAAAATCTGGTTTGGTGCCGAAATTGGTATGGTTACGTTCCCCGTCTCGCGATCTACGCGTTGGTGGTGACGGCGGTGCAATCGGAGGTGTTCTTGGCCTAGAACTCCTTGGAGAGCTTCTCCTCTTCCTTTCCAATGGCCGTCATTTGTCTTTGGTTGTTCTAACCCTAGAAGACAATCTAGATATCTTATATAACCCTTTTAATTTTCGTAGGTTTAATTACCCATAATTGCGAAATGTTCAAAACGCCTTCCCGGGGTACTAATTGGGCCTAAAAATGCCCCGAGACCCAAACTAAACCCCCGGGTACACTTTTCTGACTATCTCGACCCTTTCGGACTCGTTGGCGCCCTCAAAATGACCATACGAACAACTGATAAAATATTCACTTATTAATCAACATTTAGTCCCGACACGACTCAGGCGCGTCCCGACTTAAATTTCCATAATTGTCATTTTATTCACACGTGACAATATTATAACAATAAATCTCATATATTACTATACTCATCCAGTAATATTCAACAGGTAACAAATTTTCAATAATTACTAACTCTCGTCACGCTAGTAAATATTTAAAGCAACATTCCGCATTAAAATTAAATTAATTTATCTCAATTAAATTTAATAAACCCCATAATTTAAAAGCTATAAAAATATGGGGTATTACAGTCTTCCCCCCTAATAACTGAATTTCGTCCCGAAATTCGGAAAATAAGGCCTATCAGGTAGCACAATTCTGGATATCCTTTTTCGTACACAAACTAACTACACATTACGGCGCTCAATCACTATAGCCCTTTCTTCACAGTAACATTGTTTTGCATTCTCTTTGGAGACACTTCACATTGTGCTCCCAACCGACAACATTCACATAGGTCACGCCTATACGTTATACATTTCATTATCTCACTATCATTAGGAGGCCGCACCTCACTACATGACAAATACTCGGATTTATTCATATACAAAACTCCCATTTTGAGAAAATATTACGAACATTTGATCACTCTTGCTAGTCTAAAACAATCGTGGAATTCTACCATAGTTATCGAATATTTTCTCGATCGATCCAAAAATTCGAATTATCTACTCTCCTCTAAACATACGGAAGGAGAATAGTCAAGGTTCTTCCATAACAAAACCTTAATAAGTACCTCATACGCGACAAACAGGTATGAGTGCTTCTACAGAGCATTCTTGAAATCATCGTACCAAGATTCCAAAATCTCCTTCACGTGGCTCCACTAATCTTTAATCACCATGCGCTTATTCCCTGGCTAAGGGTGATACATCCTACTTGAAACGAAATCTTATCTCTGCTGGTTCCTGAAATCCCATATCAAAGGTGGGATTCACCAATCTCATCCTGATTCAGAAATTTATACTGCGCCGCACCATGCACTGGCGCGATCCTTCCTTTCAAAGGAAGTCTGGGGCATACTAGTTAATATTGTAAGCCAGCCCAAAGGAATATCAATCACTCCCTTCTCGGCGACTTAATTCACATGTTCGGGATAAACCCTTGATCTTATTTTGAGGATGGCAACCCATCCAAGAACTGTACCGACTTTACCAACCTCTTCCAATTTCAGGAATTTTCGATAAACACAAAATTATTTGGTTGATTCTCCTATTTCAACCAAACCTTACCTATGGGCAGTGCATGTAGAGACTACTCACTACGTCTCGCTAAACATCGATTATTCCCTTGAAATGTCTCACATTATTTGACACGTAATACTCCCCTTCCTTCCTTGTAGTATGTCGAAAGTTCCACCCGTGCTCTTCTCTCCACGAAACGCACTTCTGGATCTCTTATACTATACTAACATCATTACTCTTTATATGTGTGAGTCGCTCTCACACTTGACTAATAACAACTCCGCTCCGGGTGTGCTTTATAACAATTAAATTCTACTATATTCAAGGAATACCAATTCTTGAATGGCTTCCCACAGCCTTCCAATCAAGTTAGGGCATGCTATTCTAATTGCCCACTTATGTATGGATTATCGCCCCTCATGTGACGTTTAATCCACTCTATCACTTCCACATCGTTATACTAGTCCCACAAACATATATTTCACACGTCTATTACCACGTCCCTTCGACTCGGACTATTTTAACTGTAGTTAACCAAGATGCCCACATTTTTGCAACACTCCGACCGCCCTGGGAGAGCGAACGGCGTGCTACTCATCTGTAGGACTAACTAAATTCAACGGAATAGAAGGAATAGGGCATTCAAATTCCATGACAATAAAAGAGGAATAATAATTCTCAACCTTCCTCAGATAAGTACAACAATTTTCCCAAATAGGTACAACAACCAAAATAAATCACTAACGCTCTATTCATTAAAATAATTACAGGTCATCTCTTTTGTATAATATAAAGTTCTTTCCAGATAATCCATGCTAAAAATCATTCCAACTCTTTATTCACCTTGTGTTCTGTACGTGGTTATGACATTTGGGTACTCTCAATCACCCTAGAAATCAAAATTCTTAAATTCTCCTTATCACCGTTCCACCCCCTCAACTCATGGGGATAACTTTCAATGCTTTCCTACCACAAAAATCCGGCTCCAATGACCTTAAAACGAAATTCAACTTCTAACTTACATACATAATTACTTGATCCCATTTCGACTAGGGTACCGAACTCATGGAATAGTGACCAAACGTCTCCCTATTTCCAACCTTACGCTAAGTTTCATGCGTGGGATGTCTCGCAAAGAGAAATCCAAAGAAGGAACCCCCCCGATACACTACTACCTAGCATTGTCGGTTATCGAAATCCGTTAGGTCCTCCGTCCATAGTATATACCCCTTTATTCCGTCCCTTGACAGAAAATTTATAATTTCTCCCGTAATTATGCTTAACAAAGAACGTTTCACCAATTTCACTATCGTCCCGTATTGGTTGATAGTAATTACATTCTATAAACCTCGAATACATACGATCGAAATTCTAAAAATTCCTTTCCCTAATAATAGGGGTATAAATATTTATTCCCACGTCTCTAAAGGATAAATATAACAATACACTCTTCCTATCACTAAGCCCGGAGTGCTAAACATAATACTGAGTCAAATCTTTTCGCCCAACGGTAAATCCCGATACATACGGAATTATACTGACAAAGTCTATACATACTTTGGCATCAAATATCTCGAGCCCACTATCTCCTCCGAAGTCTCTAGGGTAGATAATATAAGTGCGAGTCCAACCTTCTCACAGGTAAAGCCTCTCAAAAACAAACATAAAACATGTTGCACTAATGCAACCACTCCGATAGTCTTGCAATAAATGCCCACTATCATATAACGATTTTTATAATGTTTTAACAAAGATAATATCATACTCGTGTATCGCATCACTACAACGATTAATCTCAAAAAAATACGTGACACTGTTAATATACTCATTCATCCTCCGCGGATAGCACTAAAGAAAAATCCCGCTACACTAGGGAAAAATATTCACATTTTAATAACGTTTATAATGATATGCATTAAGCTCGTCTCACATGATAATCTAGCAAGGAACAAAATATAGTGACTCGCTCGTGTCACATAAACACGCCTCATCCTCTGAGAATACAACTTACACTTCCATCCTGGCAATCGTCTTGACTGCGAAATGGTTTCCGAACGTAACACGTCTGCTCAAACCAAACAAAATTACTTTAATCGTTGCCTTTTACTAGGCACCGTATTCTTGTCCTTATACTCACTTTGGAACATATTATCGCGAGCGATCTCACTCCGCACAAAATACCTCAACACATAAACCACTTACCACCTCTCCTACTAACCAGGTTAGGATTGTCCTTCTCTCGAACTTTAGTAAACTCGATTTCTGTTAACCATCCCGGTTGTTCCCTTAACTTTTTAGGTCATAAAGATCATGTTACTATCTGTAATAGTACTTACTGAATTTACCATCACTTGGTAAGAATTTCCATTATCCGAATCATTTAAATGGGTCCCCTGATGTATATCCACATCCCTTTGTGGTGCTATATCACCACTGTTGTATTCAGTCTTATTCTTGACTAACTTCTTCGATCCCTTTAATCTTCCCACACAAGGAGCATTATCATCTTTATTGACAAAATGCAACATTGTCAACCTCTGAATCAACCGTCCATCAGAATTTCCTCCTCGAGTATTATCAATTATTATTACGAGTTGGTCTCCCACTTGGAGTCGTTTCCTCCACTCGTATCTATATCTTTCGATAAAAAATTCGCTAGCGGTTAAGATTCATATTCATAAATGGCCCCCTGTCATGCCCTCCCGCGAAGAGTTCAGAACCACGTTTGCTTCTAATCCTGAACAGTTGAGGAAGGAACATACGGTCAACACTGTACCTAAGGTTTTCCTATAGGCATAGCATTCCATTTCTAAAATTTCCCATTGACAGTCACACGTTTTTGTAATACGTTGGGTAAGTTTACCCTCGCACCTCATTTGACTATAACAGCATTTGGAAATCACTGCCGCGCCTCAGTCGCCTTTCTAGTCTTGGCTTCTCGTGCCATAATGGAGGTGACCTCGACTACGGTCATCATCCTCGGATATATTTTATAATCTCAACTGAGCCATGCCTCCTGATGTACGCTTAACGGTCCTCTTCTGACATCCGCCATCGCTCGACACACGCACACATCCGAACGAAATTTGAATTCACTAATGTATACACATTATAATAGGAGGACAAAATCTCGTCAAAGGAATCGACAATCCTAAACATAGGGCTCTATAACAAACAAAGCAACGCTGAAAGCATAATAAGCCATACAGATCCTAAGGACACTAGAACCTGATGCTCTGATACCACCTGTGACACCCCGCCTAATTAAATACCGGGCGATCACTCCTTCATTAAATTAATTCAAGGTGAACAGTTGGTTCATTCTCAGCATCACTGTCGAAAAATAAAACTTTTCCAAATTAAACACCCTAATTAATTAAGCTAAGTGTCAAAACCATTTAAACCATTATTCTCATTTTATAAAATCCGGTTATAAAACCTTAAACCATTAACACCTAAAGAGTCTCACAATATGTAGAAGAATAAAATGAACATTTAAGAGTTTACCCAACAATAATAAATCCCAACATTAAAATACTAAGGAAAACATCCTAACAGTAACAATCTCGAAATAAAGATACTGAAATATAAAAGAATTACAATCTCTGACAATACCAACTAAATAATGAAAAAGGGCGACACATGCCCCTGCTGGATAAAGCTGAACTAGAAGTAGAGTCAACAATGAGGTCGTCTAAGCAATGGCCTGCAACTCCCACAAAAGCTATAGCGCGTTCCATCCAAAGAATCCTAAGTAAGACACCCCTGTGGCTGGGCACCTGTAATACATATATATACACACAAGAGAGAAGAAGTAACAACAAACGGGCCAGAGCCCGAATGTAGAACCGTTTTAAAAAAATAGTTTAGCAAGTATTTAAATTGATTACAGGCCAATGCAACAACATATTAATGCGACACTCTCTTGAAAAATTCTCACCTCTCTACTAATGTGCACACCTATCGCACTAACCTTCCCAATGGTCTATCTCGTCATATACCACACTATCTTTCCCCAATGATTTAACTTATCTCAGGTTATTCGCAGGATTTACAACTGAACAACACAAGTATTTAAAACGTAAGATTTCAATATATAACCAAAGTTCTCCCTTTTAACTTTATTAATCACTAAAGTTTTCCAGTGTCATATTATACTTTCTCAACACAAGTATTTATAATTTGAGTCATCAACCATGTCCTACATATCAACTCACAGTAGGCAGTTCCATATTTCAGAATTTCATATATATATTAACTACTCGTATAATATATATATCATAACGGCACCCCACATAAAAACTATGGTGCGGGCATACTCTGCTATCCGATCCCCGTATCAATCACACTAAAGGGAATACAAGTTCGGAATCACTCTCGAACTGTACAAATACATACACAAACAATATTGAGGCGAAGCATAGTATCCAAGTCCAAGAGGTCAGTACATACCCTCACGTCTCTTAGGACCGTACGACTATCGATTCGATAGTCCGTACCTAGGATTCCTATCTTCTAGGGTGCGAGTCAATATCCCCCATAAGGCAACACAGGATAAGATCGTCCCAGCGCGGTAACCTCCGGGATAGCAAGTAGCGCGGGCATGATTTTCACAAGTATATAATATATGCATACACAATCATATAAATATACTACTTTTATCATATCAATTTAGGTTTATCCCATAACCCATATTCACAACATTTATCCTTATTTTCCCATTATTAGTCATCACGTATAATGGTTCGTTTCTCACTTTAATTCGAAGGGTTTATCCAACTTACTACGTAGCCCTCATGGACTCTATCCTTCCAAAGGTACAATTCAGTAGGTATTCATTTATGTTCCAACATAACCCTCTTACGTGTCTCTCCCCTTTAACATATACTTACATTGTCCCTCATGTAAGATATCCCAAAAATATAGATTTCGCCTTACATTAAAGGATTTTGAATTTTATTTTCAAAGATGAGAATTTCAAATGGTTTCGAAATAGTAATTAAAATGGAGTTTTAATTGAATTTTTTTATTATTTAGAAGAGTCCTCAAAATATAAAACTCTCTAAGAGTCCTCAAAACATAAAACTCTCTAGTAAAAATAATATTTTTAGAAATCCGACCGTTCGATCAAGCTGAATTTTTGTCAGCAGTCATGTCTCGCCGTTCGCTACAACATACTAAAATTTCAAGCGATTCCAATGGTCCGATCATCCGAAATAAAAATTTTAGTGTTTGTATCTAATTAGAACTCTTTTCTTAATCAAACTCTTAATCCTTTACATGACAAAGGGTTTCCAGAATATCATTTAAGTCATCACTACATGCAATTTCATATCTCAAATTGGGTTTTTCTTCCATACAATTCATCCTAATCATTCCTAAACCAATATGAAAGATGCATCAACGAAATAAGCAAGATAAACACTTGCCTGGAATTTCCAAAAATCTAGTTTGGTGCCAAAATTGGTGTGGTTGCGTTCCCCGTCTCGCGATCTACGCGTTGGTGGTGACAGCGGTGCAATCGGAGGTGTTCTTGGCCTAGAACTCCTTGGAGAGCTTCTCCTCTTCCTTTCCAATGGCCGTCATTTGTCTTTGGTTGTTCTAACCCTAGAAGGCAACCTAGATATCTTATATAACCCTTTTAATTTTCGTAGGTTTAATTACCCATAATTACGAAATGTCCAAAACGCCTTCCAGGGGTACTAATTAGGCCTAAAAATGCCCCGAGACCCAAATAAACCCCCGGATACACTTTTCTGACTATCTCGACCCTTCCGGACCCGTTGGCGCATTCAAAATGACCATACAAACAACTTATAAAATATTCACTTATTAATCAACATTTAGTCCCGACTCGACACAGGCGCGTCCCGACTTAAATTTCCATAATTGTCATTTTATTCACACGTGACAATATTATAACAATAAATCTCATATATTACTATACTCATCCAGTAATATTCAACAGATAACAAATTTCCAATAATTACTAACTCTCGTCACGCTAGTAAATATTTAAAGCAACATTCCGGATTAAAATTAAATTAATTTATCTCAATTAAATTTAATAAATCCCATAATTTAAAAGATATAAAAATACGGGGTATTATAGTTCCTTGTTTGGATTTCGCTTCGATGAGACATACCACTTATGAAACCGAGCGAATGTTGGAAGTTGAGAAAGGTCTTGGGCCCTAGGGATATATTTAGTATCATACGTATACGACTTAGATAGGATATATATAAATCAACCTCATATTTATTAGGACATATGGCTTTTAGTGCATGTGACGTTGGCTTAGGAAGGCGGTAGGGAGTTGACCACGTGTAGGTTGTGGGTTAGCTCTAAGAGGGATTAGGTCCCCAGGAGCGAGTAGTATGGAATCTCGAGAGGTTTGAAAGTTAGGCCGAAGGAAATGAGCCCCCTCTTAGAAAAAGTGTTACGCTGGTAACTTAACTCGCGAGAAGTTGAATGGATAAATTGACTTTTGATCCTGAGCCCATGTTGTTAAGCTCGAGGGTAGATTTAATGAATAAGTCTCTGCCAGGAAGGGGGAGTAATAATACTGGAGCATGGACCCATTGTTTATGAGCCTCACTGGTTTCAACTTTGTGGGAAGTATTATTCCACGCTTGATTTAAAATTCATTACGCTAGTGATCGCCTTAAAGAAAAGAGGCACTACTTCCTGGGCAGGGAATTTGGTCTTTCTTGCAAGCCACAAGTTGTTGCAATATGTTGTGGGAGGAGTCGAGTTGGTGTATAAAGTTCATAAAGGACTATCGATGAGATATTCCCTTTCACTAAGGGAAAGCGATTTGGGTTGTAGATCTGACGAGTAGAAAACTCGTCAAAAAATTTGTGAAGGCATGGAATGCCAAGTAGAATGAGCATTTATGTTTGTGACTGACCATTTCACCTACTCATGTGAAGAAGAGTAGCGGTGGAATGAAGAAAAGTGTATTCATAGATGTTCTCTTTGAATTTTCGGCATCGAGCTGGTCATGATCCTATTTGAGAAAATTTTTGATCGTTCGACCAAATCGTTGCTTTTCGGCCTTATGGGTGGACTATATTTAGAAGAGTACACCTCACTCTATATGAAGGAAAGGTAGAGCTGTATGAAGTGCCCCTGGGGTTGGACCGAAACTAGATATTTATGCCGAAGGTTTGGTAAAGTTTCCATGAAAGTATGGGAAACGTATGGAAAGGGAGTATATTTTACCACCTTAAAGGGGATGGATGAATGGAGGAACTTAACTTAATGCCGAAAGGCATATCTTGAATGTGAGCCATAGGATACATGGCTGATGGAGCAGTAGTGTGTATGGATGGAAATTCCCGTACAACCATTAGGCTTTTGAATGGCCTTATGGACCTTTCCTATGCTATGGCACCGTGAGTGGCCTAGTGTAGCTGATGGAGAAATTCGCATACTCACTGGATGGAACTAGCGGATCATATGTTCCTTGGACTTGGAATAGTTCCGGAAGGTTTCGTTCAGGAGTTGAATTTTGAGTCATGTGCTTTGAAGGGATATGCCTACGTAAAGAGAAGTCAAGTATTGTTGGGGTTTAGCCTTTAGTGTAGGTGTAGGTATCCCCGAGGTGGGATGTAACATGATTTTCGAAAGTAAGGCAATTTATGCCGAGTTATGTGGGAATATTCTTCCGCCATAGATAGGTAGGATCAACAATTCGTTATGAATGATTTGGTGCTATGCCAGAGCACCAAGAATGTGACTGAGATCATTAGTAACGACCTTATTCTGAGTCCATTTGGGACACCGTAATAACAAGAGGTTTATTAAGGGTGAATTTTGAGGGTAGGGTACGCCTGAATTTTGAGGGAAAAATTCCCTTATAAGGGGGGAGTATGTAATAACCCTCATTTTTAGGAGGATAATTTTATATTAATTTACCGTATGAGGTAATTATATAAATTTGGAACCGGAGTAAATATTAATTTTATGAGTTGAAAGTTAATATTTACTAGATTGTGGTGTATTTACTGTATGTGAAAGTAAATATCATTCAGTTGTATGTTTTATAGTGTCATGTGTTTTAACTGACATTATGGTTTAAATAAAACCGGAACTTAAAATAATTTATAAAATTTTCGGATGCCATTTTAGAGGGCGTAGTTAGTCCCGGAAGGTGTGTGACAGTCAAAATAAGTGTCATATTGTAATTTTGTATTTCGGGCACTTTTACCTGGTCTTGACTTACATGCGTATTTGCGAGTCATTTTAATGTGGTATTAACCACTTATGTTGGGAGACTTGTAATAAGCCCCTATTTTAGTCTTCTAAATCCCCTAATTTCCCTATTATGTGTCTTAAACTTAGAGAAAAAGGGAGAGAAAGAGATAAGAAGAGAAAAGTGGAGAAAAAAGAGAGAAAATGGAGATTGAAGATGGATTGTTGCTACTACACAAAGAAATCTGAGATTCCTACTTCGAGGCAAGTTTTCTACTTGCTAATGTATGGTTTAAGATGAATAATTTGTGTGATAGTTGTGTATTTGCATTTATGGATTAAAAATGGAATTTATGGGAGTTGAACCCAAATCTTAATTTTGATGATGAAATTATGGATTATTGTAGTTATAAATCATATTGGGATGATTTTGGGTAGATAAATGTTGTTGGGTATGCTTAAAATGGAGGAGATTGGAGGTGTGGGGAAGTTAGGGTTCATAACCCTTAAAATCATACTTAGCAAATTCGTATGGGGCGAATCGATTCGGCCAGGCCCAATCGATTCTCTAGAGGGGCATTGTCCAGGTCTGAAAGGTCCGAATTGATTCGGTAAGTTGCAGAAAGTCAGGTCTATGCATCCAAATTGATTCGGCTGGTCCAAATCGATTCGCATTCTAGTCCGAATCGATTCGGCCAGGGCGAATCGATTCGGTAGTGCTGTAATTTTGAGTAAATTTTCTAAGTAAATTTCAACTCTTTTTCGTTAGGCTTAGGATTTAAGGACCTTCTTGTATGAAGCAAACTAAGAGTTCTAGATTCCTAGATGAGTTAGTTATCCACCCTATAATAGAGATGGGTTATGTGGGGGGTTTTTCGGGGTTAGGACAATTGATGTTAGGGCGTTCTTGCTTCTAGTTGATTGTTATGTAACTAGGAGTCGTACTGTTATATTCGGGAGACTTTAGAAGCTCAATTGAGCTATGTTAGTATTTATGGTTTACAATAACACCACATACGGACCTTTGGAGAATAAAATTGAAAGTTTAATCATTCATTGAGGTTACAACGATAAGATGTATTAAGTATGCCTCCGGGTATAATATGAGGTATTTACAATAATGCAAATGATTATGGTTTCGGATAAAATGAAACATATATATATGGAAGGAAAATGAAACGAAAATGGTAAAATGATGGTAAATGATAATTTACTTAATCATGAATATGGTAAATGCTAATATACTTAAACATGCCTCTCTAAATGACATCATAAGGGAAGTTCGCGCGCTTGGTGATGCCCCCTGACTAATGAATGCAGGGTGGATATAGTCCTAGGCCATATGCGGGATTATGTTATGTTTTCTGCGCTCGTGGGGAGATTCCGGGTGTGGTCTTGACTCTCCCACAGGCATATGGCCGCTTCCCGACGTCTTGCATTATAGGTGCTCAGGTTGCCTTGTTTGATAGGCCCCTGGAAGATGATGGTCATTTAGGGGCGCGCCCAGTGGGGAAACTCGGAGGGGCGGTCCTTGAATCATTATATGCATATGAATATAACTATTCTTAATCAAGTGGGACTTGGTGGATTATAAGTTCCATAAAGAGAACAATGAAATGCCACAAAGAGCTTTTGATGATCATTATATTCCGGTTAAGGAATGGAAAACCCCAAAGAATCTATAATTGTAATCCTTCCTGATAAGTAAGGAAATTATGAAAAGAATAAGTGTCCCATGGTAAATTATAATGTTGTAGCTTATGCTTTAACCTGTGTAGGTAGATGTTTATTACTTTTTTCATCATATCTGTTCATAACTTCCATACATTTTATTCATATAGTGATCATATAAAACCGGGCCCTGACCCGTTCATATTTCTTGTTGCACATGCATCTTGTATCCGCCCAGGTACTCCGTCGCAAGGATGCCTGTTCTGACTTTCCTATTTCGGTGATTTTGGCTAGCCATGATGCTTTGCGGGTATTACGAGTTATATTATATAGCCGCTTTCATTTTTTCACTCTAGTTAAGATCAAGTATTTTATTCGGGCGTGAGGCCCAAGCCTTTTTAATTGTTTAATGTATTGTATTAGATAATTTATTGAATTTGTTTACCACTGTTGTAGAGTCTGTGGACTGACATCATATTCGGTCCTTTTATTATATACTTGTTGTTATTATCTATATATGTTTTTGGGGTCTCCTCCTTATCTCTTCAGTATGGGGTTGTTTAAATTATTTCTTTAACTTTAAAACAAAATGTTTGGCAACCCATTTTCAGAAATATTGGGTGGTTATCCTGGATACTCTATATTTTATTGTGATGCTGAGAATGATTCCATTCGGGACTCCTATTATATTGGAGTATTGGGCTGGCCACCCCTTATTTTGGTAAGCGGGTTGTTACATCGTACTTAAGTGTGAAGTTGATGAGGCTAGAGCCATTTCCAAGCTACTGCACGAAACAAATTACATTTTAAGGGTTGAACTAAATTCTATGAAGAAACAAACTGCTTCTGATGAAGGAATTTCATTTTTGGAAACTGAGAATGCTAGTTTGAGGGAGGAACTGGAAGCCTTTAAGAAATCCAAAAATTCCTCTACTTCTCGACCAAAATCTAGATCTAGTCAACCTATAACTATGGAGGCCAGAACTCAACAAACACTTGCCAATCAGGCTGCACAGATAAAAGCCAAAAACTTAGCCATTGCTGAGATATCTCAAAGGATCCAAACTCAGGACGAGCAACTTTCCCCCGAGTCTTCTCAACTGCAAATTAAGGATGGAGTACTGAAGAAGCTGCAACACTAGGTTGAAAGGTTAACTTTCCAATTTCATAAACAATCCAAAGAAGTTTGGATGGAGGGGTATGATGAAGCCCTTGGGCGATTTGATGATCATTTCTGTCAGGCTCAATGCAAAGGCTATAAGTGGGGTTGGACCAATTGCCTAACAGTTATGAAGGTTGACCAGGACAAAAAGCTATGGTACAGGACTGATCCTGGGTTCTTGGACTATAATAAATGTCCCCTTAAGCTTAACATTAGCTCGATCCCTATAAAAACCATTCCTCAATTCTTGATCTCCAAATATTAAGGGGGTTATGGCATGCACTACGAGCTAAAGATAGTTCGAACTCCTCATTTGTTAAAGGCTTCGAACAGTAGCAGTAGGAGAATGCTTCAGGATTTTAATTTCATTAATTCACCATACACATTGGATGATCCTCCTGCGGGCATGGAACCAGCGCCGAGCTCCTCAAAAGTTGAAGGAGAGCTTCAAGTAGAATAATCATGAGAATTTGTTCATATATTTCATTTACACACAAAATTTTCTTGTAATCATTATTAATATAAATGAAATTCGATTTATTAACTTATCTTGTTAATTTCTAGATGCCTAAATGACTTTGTCGTTTCATTAGTTCTACTGATATACTTAGGCATTTACATAAATTTAGTATCAATTACCAAGGGGATTATCATAGGATCTACTGATATACTTAGATTTCAAAGTTTAATACAAGTTACCATTGATGTGGCCACATGTTCCACTAGTGCACCTAGATTAAAATCCAAGTTTGGTACTAGTCACCCGTGGTATTACCATAGGTTCTACTCATGCACATAAATTTTTAGGTTTATCATTAGTTACCAGTGGTGACCACGCGTATGTGGAATATGTGTCGACATTCCTATTTAGGAATCTTCATAACGCTCTTCCTCCATTTTGCTTAGTTTGGATAAAATTTGTTGATTTTTATACAGAGCTTTATTCCTGGTTTTTCTTGACCAAGTATTGAGGACTTAAAATCCTGTTTTGACTTGGATTTGTGTTGTTTTACCGATCAAGTATTGCCTTTTCTTCCCAAGTCCAACCAATTACTAAATTTCTACCGACCAAGTATTTGGGGATGCGTATCACCAACATCCCCCCCCCCCCCCAAAAAAAAAAATTAAAAAATTAGAACAACCAACTTTTTATTAATTTTGAAGAAAATTGATTACAAAAGAGATTGCTTGCAACATTAGTGGTAGTACTTCCTAAGATGCTCGACATTCCAAGGATTCTTTAATTCTTCCCCCTCTAAAGTCTTAATTTGACAACTTCCTAGTCAAACAACTACTGAGACACGACAAGGCCCATGCCAATTGGCTTCAAGATTATTGGTCTTCTCAATCACCTTCTTAAGTACATAATCTCCCTCTTTTAAGTTGGCCGGCTTCACCCTCTTGTTATAAAAGCGTGTTTTTTGTTATTGATAACAAGAATTCCTCAAGGTTGCTTCTTCACAAACCTCTTCCAGCATGTCTAGGTTTAACCTTCGCATCAAATCACTAACAGGAGAATTAAAGTTTAACACTCTATGAGTTGGAAAATCTATTTCAGCTGGTACGACTACCTCCGTCCCAAATGCCAGCATGTATGGTGTTTCTCCAGTAGTAGCTATTAGAGTTGTTCTGTATGCCCGAAAAACTAAGTGTAACCCATTTACCCAATTCCCTTTAGCATCATCAAGTCTTTTCTTCAACCCATTGATTAAATTTCTGTTTGTTACCTCAGTTTGTCAATTGATTTGAGGATGACCTGGAGCAGAGGGAAACTTTTGAATCTTGGATTGGGCAAAATATGCTGCGAACTCCTCATTATCGAATTGGGTACCATAGTCAGTAATGAAGGCATATGGAAAACCATATCTGCAAATGATATTTTTTCAGATGAACTTATACACCTTCTAATAGGGAATATCCACTAATGGTCCTGCTTCAACCCATTTTGTGAAATAATCAACAACTATGATCAAGTACTTAAATCTTCCTTCACTGGTCGGTAATGGCTTGACCAAGTCTATTTACCAGATAGTAAATGGCCAAGGTGAAGTAATGGAGAATATTGGAGAAATTTTGGCACTTGTCTCACTTCTTTGCAAAGGTTGTACAATCTGCCCTCATGGTCAGCCAGTAATACCCTTGAGTATTCATTCATTGTAGTAATGATCTTCCTGCTACATGAGCTTTACAAGATCCTTCATGAACTTCTTTTATTTGATCTTTAACTTCTGTTGGGTGAACATAGTGCTTAAAGTAGCTATTAACCCTATCCTGTACAGTACTCCTTTATCTAATACGTACCTTGCTGCCATATACTTGATCTTTTTAGCCTCAACTGCATTTGCTGGAAGAATTCCTTCTTCAATATAAACTCTTATGGGATCCATCAAGGAAGGTCCCATGTGTACTATAATGAAATTCTTCATCAATACTTCGATTGGTCAAAATTTCAATGGGAATGGTTCTCTTAAGCTCAATTCTCGTTACTAATGCTAGTTGAGAAAGTGCATCAGCTCGAGCACTCTCCAATATTGGAATTCTTCTCATGTGAACAGAGGGCAATTTTGATATAACCTCTAATGCCTTGGATAGGTATCTTGTCATGATTTTGCCTTTGGCTCCATATAAACTCAAAATTTGATTCACCACCAATTGAGAATCACTATGTTCCACAACTTGCTCGGCATTCAATGATTGAGCCAAACTCAATCCTATAATGATAGCTTCATATTCTTCTTCATTATTTGAGGCATGAAATTGGAATCGCAATGCATACTGAATATGTATCCCATCAAGAGTGTTGATTATAATAACTTCTCCACTTCCTACGTCACATGATGATCCATCTATATACAAGTTCCATATTGGGCTATGATTATCAAACCCTTGGTCTAATAATATCCTATAATTTAATATTTTATTTGCCTCCTCATATCTTTTATCCATCTTCTGCACCGTGGTTGATTGTTCTGGTAGGTTGGTAACAAAATTTTCTCAGCTCTCCCCCATAGGGGTCTGCTCAGGATATTGGTCGGTAAAGACTTTAGTTGAGTTTTCCCCTATTGGTTTTTTTTGCTTGTATTCCTTATTGCTCGGGGACCTACGGATAAGTGAATTCTACAATGAAGTCTGCCACAGGTTGACCCTTTAATGAGGATCTTATCAAATATATAGTATCATATCCCCTAGTTCTACTGCCCAATACATCAATCTACCAGATTCTCCAGTTTATGAAGAGCTTATCGAAGAGGCATGTCAGTGCATACCACAATGTTATGTTCTTAGAAATACGGTTTCATCCATCTAGATGCCTCAATTAATGTCAAAGTTAATTGCTCCAACCGTGGATATCTAATTTATGTTCCCTGAAAGGCTTTGCAGGTGTAGTAAACTGGCTTCTGAACTCCATTATGTTTTCATACTAAGGAAGAACTTACACCTGACTTAGAGACTACTAAGTATATATATAATGTTTTTCCCAAAATTGGCCCGGATAGCAATGAGGGTGATCCCACATACTTTTTCAACTCCAAAAAATCTCTTGCATTCATCGTTCCACTCAAAAGTCTTCCTCATCATTTTAAATAATGGTAAACACTTATTTGTAGCTTGGGAAATAAATACGTTCAATGATGTTACTCGCCTAGTGAGCCTTTACACCTCTTTTTTGTAGGTTGGGGATTGAATTTCAATCAACGCCTTGATTTTTTTCAGGATTAGCCTCAATTCTTTTATGATTTACTATGTACCCGAGAAACATGCCTTCTTGAACACAAAATACGCACTTGTTCAGATTCAACTTCATATGGTGCTTCTCTAACTAATCAAAGGTTTAGCTGAGGTCAGTAATGTGATCAGATGCTTTTTTTCTCTTCGTTAGCATGTTATCTATGTATACCTCCATGTTTTTGCCTATCTGTTCCTTAAAGACTTTGTGAACCAACCTCTGGTAAGTAGCACCTGTATTTTTCAAACCAAATGGCATAATATTATAGCTTCATCTTAATTTGATTATAACCAGAATACGCATTCATAAAACTCAATAGTTCATGCACTGATGTATCATCGATAAGTTGATCAATCCTAAACAAAGGAAAGTGGTATTTTAAGCAAGCTTTATTCAAATATTTTAAGTCCACACACATTCTCCATTTGTTAATTTTCTTTTTTATGATAACAACGTTGTCCAACCAATATGGATATTTCACATCTTCAATGAATGAGACTTTTTGAAGCTTCTCAACCTACTCCTAGATAACCTGGTTCTTGTTAGGGCAGAACACCCTACACCTTTATTTTATCAGCTTGATGTCATTATTGACGTTGAGCTCATGACAGAGGAAATTAGGATCAATCCCAGGCACATCCTCATGACTCCAAGCAAACACGTGCTTTCTCTATTTTAGTAATGTCATTAGTTCCTGTTTAAGAACAGGATTTAGTATTGATGCCACCTGGGTAGTTCTCTCCGGCTTGTTGTCATCAAAGATGATACTCACCATCGCTTCCACAATTTGGCCTTTCACCAGCTCTATCTTCTCCCTTAAATCTAAGGTTTCAACTTAAGATTTTCTATTGGGCTTAGTAGTGTCTACTCGGTAAGTGGTTGTGTTATTTTTTATTTCCTCAATATCCTCTTGCTTGGTAGAGGCATAATAATATTCTCGGGCTATTTGTTTATCACCCTTCACCACACCCACTTCAAAGTTGGTCGGGAACTTCAAACACTAGTGGACTATTGAGGGAACTGCTTCAAACTTCTTCAACCCTACTCTACCTATGATGACATAGTAGGTTGATTGTACGTTCTTCTCCATTACAAATAAATAAACTTTCTCGATTTGACTTGCTATCCAGGTGCCAAGTAATACCTTAAGCTTGATTATTCCCAAAGGATAAACTTTCTCACTAGAAAAACATATCATAGGCCTGTGATACAAATCTAGCTGACTGGGCTTCAAATCCATCTTTTGAAAAATAGGAATAAAACATGATATCTACTAAGCTTCTGTTGTTAATTAACACCCTGGAAACAATTGTTTCCTAATATCTAAATTTGACCACCAGAGAATCATTATGATGGTAGAGAATTACTGGTAAGTCATTTTTGGAAAACCCAATTACCTAGTTTTCTTTATTCACCTTTCATAGTCTATCTTCTTCGGCTAGATTGATCCTCTGGATGTAAGAACAAGCTAGAGCCTCATTGAGATAAGCTTTTCTCTCAGTAGTATGATCTCCACCTCCAGCATCTCCTCATGTAATCATTTCACATTCAAAGTCACCAAAACTAAGTGTAAATACCTCACACTCTGGTTGCTTGTTTTTTTGGGGGAAGTCTGGATCATCTTCTTGATTTATTTTCTTCTCCTCTCTGGACTTGCATGGAGATTTTGACCTATGCCGAACTCCTCTGTCGTCCTACCAATCAACAAACTTGTCCAGTTTTCCTCGTCTGATGAGTGTTTTTATCTCATTTTGGAGAGTAATACAATGATCTATAGTATTCACATGGTCCTTATGAAATTCACAGTATTTAGATATGTCCCTCTTCCCAGTAGGTTCTCTTAGCTTTTTAGGCCAACGTAGCTCCTTGTTGTGTTTAATTTCCTCCAAAACATAGTGAATTCCCATCGTTAATGGAGTATAATTGTTGTTTTTCCTGAGCCTATCATCAATCTTCTTTTGCCTTAAATCTTTCTGCCCATTTTTTTTCAATTTTGCCTTCAGACTTCCTGTCCAATCCTTATTGTTATTTTTCCTGAGCCTATCATTAATCTTCTTTGGCCATCAATTTAGTCATAGTCTTGGGAGGATATTTGGCAAGTGTGTAGTAAAGCTTCTCGAGAAGAAATCCACTCATGAGGGTTGTAATAGATATTTTTTCTTCATAATCAATAACCTCTAACTTTTCATTGTTGAAGCGAGTAATGTATTCCCTTGTACTTTCTCCTACCCGCTGCCTCACACTTAGCAAATGGGTTACTCTTTTTACAGTCTTGGCTCTGAAGCAGAAGTTGCCAATAAACAGCTCGACAAGTTAGTTGAAACTAGAAATTTATCCCTGAGGAAGGCTATTGCATCAAATCTGAGTAAGACCTATGATTGTGCCTGAGAACTCCCTGCATCTCATCTCCTTAGGGACAATATAAATATTAGCTGCTACTTTATACTGCTCTATATGAAGAACATGATTTATTTTCCCATCATAGTTAGGAGTAACCACTGGATCTTTAAACTTTGAAGGATTTGGAAAATCCATAATACTTTGGACAAAGGAGATCCTTTCATACAGCTTCGTTGTAAAGGAATCTTTGCCTTTACCATCTCTCCCATCCTATCTTCCAACTGTTGAATAGATCCTTTCCACGCATTGTTGCTAAACTCAGATTTATGAGTTCTAGCTCAGCTATTATGGCCAACCTTTTGTGTTGAACTCTTCTCCTGTGAGGTCTTCTCGACATGGATAGACCATCGATAATCTAATCTGGATTGGGCTGAGCCCTCATGTTGATCGACTGGTCATTCAGTATTCCTCGACAATGCCCTAGGAATATTTATATTCCCTATAAGTCCTAGATGATCAAAGGGATATTCTCTACTCAGTATTTCTAAGGCATTTAATCGTTCAAGAGTAAATAAATGCTCATCATAAGGCTCTGAAGTCCTAAGAGAAGAACTTTATCCTGGATGGTAGGAAGTATCCCTCGTTGTCCTGGATTGGCTGTGCTTGCTAGCTCTTGGAGATGGTGGTGGCATATTAATATTCCTTTGAATAGACAAGGTGGGAGATCCAGATTGTATTATTTGAGCTAATTGCCTATAGTATCATGCATAGCCTCTTGTCCTCTGGCCAGACTAGCTAAGAGTCTAGTCACATCATTATTTGTTGGAGGAGATATAGGAATAGGTTAATTTCCATCATTTATGTAACTGGATTCAGGGATGTTAGTCATTTTTGGATCAATGACTGAGAATGAAAATGTTTAGAAATACGTTCCCACAGACCGCGCCAATCTGTTGATGTAAAAAATTAGAAAATGTTTAATTATTTAATCACAGATAATGTTTGTAAGTAAAAGAAAGAGACAGAGGCTTTTAAAGTGGTTTGGACTATGGAGAAATTCCTATGTCCATTGTGCTTCATATTGCCTTGTGTTTATCTTTTAATTACTTGCCCTTGATAAAGGGATTACAACGTATTTATAGTCCAGTAGGTAGACAAAGAGATGGAATGCTAAATTATGTAATGCTTTTGAAAATTAGGCATTTACATCAGTACATAATGTCCATAATGTTTTTGGTTTTTGGCGTTTTGCTGATACTGTTGGTCGGACTTCCCGTATGCTGGTCGACATTCCAGGCCTTGGTCAGTGGTTATGCCTTGCTAACGAGGATTATTGCCACAGTGGATGACACGTGTCTATTTCTAATTGGTTCATGTAAGTGGGTAATTTTTTGTATCAACAGTTATTTGTAACGAAACATCAATGTTCTAGAAAGGGCCTCGCACTTTTGTTTTAATTTGCCTTTAATCTTTTTGGATCCTTTCCTTACTAATGGTGGATTTAACGTAAAGTCAGCCTATTTTTTGTAGCTTGATTCCATTTCTTAATATATACCAATCTTACCGGAAAATGATTTTTATATTTTTTAATTCGGGCAATGGTTTTTAGATGCACTAATTTCATTATCTCATTTTTCACATATACTTCGTTTTAAAAGCAGGATTGAGATAAAAACACAACAATCGACACGTGATAGGTAAGTGAAATACTCAAACAAGTTTATGCTCGTGTGCATTAAAGGTGACAAGGAATTAAACATGTAGGAAGTTTTCATCAAATCATATCTTAATGACTCCACATATTATAAAGCACTTAAATAAAATGATGTCATGTCTTAAAACACTACAAAATAGTCATGTGCCTATGGAATGAGTGGGTGACTCTAAAATCTTTAATGTTCATCCACGTATGGTGTTAAAAATAATACAAAACTCTCTTTGGATTTTTCAAAAATTTTATCAAAATAAAATATTTTTGTCTTTTTCACTGTTTCTTAAAAAGAAACCAAAAATATTTTTGTATTTTTCAAAGAAAAACAAAACTCATTTTGTAGTTTTCGAAAAATATATCAAAATGAAAAATATAAGTACAATGGTAGTATTTACTAGAAATTGGGATATATGATATTAGCATGAAAAAATACCATATTCTAGTAAAAAGTCTCAAACTCAGTCATTAGGCCCGAAGAAGTTCTCCAAAGGAGATGACATCCTATCAAAAACCTCCATCAAATCTTGTGAACTTTTTACTAAATACTCTACTTTCTCTCGAAAAGTATCAAAATATATCATATTATGTAAGGTATCATGCCTAGTACACATGTGGGAGTGCGTACGGGAACTTGTATATGAAAAAAAATGTGAAAGATACCCATGCAACACTCTCCCAAACTGAAAACAAAACTCCCTAATGTAACCTCTTTACTTACAATGAGAACAAACATTCATGGACTTGGGTCCGCCTCTCTCAAAATGTTGAGGACGAACTCTTTTAGGTGGGTTAAGTCGAGGGCCATATGGATCTAACATAAACTTGGAAACTGGTTCGGGTGCAACATGGGAAGTGGATGCACTATTATATCCTATTCCTAGCTTCTCAATGTTACCTAAAGCGGGACCGACGAGCATCTTACCTACCATCTTAGATGTATACTCAAAGTAACCTTAGCCTCTCGGGCATGTTCGAGATCTCTCTCGAGTTGGGATACACTATCTTCAAGTTTCTCATGAGTCTCCAATGAAAATTGAGAATCTCTCGCAAGAATAGCTACGGTGTTCGTTAATTTGGTATTTTCCTAGCCTAAAATGATCATCTTCTCACATAAAGAAACGTTCACCTTCTGAAGTTGACTTGTCGATGCCTCACACACCCTCAAACTTTCACCTCTCTCTCCAAATCTAATACACTAAGAGATAACTCCTTATTAATATTTTTCGTCTTCAAAGTATCAGTGTAAAGATCATTAAAATACTTTTAGACATCACCTTCTCCCTCACTCAAAGTACCATCATCACTCTCACTATCCCCTGAATCAATCGAAACATCATCGAGGCTTTCACGTTTAAATATATCCTCATTGGCATTGGACAAACTAGAAGTGATAACATGACTAGACATGAACGTAACACACAGTACATGTGGTGATTTTCCCTCGAATCAACCGACTCGATGTCACTATCACTAAGAGAGGATTTATTCACTAACTCTCTGCACTTTTCTTTTAGCCTAATGAGACACTCATGTGACTTGTACCATTTACCCTCACACTCATAACACCTTGTATCTTCCTATTTCTCACCGCTACTTTTGACCTCATTCTTATTTTTGTTTTTCTCAAAAATCTTTTTATTGGAAGAATTTTGTTTGGAAAATTTGAGAAACTTTTAAAAAAAATCGTAAATAAGGCCATGTCATCAAAATCACAATCACCCTCAGAATCATACTCACAAACTTTGTCTTTCTTCTTTTTCATAGTTTGAGTCTTTAACACTATCCTTACCTCCTTAGCTTTAATAGTTTTAGGGGAGATATTTATCTCATATGTTTGAAAATATCCTACAAGTTCTTATAACCCAAGAGTGTCTATGAGACCTAATGAATTAGGCATGGCGACCTTAGGGATAGAATGGGCGGGCAGTGTCCTCAAAATCTTTTTCATAACTCTGGTCTCCAATTTTTCTCACCCAAATTAAGAATAGAATTAATAATGTCAGATAAAAGCGCATAAAACTCGTCGAATGACTCGGACTCTAACGAAGTGATGGTCTCAAATTGGATGGTCAAATTTTGAAGCTTAGGATCCTTTAAAACGTTGGTCCCCTCATAAGTGAACTGAAGGGTATCCCATCCTGCCTTAAATGTAATGCAGATCATGGTGCAACGGAACTCATCAGGAGCGATGGCTCTAAATATAGCACAAGTCCATGAGAGTTAAAATTGCTCCACTTAAATTCCTCATCAGTCCAAGAAGAAACAGGTTTAAAGCTAACAACATTATAAACAATAATAGCGGGAGAAGTCCATCCTCTTTTACAAACTAACCAAACTCGCTCATCTGTATCTTGTAAGGCTTGCCTCATCCCAGCCTTTCAGTAAGAATAATTGGTTCCATAAAAAACGGACACTCAATTATACAAATTCTCCATTAAAATTCATCTTTTCAAAGATAAAAAAAATTTCAAAAACTTGATATAAAAAAAATTGCGAAAAAAGATCATACAGTATTTTTGTCGAACTCGCTCAGATACCAATTTTTAAAGGGTGGGCTATCGGGATCTTAATAGAATATTTATATAATTAAATTTCTAATTAGATAAATCACATTTTATCTTTTTATCCTAACACATACATCTAGCAGATAAAATGGATAAATTAATTCATTCAATCAATAAAAGCAAATTGAGGAAAAATTCATTATGGGAAAAACCCTATATTTTCAGGACATTTGAAATATTACAAGACAGTCGACTTAGATACTAATTACTACCAACCACAAGTATAACACACTAGTTTTCATAAATCTCAAAAGAATATTACTCGGTGAAGAGCATCCACACGTGGCCTTCCACACTCGGTATCCACCGACCAATTTTTGACTTCAACAATGATCCCCTCGAGAGTCACACGTTCAATTGTGAAGAAACTCCCTCCACATGAGTTGTGTATGAAAGGATACAAACTATTTAGGGCTTAAATAGATTCACACAAATATATTTTAAAGATATGATTTGTGAATCAAATGAGTTTTTTAAACCCAAAATCTTGAAACTTTTGAAAATGATATGCTAAAATAGTTCTGGCAAAAGTCTTAAAATATCTGAACATAAAACATGTATTTATAAGTCAAAAACAAATTTCGAGGAGGCTCCATTCGTTTGAACAAAAATGAGGCTCTTTCAAATGGGAATAAAAGATCGTTAGAACTAAAAGCAAGTTCGTTCGAACTAAATGCTATCTCGTTTGAACCATCTTCAAAATACATTCAAATGAAGCCAAACAGTACACCATCGTTAGATGTCCATTTAAAGTAGACTTGAAACGATGCTTCAAATGAAAAGGACAATACGTTTGAATGAGAATCTGATCTCGTTTGAATGAGGTTAATGAATTTTGAATTTTTTTAAATAAAATTATGCCTCAAATTTTTAAAACAAAAAATATCATGTTTCAATTTTAATAAAATAAAACATTCCAAAATAAATTTAATGAATAAATTCAAACTCTTCATAGCGTTATAACTTTGTAATGTAGAAATCCTTGAAAGTTAGGGATGTTGAATATTCGATCTTCGTGACGGCTCGAGTCAAATGTCAACGGGATACGCCAAAATCCGTGTAAGCCTAAGCTATGAGAAAATTATATAATTTATGCTCTTACATCTGCTCCTTAAGATTCTACACCATCATTTTTGTTTTTGTCTCAGGTAATACCTGTGGAGTATAAATAAGATAAGAATATTTGGATTTGAAATCTACATGTTTTTTTTAAACATTAATGGTTAATCACCATTTTCGGATAGATCTACTTCCATGTCTATATTATCCCAAATTTCTTTGTGCAAATTAGGGCCATCTCAACATACAAATTAAATAAAAAAATGCAAAATGGGGCATGTCTCAACATACAAATTAGAGGTGCACCATGGAACATGAAAAACCGATAAAATGAACCAAACTATTTGTATTGTGTTGATTTGTTTTTAAACTATTGGTTTGGTACCAAATCCAAAAAAAGGATTTTTCGAATCAGTTCTCAGTTCTAATATAAGACGAAATTGAAACAATTCGTAACTGGAGTCGAACAAGATTTTCCACATAATTATATATTATATGTATATTTTCATTTAGTAACTCTCTTCTCTCTCTCTCTCTCTCTC
The DNA here is from genome assembly GCA_949130495.1 of Sambucus nigra. Lineage (NCBI taxonomy): Eukaryota > Viridiplantae > Streptophyta > Magnoliopsida > Dipsacales > Adoxaceae > Sambucus > Sambucus nigra. The sequence goes on along the minus strand of OX422215.1, from coordinate 31,376,538 downwards.
TCTCACTCTCACTCTCACTCCCCCCCTCTCTTATTTAAGATCCGACAACCTCACCTTTCGCCGCACCTCGCCTTTCACTAGATTCGTCTCTCTCTAACCCGCCTTTCGCGACCCCTCACTCTTATTTCATCATAGTGTCCGCCTCTCACGGCCTCTCACCATCCTTTCCATCCCCTATCTTTCTACAAGTATATTTTCGTCTAGTTTGTTCCTATATAATATTTGCACAGGTATATTAGAATTTCCTATGTCTTTCTCTTGTTTGTTCTTATATAGTTGTATATGTTGTTTTAGATTTAATACATATTGTTCCCATATAGTTTGTGTAAAAGAAAAAAATCTTAAAATTGATTTATTCAGTTTTAAGATTTCGAATATTCATTCATTTTATTTCTTTAAATACACTGAAAAAAAATCTTAAGAATTATTTTTCAGATACATCGGTCCTTATATTCCACCAATTTTGAAAGATTATTTTTTAATCGAAAACAGACCAAAATCAACCCAAGAACTCTTGGTTTTGTTTGATTTGGTTCTACACAAGATTGGTTCGATTCCGATTTCAAAAATTTGGAAGCAAGCAATTCCGGTTCGTTTCATGGGTTAGTAGAGAAATCGAACCAAACTAAACCCTGTGCACCCCTTAATACACATGCAACTTATCAATTAACTCCAAAGGTTCAAAACTTCAATGTATAAAAATTAGAGAGAAATATGAATACGAAAATAAATTACCAGAGAGAGTAATTTTTGTAGCTAGGGTTCGGTAAGTGAAGTGAGTTGGGAGAAGGATGAAGTGGTTTTGGTGGGAAGGGAGAATCACACTAGTGATGATTCTTTTCTCTTTTTTTATACAAACATACAAAATTTTCTTACGTCATATAGCTAGCCATCAAATTTGTGTTTCTTCATTTTCTAAAGGCCCTTTAAGAGTCTGTAATATGACAACTTTTAAGAAACACACACACACACATTATGTGTGTGTGTGTTTTGAATGCGAACATGGGGTATGGGGTATATAATATAAAATAGGAAAATAAAAATCTCTTCAAATATATTTAATCAATCTTTTATGTGTTCATTCGTAATTGTGTAAAAACTTGATTTATTTGGGTAAAATCAATTAACACCAATCATAGATTCTTTATGGGGTAAGAAGTTAAAGGTAGAAATATATGAATGCACATTTTGGGTGGGTAAAGAGAAATTCAAAATAAAATAACAAGGATAAGACTATTAAAATTAAAATATAAAATAATTCATGATAACTGATACAATAAAAAGGGAATAATTAAAAAATATGTTTATAACTTTTAGAAATATACATTAGTATTATGTTTAAAAAATTTAAAAACATAAAATATAAATTAAATTCATTCCAAATTTTGAGGTTAAATTTGCATTTTCCCAACAATTGTTTTATCTTTTGACATTTGTTTCTTCATGTCATTTAATATGAAACGCGTTTTTAATGAATCCTTAGTGTAAATATATATGAAGTTGTAGGATTAAACCTCAACTTGACACGTGGTATTATGAATGGAGGTCTTAGGTGTGCTCTTTTCTCTCTAATGAGTATTTAGAATATACGGCTGTTCCTTGAAAATTGTTTGTTAAGATCCTTTACAATCTTGTTAAAATCAATGGTTTGAAAATTCAAAAGTCCAAAGCAATGAAATCATTTTTATGATAAAAGTATGGTGTTAGTTGTTTCTTCATCAACTACAATTTCTGGGTCTTTTTCTTTACATTTTAATCATTCTTACAAACAAACCCAAGGTAATTATTTTTGGGTTGAATTTTTTTGTTATATTTAGGGAGTTAAATTGTTTTTTATGAAATATATATTTTTTACATGTTTTTAGGTACCCAATTTGAATCTTTTCAGCCATTGGATCAGGGCAATATTTAATCAATGACTGTGAGTGTTTCTAGAAGAAGATCTATAGTGAAGCCAGTACATACTACGGCTAAACGTAATAATTAAATTATAACCTCAGTAGCCACCACCGTTGTAAATTCACTACATATATTGTATTATGAGTATCTTTCATAATTATTATGTTTTCACTGAGTTAGTCTTCTTGATTGAGTTAATTTGGATCAAAGACTTATTATTAAAGTATTTAAACAACAAAAATATTTGACACACCGAGTGAACAATACATGCTCAATCATAAGTGAATAAAAATCGACGGATATTGATGCGCGCGTAGGGTCATGCTGGGAATGCGATGGGAAACTTATGTTAGGTGACTGAAATGGTGATTTTGAGTGCGCAGATCATCCGGGATGGTTGAGATAGTCAAAATTAGGTACCCGGGGTGATAATCAGGTTTCAGGGTTTTTTAAGACTAATTAGGACCCGTATAAGGGCGTTCAGGTCATTTTATATTTAGCGTATAACCTAATTTAGGGATTTGTGTTATGAGTATAGAATGTGGATGGAGTGGGCAGCCATTCCACCATTCCAAGATATCCAAACTTGAGAGAGAATAGAAATGACAAGGTAGAACTCTAGAGGAAACTAAGAAAATCAATTTAGGAGGGAATTGGACCAATCTTTAGACAAGAATCAGCACGTAAAGAGGATCCTAAGAGGAAGATCATAATTCTCTATGATTAAAGGCAAGTCTTTAAACTTTCTTTGATATTTTATGTTATATAAGTAATTCATATTATAGTTAGTGTAAAAATATGGATTTTTATATGGGATTCACATGATAAAAATGGGATTTTTGGGAATGATATTATAGAATTTGATTTAACTACAATCCCACATAAAATCTAAGATTGATTTATACATAAAAGATGTGATCTTGAATAAAATATTGATTCATAGAGAAGATGTGATCTTGAATGGTTTTGGGGAAGATTTAAAGAATCGTGAAATTAAACTAAGAAAGTAATTGAGTTCTAGTTGATTATGTCGAATCCCATGGATTAACATGTTATCAGATGAATTAGGACGTAAAAAGGTACATCTTTAAGTTTAGAATTGATGGGATGATGTTATGTTGGATTTTGATGAAGATTGGTGTCCATATAGTTTATAGAAATTTGGGAAATTCTATCAATCACGTAACAGCCCCACCCAGACCAGAACTATGGGCCGAACTAGTTCGGGCAAGGGGGCAAGCCGGTTCAGGCCCCCTGTTTAATCCAAGGTTGTTGTTTTGGTTCCTCCATGAATTGTTTAGGTTCCGAGTTAATTTAGGGGGTCCGTAGATGAGATGTAGGAATTCTGAAAAATATGTGGGCTATTTGATTACCTTGGGTTAGTCGGGAATAAAATATGGGATATGGAAATATGGGTGTTTAGGATGAATGGTACTCGAAAATTAATTAATGAAATCGATTTGGAATTTTGGATAAAATTGGGATATGGATTGGATCAGAATATCTTAGTGTCCATAATAATAATAATATATATATACATATATATATATGTATATATATATATATATATATATGTATATATATATATGTATATATATATATGTATATATATATGTATATATATATATATATGTATATATATATATATGTATATATATATATATATATATGTATATATATATATATATATATATATATGTGTGTGTGTGTGTGTGTGTGTGTGTGATATGAAACATACCTACTCTATGGATGCTATTGTTGGAAGTTGTGCATAGTGAACAGTCCACCCTGGCATTGACCAATAGGGGTTGGATCGATTATGCAGGTCATAGGACTATCGCTTGGCCATTATATGTGAGTTTAGAGCCTAGTGGGAATTGTGGCATGGTTATGACCCACAGATGCAAGTCTATGATCGCCTCCAGTTATGTGATTAAAATTTGGGTACGGTGGTGAGATTTCGACCCGTTGGCCCAGGAGTGGTACATGATGTACCTGGAGTCGATAGCATGATAGAGAATGCATCCGCGAGGTCTCACATCCGGGGATGCAGTTATATATATATATATAGCAAGTGATGTATATGTATGTGTACAAGATGTGATGTACCTATACGTATATAAGCATGATAAATATATACATGAGAATGAAATGAATGTGTGAACATTGAGTTAATAACTAATGTGAATATATCTAAGTCTGTTAACGATGAGAATTATAATGATTTAGTATATGTATTAGCTAAATGAGAATCGAAGAAAAGTATAAATACATGCGACACCATCTGGCTAGAAGTGTAACATATACGACTAAGATAAATTTTGGTACAAGTTAGGGAGGGTAGCATAACTGGGGTGTTTAAAATACATGCGTTAGGTACGCACTATAGATGAGGGGAGAGAATTATCTCATGGCATGCGACACCGATTTATGAACGATTACATTGCATATTTATTATTGTATTTTAAACACTTGCAAAATATTTTTCAAATAATTTTTGGCTCTGACCCGTATCAAAATATTTTCCAAACCTTTTAGGAGCCCAGCTACAGAGACGCCAGCTGTGATCATTCCTTCCATCCAGACGATCCTATAACAGTCGTGGATGCTTGTAGGGATTGCCTATGTTAATCTATCTTTTATTTCTAGACATGATTTTAGTTCAGTTGTTTATTCGATCATGTCATTTATTATCAAATAATGTTTATTTATTTATAATTTACTTCATTTCAGTTCAGATGAATTACTGTATTGAAATTTTACTAAGTGTGATTCGGTTATTTTGATTATTACATTTATTTAACATTTAGTTTATTATTGTGGTGAATGGATATTTAATTTATTAAAATGGATTGTGGTGTGAATGAAAGTTTTATTTTGGTAAGTTAACAAGTTTTAAAATTTGACACTGGGCTTAATAGGTTATTAGTAATTAATTTAATTTTTGACAGTGATGCTAAGAATGAGCTAGTCTAAGATTCCTATTTTATTTTAGTAGAGGACTTTCCACCCATTATTTAAATAGGCGGAGTGTCACAGATGGTATCAGAGCATTATGTTCTAGTGTTTTTAGGATTTGTGCGTCTTATTATGATTCCAGCATTGCGTCCTTTGATATAGAGCCCTATTATTAGGACAATTGAATTCATTCTCGTATTTATGTTCTTCAGTCGTTATGAATTATATTAATTGTGGACTTATACAAATTTGGTCTGGTTTCAGAAGCCACCCAAAAGAGGATGACCAACTAAAGACATTGGGAGGGATATTGATGGAGAGGCTTATCAGGATCCACAAGTGCCGCAGGGAACAATGATGGATGCCGCGGTGGTCACTTTATTTGCTCAGGCGGTTATTGCTGCCATGGCCACCATGGCACAACAGTTCCCACATACTCAGTAGCAACAGTTGGTAGCAAGGTTCGTCTAGTCTTACCCAGGACAATAAGTGTGGGAGAGAGTTCCGAAGGCCTTTCTGAATGGGTATCCACCAAAGTTATAGGACAATACAAACGTGATTGCTACCAGTTAGTGGAAGTAGATATATGGCGTCATCTCTCCATGGTTGAGTGCGTTGCCACTCAAAAATAGATCTTGGATACTTTCAAGTTAGTAAGAGTAGCATTACAGTGGCGGGAGTCTGTCACCACATCTTAGGAGAGGGGCACAATGATGATAATAGACTTTTGGGTGTGATTTGACTGCATGTTCTTCCTATCATCAATTCAGACTAAGATGCGTAGGATGTTTATTGATGTAGTACATGAGGGTCGGATTGTAAGTGAGTACAAGGAGGAAACCCCCCATATGATGAACTTTGTGCCTGACGACGTGAACAATTAAGTAAAAAAAATACTGAAGTTTATGGATGGACTCAATTGAAGGATCCGACAAAATTTGTTGGATAATATGTCATTGAAAACTTTCACTGAGATCGTCAATGCTGCACTTTTTCATTGTCAGGATGGTCGCTTCCATGTTAAGGGAGGCAAGAAGGTTTGAGATTCTAGCTAGTAGGGAAATACGGGAGATAATTTTGCTAGTGGGGCACTACAACAGTAGTCAGGTAGACAACATGAGTGGGATACCCAGGAAGGAGAAATCTGGCTAAGAGATTCCAATCAGGGTGATTCATACCATGTGATTGTGGGTTTAAACAGGTCCAAAAGAGCCAGCATCAGCATGTCCTTAGGGCCATAGGGCCAAGGGAACAACGGGGTGGCCATCAGGGAAGCCCCGATACGGTCAGCGATAGGGGGATTTTATGGGCTAATGTTTTATTTGTGTGGAATCGGGCCATATACATAGTGCTTTCCTGTAGTAGGCCAAGGGGCAGCAGTGGGGTGACCAACAAGGGCCACAGGCACAGTTACTACTTGCAGCACCACCAGCTCCAGCAGTTCCACCTTAGTAGGGACAGTTACAGTATGGGCATGTCTATAACGTCCAAAATGTGATGATTACACATGTGCCACAAGCGCCACCATCTGTAGAGTTTGCGTTTGTTATCCATGGTCATATAATTCAAGTTTTGTTTAATATGGTGGCATTTTATTCTTTTATTACTACTATTTTTGCATGAGCGGTGGGTTAATTAGAGACAATCGACATAACTATTATGTATGTCGATTCACCGTTGGGTAGTTAGTCCCTTATCAACTCCATTTGTAGAGGAGTGGGGATAGATGTTGGGGGGTTATGCTTTGAAGCCCACTTAATAGTGCTAAATATAATGGGATATTATGTTATTCTTGGCATGGAGTGATTGGCAGGGTATCGGGTGATGATGGAAAATTTTAGTAGGACTGTCGTGTTTGCCATTTCGGGGTAGGATATATTTTTGGTGGCGATGCCTCTTTCCGAGGGAAAGTCGAGCACGTACCCATATTATATCGAGGAGGAGACCTCGCAGGATGTGGTTATATCATTATATTCGATCCTAATGGTTAGGGATTTTACAGATGTCTTCTAGGAAACACTGGGTTTGACACCGAGCCGAAAGATTGAGTTTGTCATTGATTTGGTTTTGGAAACTATACTGATAGAATGTCCTCCCTATCGCGTGGCTCCATTTGAGATGCTGGAGTTAAGAGACCATATTCATCAGCTCTTGGGGCTAGGCTTCATCCGTCGAAGTACATCATAGTGGGGTGCTCTGGTATTGTTTATTAAGAAATGGGATGGATCGCTGAGATTGTGTGTTGGAGATAGAGAGTTGAACAAAGTCATTATCCAAAATAAATACTCATTGCCCCGCATTGTTGACCTATTCTGAGAGGAGAAGCCTACTTCTAAAAAAATGACCTGAGGTCGGGTCATCACTAGTTACGTATTAGGGATCAGGATGTCCCTAAGTTCACAATCCTGATGAGGTATAGGTTGCATGAGTTCAGAGATATGCCATTCGGGCTAACCAACGCACCACCAGTATTCATAGATCTTATGAACAGAGTGTTCAGACACTTTCTATATTAGTTCGTGATTATTTTCATAGACGATATTCTAGTATATTCTCGAACTGAAGGCGAGAACACAGAGCATTTGCGTATGGTTCTACAGACATTACGGGACATTGAGTTTCATGCCAAGTTTGAGAGGTGTGGGTTCTGGTTGTAAAAGGTGAATTTATTGGGCCATATTGTGTCTGACAGAGGTATTTCAGTAGACCCGAGTAAGGTTGTAGCGGGGGGAAGGGGGGGGGGGGGGACAACCAACAACACCGATAGATATATGTAGTTTGTTGGGATTAACTGGGTACTATCTCTATTTTATTAAGGGTTTCAAAGATTACGGTACCATTGACAAATTCGACTGGCAAGAGGGTACCATTTGTGTGGGATGGTTAATGTTAGTTAGCTTTCAATGAGGTAAAGGATAAATTTACTTCAACACCAATGCTCGCACTTCCTTAAGATGGAATGGAGTACTTTGAATTTATAGATGCGTCTTTACAAGGACTTAGGGGTGTGTTATAGCAGGAGGACTGAGCGTTAGCTTATGCTTCTCGCAAGATTAATCCCCATGATTCATATCGAATTATGCATTTAATTACCCTCGAACTTAGGCTTTTTAGCCCCCTCGGGTACTTTAATGCCTATAATTATGCTCGTTAATTAGACAACCTCCGTTTTATATGCTAAAATGTTATTTGAGGTATAATTGAGCATTTATAGGTATTAAAGTGCTTAATATGAAGTTTGGGTGCATTCCAAAAAAGTTTCGTCGTGATTCGCACGTTCAGGGGCATTTTCATAATTTCACACTTTGGGATCTTTGTCCGAAGTATTCACGGAATTTGTAGCCCTCGGGCTAAGCTTCACGTGCCCATGAACGGTGCTCGAATCGGAGTCCGAACGAAGGAAACACGGACCTTTAATCGGAAAGAATTATAAAAGATTAATTAACAATTTTATTAATTACATCCATGTCCCTTTTCTTCTTTAATAACAATTCCATTAATTCCCTTTGTGTCCCTACTTCGTTTTTGACAGAAAATGAAGATGCCGATTTGGGATTTTGCTCGGGTTTTTGGTTTGGCCATGTGGAGCTCAAATTGAAACACGATTTTGGTTCGGGTCTATGCACGGATCGACTGGGTCTCAGATTTAACCCGAAATGGGTATTGGTTTGGTGTGTTCCACCATTGATGGGTTGTGGAGCTTATGTGGATTTTGGCCATTTTCATGGAGCATGGACATGGGTATGGTAGTTTTTGGCTATGGTGTGTGGGTTTTCAAGTGGTGTTGCAGCTCACGGATTCGGGTTATGCCAAAAAAATGGTCATGGGATTTTGTGGATTTCATGGCTTCCATGGGAGCATTTGAGGTTGCAGCAGCCACGGTCGACCGGCTGACGCCACGCGGTCGATCGGCGAACCATTTTTTGCCTTGCGAGCTTGACAGTGTTGATCTCCCCTGTTTCGCGGTCGACTGGTCACCACACCCGGTCGACCGGTGCTCTGCTTTTGTCCGAGATTTTTTGGTTTCCTGTTTCTTTCCTTTTCCTTTTTTATTTTATTTTTCTATTTTCTTTTTATTCCTTAATTAGGAGACTTATCCTTATTTCTTTTTTTTTTCTTTCTTTCCTTTTCCCAACTTACTCTAAATAGAAACTTTAGTTATTTTTGTAATCTATCTAGTTTTTTTTCACCAGTTTCTCTCTCTCGCTCTCTTAGTTTAACTTAGGGTTTGTAATTTTTGGAGATTTATGTGGAGAACACTCGTCTCCTCCATTTTCTTGGTGGTTTGACACCCGTTAATATAAGTGGACACTATTTACTGTCTCTTTTGCCTACTTAAAGCTTTCTAGCCTAGATTTTCATGCTTACCATTTATTTCCTAGCCTAGTTTAATTTGTAGTGTTAATTTAATTAGTTGTTACTTTAATTAATTAGTTGTACTTTAATTAATTAGTTAATTTATTTAATGTCATCTAATATGGTTAGGGGCTAATTTGAATTACGTTGTGTTGGATTGAACTCATCTAGGGTTGACGTGTTGCTTTGCTTTGGTGATGGAGTTTTACGTATTTATTTCTAGTGTGTTGTCCTAGTTATTACGCCTAGGAGATTTAACGGGGTATATCATGTATGCTCCGTATTTACGACCTTGCGTGTGTAATTTTTGGGGTATTTGTTGACGCCAAAATCTTATTAGTCTTTTATACGAATTTAAGGGGTGTGACAACTCTTGATTTAATTAATTGATGAAACGAGATGCAATCTTAATAATTTGTGAACCCATGTAACCATTTTATACTAATTAACTCGGGGTTAGGGATATTCGATGCAACCTATAGTTTTTATTCTCTATATTAATTTAGTTTAAATACACTCATGCCTAGTTTATCTCTTATTTCTTTTTAGTTAACAAATTACCTTTTACACTTTTATTTTAGGAATATTAAACCTTATAAATTCTAGCAACTCGTCTCTGTGGATTTTCGATACTCGGACTTGCCGCTATACTCCCTTAAAAGAGTGTAGTCAATAGTTTAGGTTTTTTTATTAAGGCGGTGAACAGAAAATAATGATCGGCGTCTTGACCGATGTCGCGTTTCACGCTTAATCACCCCACGGGAGGAGTTACCTTACACATGATTTGGAAATAACTACAATAGTATTTGCCTTGAGAATTTGGAGGCACTATCTCTTGGGGGAGAAATTCAGTCTGTTCACAGATCATAAATCGCTATAGTATCTATTCACACAGAAGGATCTCAATATGCGACAGCGTAGATGGTTAGAGCTTGTGAAAGACTATCAGTTTGACATCTAATACCACCTAGGGAGGGCTAACGTGGTGGTAGACGCATTGAGCCGGCGACATACGGGGGAGTTAGCAACGGCCAGGAAAGAAAAGTAGAGTGAGCTTAGATAGAATGATGCAGTTGCTCGGGCTTGTATAGCCGTGTTGACTATCACATCCGAGATCATTATAAGGGTTGTGAATGCACATGCAGGGGATCAGTTCTGTCAGGAAGGGTGTGTCAGTTATTGATAGAGGGGAAAAGTCTTAGTCGATCGACTTAGAGGGAGGTTTGCACTTCAATGGGAGGCTTATAGTTCCAGAGGGAGGGGACTTATGACATGCCGTTATGACAGAGTCTCACGGGTCACGATTTTTGGTACATACTAGAGGTTATTAGATGAGTAGGACATGGGGTGACAGTATTGGTGGGCTGGGATGAAACGAAACATTGCTAAGTTTGTCTCAAAGTGCACTACTTAGCCAATCAGGATGTTGCACCCATTAGGGATTGTGATTTGGAAATTAGAAACCATATCTATGGACATCGTTATGATGCTATCGAAATCACAGAGGGGTCATGATTCCATGTGGGTCATTATGGATGGTCTGACCAAGGTGGCCCACTTTTTGTCAGTTCGGACAAATTATAGGACGGGATAGTACGCCCAGCTTTTTATAGTCTAGATAGTAAGGTTACATGGGGTACCCGATTGATATTGTGTTCGACCAGTACAAGATCTTCGTGTACCATTTTTGGCAGATTTTCCAAGAGGCTATGGGGATTGAGTTGCGACTGAGTACGGCGTATCACTCACGGACAGAGAATATGCTCAAGATGTATATACTAGATTTAAAGGGAGGTTGTTCCACTAGTAGAGTCCGCTTATATATATATATATATATATATATATATATATATATATATATATATATATATATATTATAGAGAGAGACATGCTCATGTGCACGTTAAGTTTGCACACGTGCTCGAGCACACCAATTTTTTTTAAATATTACAAAAATCTTTTTTAGTTTATTTTTTATGTGATATTTAAATATTTCAACAGACCCATATAAAAAAATCAACTGAATTTTTTTTTTTACTATTTTAAAAAAATCAGTCAAACTTTTTTAGCTTTTAAAGGGCTTAAAAGTAGCGAAAGTTTGACTGATTTTTTAAAAATAGCAAAAAAAGAGTTTTTTTAGCTGATTTTTTTTTATACGGGTCCCTTAAAATGTTTAAATATCACATAAAAAAATGAGTTAAAAAAATTATGTACAAACTTAGAGTGTACATGAGTCTCTCTCTCTCTCTCTCTCTCTCTCTCTCTGTGTGTATGTATATATATAAGCTTTCGTCTCTCAGTGTCAGTGTTGGCTTAGCAGAGTGCTTTTGTCGTTCGTGTTCTTTCCGATCTCTACGTATTTCACCATTTCGTCAAAAATTTCCTTTGCCCCTACCGTACTCCAGCTTGATACTTTCCACCACATGTCCTTTTTTATCATCAATGAATCACTGTTTATGACCCAGGATTCCTGGGTCCTATTTTATCATCAATCCAATCCCCATTCACGTTTTTTTCTTTTTGTTATCAATGATCGTTCGTGTTCTTTCCGATCTCTACGCATTTCACCATTTCGTCGAAAATTCCCTTTGCCCCTACCGTACTCCAGCTTGATACTTTCCACCACATGTCCTTCTTTATCATCAATGAATCACTGTTTATGACCCAGGATTCCCGGGTCCTATTTTATCATCAATCCAATCCCCATTCACGTTTTTTCTTTTTGTTATCAATGAATAGATCTTTTTACTTGTATGACTTAGATGTCTCGTATTTCTCAAAAAAGTGATTTGACTAATAGGATTTGGTATGATACTCATGAGATCGATGACATTGATATTCAAATATTTCTTCTTAGAACATATTGATTTGACCCCATAAGTTGGACCACAACGCAAATTATATATATATATATATATATATATATATATATATATATATATATATATATATATATATATATCAGTGTGATTGATATATGTGAAACATACCTACTTCATAGATTCTATTGTTGAAGGTTCTGGATAGTGGGCAATCCACTCTGAAGTTTACCAATAGGTGTTGGATCGATTCCCCAGGCCATAAGACTGTCGCATGACCATTGTATGTGAGTTTAACGTTTAGTGGGGTAATGTGGTGTTGATATGACTCACGCCTTCGGTTATGTGTTAACGATTTGGGTTATGTGGCGAGATTCCAACCCGTTTGCCCAAGAGTGGTACGTAATTTACGTAGAGCCGATAGCATGCTAGAGAATGCATCTGTAAGGCCTCAGCTCTGGTATGTATATAGCGAGTAATATATATAGGTATGTATATGAGATGTGAAGCGTGACAAATATATACGTGTGAATAAAACGAATGTGTGAACATTGAATTGATAGCTAGTGTGAGGATATGTGAATTGGTTAACAATGAGAATTATAATGATTTAACGTATATGTAAGCTAAATGAGAATCAAAGCAAAGTATAAATACACGTGACACTGTTTGGCTAGAAGTGTAGTATATGAAACTAAAATAAATGTTGGTACTAATTAGGGAGGGTAGCATAACTAGGATGATTAAAATATCTGCATTAGCTGCGCACTATAGATGAGGGGAGAGGATTATCTTATGGGAGTGAGACATCAGTTTAAATATAAACGATTGTATTGTATATTTATTATTGTATTTCAAACACTTGCAAAATATTTTTCGAATGGTTTTTGTCTCTAACACATATCAAAATCTTTTTCAAAACCTTTTAGTTTCCCGGCCAAAGAGACGTCGGGTGTAATCATTCCTTCCAGTAAGACGATGCTGCAACAATTGTGGTTTCTTCAAGGGATTGCCTATCGTTGATTTCTATATATGATTTCAGTTCAGTTGTTTATTCGAGCATGTTGCCCATTATTAGACAATGTTTATTTTATTTAGATTCTATTTCATTTCTGTTAAGTTCGATTACGGTATATGGATTCTTACTGAGTGTAATTCGTTTATTTTTACCATTACATTTATTCATCTTTCAGTTTATTATCATAGTGAATGGATATTGAATTTATTAGAATGGATTGTAGTGTGAATCGAAGTTTTATTTCAGCAAGTTAATAAGTTTTAAAATTTGACATCGGGCTTAATAGGTTATTAGTACTTAATTTAATTTTCAAAAGTGATGTTAAAAATGAGCTAGTTTGAGATTTCTATTTAATTTACAAGGGGTTGGCCGCATATGTCTATCCAACTTTTCATAAGTTAGTAGTTGATTTTGATTTGATCTGATCTTACGTTTGATTAGATATGGTTTAACCTATTCATTTGGACTTCAAAATTTAAATGCATAAACTTGGTGTTCTTCACGTATTTAAAAATACATAAGTAATAATTTTTATCTCATAATTTTAGTTCTAAGAAGGATTTATAGTAGTTATTATTATTATTATTATTATTATTATTATTATTATTATTATTATTATTATTATTATTATTATTATTATTATTATTATTATTATTATTATTAAACTACTTCAATGATTGAAAATAATTGTTTTCTTTGTTTTGTTATCATAAAACTGAATGTGAATTAAGTTATAATATATTTTTAAAATTAAAAATATAGGTTTCACTTATTCAATATCATTCATATGACTTTTGATATTAATTTAAACTTAATTTCATTTCATTTGTAGAATACATTATATAAAAGAGACGACAATAATAAAATAATACAATTTCGATAAATTCAAATAAAAATATTCGAAAAAACACATGATACCTATGAGTTAACCCCTTTGTGGGGTTTAGGCTTGATTTGATACCTACACACAGGGTTGGTCCTAAGATTGAGAGTACCCTGTGCGAAAATCAATTTAGGGCCCTTTAAAAAAATATTGTACAAAGATATGAAATGCCTAAAATGGGCCCCTAAAAAATTAAACTTATTTTTTAGGGCCCATTTTAGTTGGCTGAGATTTTTGTGTAGTTGAATCATTATTTGTACAAATTATTTTTGGGTAGTTAAAAAACAGACCCCTAAAAATTTAAACTTATTTTAACAATTGACATTTTTATATACATAAAATATTTTTAGACCCCTAAAATATACATATATAGGTGCATACTCTAAAATGGGCCATGTGCCATTGCTCACTTGGCACATGACCAGCGCCGACCATGCCTACATACCCTACAAGCCTACAACTTGCCGTCTAAGCAATCCTACCCATTTATTTCATGGGTTTTTTTACTAATCAATTCCGTTTACTAAGTATATAATTCAGTAGATTCTATCATTTTTTTTTCTCCAACAAATTTTATGAAAAAAAATGGTTCAATAAATCTTATTTATAAACATACACGGAATATTCATCCTATGTATGAATAGTACCTACTAAAAAAATGTTAAAAAATTGATACTATTAAGAAATTTCTAATGTAAAAAGAAATTATTTGTGGAGCTTCATATTGCATCTATTTATATTCATCCCGACCTCGAGTCAAGTACTTCAACAACCAAACCTTCTCTCTCTCACCACAAATAAAAAAATGTTGAGACCAAATATGGAGTTTGATTTCTTGGGGATCCAAAAAGAGATGTCACCAAAACCCGTTGAGCCTCAAAAACGGTTTGTTAAGGCGAGAAGCTTTAGAGGTAGGTTTTGGTTTTGGTGGTTGTGTTGATATTTGTAAGTTACCTAAGATTTCATGGTATAAATTGTTAGTTTTGTTTGTGGGTTTCAGATATTCAAAGGTTGGTATCTAAGATAAATCCGGAGCTTCTCAAAGCTGTGATAGAATCTGGGTCGGCAAGTCCCAAGATTAATATTCCGGTGGCAAAATCTTCGACTCCCAAGATTGAGCACAACCCATTTCCTGCTTTGCCTGTTTATACTCCAATCTTTAGGTACTCAAAATATTTGAAATAAATCTAGTTTCTCTTTCTCACGCATAAATATAAAATGGAGTATTTTATGGGTTAGCAATGTTGTCCACACTGTATCAAATATGCTTTACGTGTGTTATATCCACACTATGTCTGGTAGTTATTTTGACGGAGGGATCAATGCACATCCTATCAAATTAATTTCATTTAGCTCTCGTTACCACACTAACACACATACAACGTATATATGTACTTATTTTCAGGAAAAAACTAAAATATTTCAAGAATAAAATATATTGACTAATAAGTACAATAAATCAATACAAATGCAATACAACGGTTTTTATATACAATGGAATCGGGAGAGTATCAAACACGTGTCATAATTTGATTTGTCGATAAACCCGTAATGGAAACCATATTTCTGATTTCCATATGTAATGAATATACTTATTTTTATGATAATAACTTATGAGTATATTTCTTATTTTCAGGAGAAGTTCTAGTTTTGAATGTAAAAGTAGCTCTGAAACTGCTCCATTGACAATTCTCTACAAAGGAACGGTTGCTGTTTTTGACCTTCCTCGAGACAAGGTTAGTCCAATTTCTTCTATGTTGTCAATGTTTTTTCTTCATACTTCCATAAATATTGACCAATCCAATGCGCTCCAAATAATTCTAATCATTCTTCAAATGAGTTGTAATAAAGTATTGTACTATATTATTATTACAAGTAGTAAACAAAATTTATTTCAATATCACGAGGAAAAATTTGGAATATTTTTGGACACATATTATTCATGAATGAATAAAGGTACACAGACACATTTTGTATACACACTTTTTATACCCAGTGTATTAAAATGTTATATCTTGTTATTGTGGTCTCGTCACGATACAATCCAAATTTTTATTGCCTTATGTTATATGATATGTATAAAAGTGGATATGTGTAGTGATGTTCTTCATGAATATATATGGAATGAATTTTTTAATGATTGATAATCATATAGGCGGAGAGTATCTTGAAACTTGCTCAAGAAGAAAGTTACAAAAATCTTGGTGTTTCTCCTAACAATCAATGCCATTTATTCGAGGCACTAAATGGAGGTTAGTTTTTTTTTTTAATTAGGAAAATGTTAGAGCAATCGGCTCTTTCTACATAAAAGAGTGACTTGCCACATCATTAACAAACACACTCCAAACTCATTAAAAAATACACTATAAATTCATTTTTTTCAAATTAAAAAAAAAGTTAATTAATTTTAAAAATACGAATACGATCCAAATAAAACGCGACGTGACACTATTTTTTACTATTTTAAAAATATTTTTTTTACTATTAAGAAAAAATGGACCACGCAAGCGGCATGAAAAAAATACGACTCCATGCCACGTCTCGTTTTATTTGGGTCGTGATCGTATTAGTTAAAAATAAAATATTCATAATCGCATTGTGTAATTTTTTAATTGGTTTCTGTTAAGTAATTTTTTGAACTCGTTTAGCCCCTCAAATACTCATTTACCCAATATTTTCTTATTTTTAAAGGTCCGCGCCAGCGGCACTCCTTATTTTTAAACCTTTTTTTTTATTTTACAACATTTAAAACAATTTTTGTATTTCTTAAACTATTTAAAGCTCCGCGTTAAAAAACTATTCTAATGATAAATTGTTTTTTTTAATTATTTTTAACTCATTAGTCCCTCAAACACCCATTTACTCAATATTCTCTTATTTTAAAAGGTCCGCGTCAGCGGTACCTCTTATTTTTAAACTTAATTTTTTTTAATTTTATAAAATTTAAAACAATTTTTGTATTTCTTATAACTGTTTAAAGGTCCGCGTTAAAAAAACTATTCTAATGAGTTATTTTATAACTATTTTTAACTTATTTAGTCTGTCAAACACCTATTTACCTAATATTCTCTTATTTTTAAAGGTCCGCACTAGCGACACCTCTTATTTACTTTACAACGTTGAGCGTTTTTATGTTGTGAGGGACTTTTTGAAACAAAATAAAAAAAAGTTTGAACTAAATGTGTATTAATAAATGTTTGAGAGACCATTTGGTATATGCCCCTTATTTAAAATAACAATTATTTAAACAATATTGTCTTATTTTTAATGGTCCGCGCTAGCGGCACACATTGAGTGTAATAAAAAGATTTTTATTTATATTAAAGTAAAATTTATTTTTTCAAAAACATTTTTTTTCAGAAAAATATATTTTTTTATATTAAAACAGTTTTTTCTAACAATTTTTTTACTTTATAAAAAAAATATTATTTTATAATAAAATAGTTTTTTTAAATAAAAAAAAGCCAAATAACCCTCTTAATAACTATACCATTTTCTTTAAAAAAAAAAAAAATACTAGATCATTAAAATCTAGATGATGAGATGTGGCAAGCCACATCATTAAGTATGAGTTTTAAGTCCCCAACTCAAGTCGCTGTAGTGCTACTCTTTAATTATTGTTTAAAATTTATTGTTTTGTTAACTTCCAAAGATTGTAAGAATCTAATAATAAAACGTTTGGTGGTATAGATTTACCAATTGCTAGGAGGAAATCAATAGAGAAGTTTTTGGAGAAGCGAAAAGAGAGGTGGGTAATCTAATCTTTTATTTTCATTTGTATCTACTCATATTTATCTTTATTTTTTAAGTGGGAAAAATGTTTCATTTCCTGCCTTCTTTATTGTTTGTTGTGATATTTAAAGAGTTAATCTGCAATTCTCTAACCATTAGTTACGTATATAAAAAAAATAGATTATATATTTTTAGGAGTTAAAATAATATTGGTTATGGATATAGGATAACAAACATTTTATTTTAATTTTTAGTCCCAATTTTTAAATTATTCGTTTCCGTAACATGTTGTGATTGGTTGACGTTTTATGAATATGAATCCGCGCCAGCAATTTTATTAAAAAATATGGACTAAAATTATAAATAAAATATTTGTTGTCCTATTTCAAGAATACATATTACCATATGTCCTAAATTTACAAAGCCCCCAAAAAAATCTAACCGTCATAGTTGGACCGTTTATGTTATTAATCAATTTAAAAAATGAATATGATTGGTGATACATATGTTTAGAGTTTTAAGAACTATAATTTTAACCATTATAATTTTGCCATTAATTCCCCCCTTTCATGCAATGAATAACACAGTTTTGAATTATTTTTACAGGATGACTATGGTGTCACCCTATGCTTGTTCGAGCAAGACCAGTTAGCCATCAAAGAAAGAGAAACAAAGAAGAAGTAGTAGAATACTATCTCTATCTTAAATGAAGGATAGACTACTTTATTTACTTTATAAACATCAAATCTCTAGGTTAGTCTAGTTTGGACCACAATTGCACGTTTTAAGTACTGATACTTGGAGAAAAGATAAAGTTTTGGATCACCATTTCTTTTGGTACTCCTCTTTGTTCCTTTTTTCTTCAATACTTATTCTTAGAGATAAGAGTATGAATGGGAGGACAATTCATAGTATGCCCTTTTCTTTCTTTTCTTGTTCCTTTAACTTTGATCTCTCTTTTTAGTTGCGTGGACCTTAAGGTTAGTAGCCGACTCTATAGTTTTCGAGGCACTAGGCGAAAAATCAAAATGAGAGCCTTTTGTATAAAAAAAAATCAAATTAAAGAAAATATATTCTTCTCGCATTTTTAGATGCAAAACCAATTTTCATATAGCAAATCAATTTTAATGTACTAATGTCTAATCCCATCACTAGAATTCTCATCAAAATATTTTTTTTATAAATACTACGTTTTTTACGAAATACGGGTTCAATTTTTATTTCTTTAGCAAAATCTGTAAACATGTTCACACAACACAACAACCATTGTAATTTACTAGTAGACATATTCCCACAACACAAGAAGTGTAATTTGCAAAAACATAAATTAATCACACAACCATAAGATTCTCAATAATATTGACAAATGGGTTGGGTTGGGTTATGATGGTGGGTTTATTGTGTGAATTCATTTTTTTGCGTGTGGGTGAGTTATTATGTTATTGTTGGGTTTAGTGTATAGGTTTATTTTAAATAGAACAAATTTTATTTTTCGAAGGCCTTTTTTTAAGTGATAACTCTAATTTGTTTGGGAGGCCTTTTTTTTACAACTAATTTTTTTTTAAACCTAATTTTTTTTATACTTATTTTTTTATACCTATTTTTTTTTTTTTTGGAAGGAGCCCCAATTAATCAGACGCCCTAGGGGGCGGCCTAACTCGCCTATGCCTAGAGCCGACCCTGGTTAGTAGGTTACCCTTTTGTTTATTTTTAAGGTTTAAGTCATGTGTATAAGAATCTTTGGTTGTTCAACAATATGTTTGTTGATTTCAACCCCAAGGGTTGTCCAATATGATAATCTGGTGTAGTCGTAACTCAAGAATTAGGTTTGAATCTTGGGACTGTATTTTGGTGCCACAGACCGTAGAAATTAAACGTCTATTTCGAAAGTCTTGTTTGGAGTGAAGGGGTTAATCCGAGGTGCGCATAAAATGATCCGGAATTACCCTTCATAACGAAAAAAAAATGTTTGTTGATTTTCAATTTGTGTTAAATGAAGTTTGTTTTATTATGAGTAGTTTCTCTCTGTTTGTTAAATGTACGTCAGCTACTAGTACAAGTGGGCCATTGTTGACCAAATGAAATGAAAACGTGCAAATGGTTTGAGAGCCAAAATTTTGGCGGGTGGGTCATTCCTTTATTGAGTCAAGCATATGCATTTTTAGTTGTTTTGGTTACAAATTGGATTAGTTACCTTTAAAATTATATTACGGTGAAAGGAATATAAAAATGAACTCTACACGTGGTTTAGAATGTTGAGAAACGTATTTTGGGATTTGAATACAAAATTGATCCCGTGGTTATGGGTTTCACCATTGACATACTGATTCCGGGCTAAAGTCTACGAATGTCAAATAGTGTGTGGGGGGGTTGTTGGGTGTAGGGCTATCAATGGACCGGGTATGGATCCGGACCCGATCCGGATCCAACCCGAATTAACGGATCTGAGCAAATTTTATAGATCCGATTACTCGATTACCCGATTAGTTAATGGACCGAGTCTGGGTATACATGACTCCAATCCGATAAGGACCCGACCCGAATGTGTGTGTGTGTGTATATATATATATATATATATATATATATATAGAGAGAGAGAGAGAGAGAGAGCGGTTCTCATGCATACCTCAGTTTGCATACCGCTGGCGCGGACCAATTTTGATAAAATAGTAAAAAAATATTTTTGATGTAATTTTTTTTTTATTGTTTCTAAACATTTCAATAGGACCATAAAAAAAATTCAACTCAAAATGAATTTTTTTGCTATTTTAAAAAAATCGGTCAAACTTTGTCAGTTTTTAACAACTTAAAAACAACTTAAAAACTGACAAAGTTTGACCGATTTTTTTAAAATAGCAAAAAAATTCATTTTGAGTTTAATTTTTTTTATGGTCCTATTGAAATGTTTAGAAACTATAAAAAAAAAATCAGCCCAAAATTATTTTTTTTACTATTTTAAAAAAATGGTCCGCACGGAGGGTATGCAAACTGGGTATGTATGAGATCCTTTCTGTATATATATATATATATATATATATATATATATACATATATGTATAGTAATATAAATAGTAATATATATATTTTGCTGTTGCTGTAAGTTCCTATATATGTACAAGTATTCGGGTCGGGTATTCGGGTCGGGCCTTGGGGACTTAATGGATCCGGGTTTGGATCCATTTTCTGAGACCGGTCGGGTAATCGGGTAAGACCCGATCCGCTAAAAATATACCCAGATCGGATCTGGATATACCCTTACCCGATCCAGACCCGATCCGTTTACATCCTAGTTGGGTGTTGGGGGGGGGGGGGGGGGGGGTGGAGGGGAGTGGGTGATTATATATAAAAAACAAAATGAAAGTGAAATTCAAAACAAAATGACCGTTATAAACATTTGTTTCTTTTTATGAGTAAATATGTTATGAAAGCACCCGTCTTAGGGTGCGAAAACTCGTATATAGAAAGTATATTTAGAAAATAAAAGAAAAAAACGACTCGGCAAAGCTAAATCCAAACCTGACAAAAAATGCCAATTGTAATCTATGAAATTCCCCCACAAAATCCGTAAAGAATGGAAGAGATTGGAGTTGATAATTCTTGAGCCGAATAATAAGCGTACTTAGGAACATATATCAAAGTCAATATATTTGTTTTTAGATATACATTCGATTGAGTCCAAAGTGATCAAGATTGGGCCGTCGTGTTAAAAAAGAATATGAAGTTTTAAAATAAAGATACTTACATGTACTCTTATTATCAACTTGTGACACCCAGTCTATTTTAACCACGGGTGACCAGTCATTTATCAAAATAAACACGAATCTAATTTCATTCATTATTAGCATCACTATCGAAACTTTTTAAATTTTTTAACTAACAATGTTAAAATTAGGCGGGTGCCAAATTTTATCTTTAATTAACATATAACAACATGCGAAAATTTAAATGATATACTTCAACCATTCGCACAATTAATAGAAGTCCAAATCATCACGAGATAAATAGATAGAAATAAATACCGAATAAACCATCGGTTCCCTAAGTAATATCCAAACCATAAGTCTACTGAAATAAACTAAATCCAAGTACATCGTCTGATAAATAAAATTAAAAGTGTATCAACTCAAAGGGGCAACATGCCCAAACGAACTACTAATTCAAAAACCTAGTCTAGGAATGAATAATTGAAGCGTCTACACAAAGTTCTTCAAACCTCCACGATGCTGCAGCTACGCATTCCTGAAATGAGTCATAAAGCTTGGCATCCCTATGACTGGACACCTAAAATATTTTGACACAGATCAGAGCCTAAAACCACTTGAAAATCTTTAGTAAGTATTTAAATTGCAGTTATAAAAATACACACGTTAGTCCAGCGTACACTCCCTTGAGTTCTAAAGTATCGCCACCGTTCTCTCCTCGTAAGAGAAATTTGGCTGCAAATCTATCTCCTCCAATGAAACGTGTCAAAAGGCGTCTCACTCCCCTGGTACCTCTTTAGCGACGACACGTGGAACACATCGTAAGTTCTACGGTAGTCCGAGCCTATATACCACTAGTCCCACCCTCTCGATAATAAAAATGGTTCCATATATCTCGAAGATAGCTTCCCCTTTTTATCGAACCTCATAACCACCTTCTTAGGAGACACTCGTACCAAAACCTACTGTTTACATCGGCGTAACTCTTTGCCTATCCTGAGCTATACGGATACGTCCTCAAATCAACTCAATCTTTGCAGTGGTGTCCTGAATTATCTCTGGCCCCAATAGCTTACTATCCCCCACGTCAAACAGCAAGCAGACGAACTATAAGTGCGTCCATACAGTGCCTAAAATGGTGTCATGCCGATGGTAAACTCGTAAAAGATGTTATAACCAAACTCTACCAATGGAAGGTACTGCTCCCATCCTCCCTCGAAGTCAAGTATGAATATCCTCAGAATATCATCTAACATATGACTAACCCTCTCCATTCGCCCATCTGTCTGTGGGTGATATTCTTTGCTCAAACGTAAATTCGTGACCATTGCCACCTAAAAACTCTGTAAAAAAAGGACACAAAAATCTTCTCCCGATCTGAAATACTGTTAATTGGGGGACCCCGTGCAATCTCACTATCTCAGCAATAAACAGATCCGCTTACTGTCCCCTCTCAAAATTCATATGAACCGACAGAAAATGGGCCACCTTAGTTAACCGATCCACTATCACCCAGATGGAGTCCTGACCTCGCTTCGATATCGGTAACCTGGTAATGAAATCCATGGAGATACTCTCCCATTTCCACACAGTAATCTCGAGTGGATACAACATCCCAGTCGGGCTATGGTGGTCTACCTTAACTAGCTAGTAGGTAGAACACTTCGAGGCAAACCCCGTTATGTTCCGCTTCATCCCAACCACCAATATTGCCTACGCATATCTTGGTACATCTTATCCCCATTGGGATTTATCGCAAACCTTGACCCGTGAAACTTTGACATCACAACATGTCTCATATCCTCATCCTCCAGAGGAAATAGTCTCCTATTAAAGCGCAAGCCTCCCTCAGAATTAATCGAATAAGACTCCATCGCATCAGCTAACAATCGACGAACTCTATGCTCGCGATACTGATCACCTGACTATGCTTTACCACCCTCATAACAATCTTGAGCATGACTGCTAATACGGACCTATAAGAACTAGCAACCTCGTCGTTATGTCTAAGTTCTCTCCACTTTGCCTTCCAAACCTCCTATATCTCCCCAACAGGTCGTCGGCTTAATGCGTCTGCCACCACGTTAGTCTTTCCAGGATGATATTGAATATCAAACGGGTAATCCTTCACGAACCCTAGCCATATCCTCTGCCTCATGTTCAGATCCTTATGCATGAACAGATACTGGAGTGATTTATGGTCAGTGAACAAAGTAAGTTTCTCCCCCAAAAGATAATGTCTCCAAAACCTCAAGGCAAACACAATCGCTACTAACTCGATGCAATGTGTGGGGTAATTCCTATCGTGGGGCTTAAGCTTGCGATATACATAAGTTATATCCCTTTCCTCCTCTTATGGTAAACTCTCAAGTCCATTGAAGGATGGATCTATGTAAACACAATACTACACTCCTCCCCTAGGCAGTGCACGTACAGGTGCTGAGGTAAATCTTTCCATTAGCTCATCGAAAGCTAACTGACACTTGTCGTCCCAAATAAATGAACCCCCTTGCAAGTTAGATTCGTCAACAAACCCGCAATCTTTGATCAACCATTAATGAATCACCGATAGTATCCAGTCAGCCCCAGAAAATAGCAAACCTCGATCGGTGTCATGGGTTTCCCCACTCCATCACCATCGATACCATACTAGGATCGACAACAATAAACCTATCAGACACAATGTGGATCAGAAACTGCACCTCCTGAAGACAAAACCCACACTTCTCGAATTTATCATATAACTTGTGATCCCATAGTGTTTGTAAAACCATCCACAGATGTTCGGCATGCTCATCCTCCTAACGAGAGTAAATCAAAATATCATCGATGAACACGATCACGAACCAGTGAAAGAACTATCTAAAAATCGAGTTCATGAGATCTATGAACACTACTGGCACATTAGTGAGCCCACATGTCATCCCTATAAACTCGTATGACTCATACCGTGTCAGAAAATAAGTCTTGGGAATATGCTCCTCTCTGACACGCAACTAAAGATAACCCGACCTAAAATTTATCTTGGTGAAGTAAACAACTCCCCTTAGCTGGTTAAGCATATCATCGATCTGAGGCAACGGGTACTTATTCTTGATCGTGACCTTACTTAATTACCTATAATCGATATATAACCGAAGTGGCCCATCCCTCTTCTTGACGAACAAAAGTGGCGCATCCCACGATGATGTAATCCGTCTAATGAAACCCTGCCGTAGAAACTGCTTAATCTTATCCTTAACTCCCGCATCTTAGATGGGGCAATATGATAAGGCGCTCGGGCGATAGGCCTCATACCCAGCTCTAGTTCAATAACGAACTCAATTTACCGGTTAGGCGGCATCTCGGGTATCTCCTGGAAAATGTCCTCAAACTCTCTCACCACTAGAATCGAGTCTAAAGAGATGACCTCATCCTGTAGGGTGTTCTTCTCAATGTAATACATATGTGTGCTTGACCCTCCCTCAGGAAGAGGCATCACCACATCTCCTTCCACGGAATATAGAACATAATAGTCCTCCCGAAATAATCAACCACCGCCCAGTATCTAGCTAGCCAATCCATACCCAAAATGACATCATACCCCTTAATATCTAACACTAGAAGGTCAACAGCTAAACATAATCTCCCCACATCGATATCCACACCCCTACAAATAGAGTGTATAAATGACCCACTACCCAAAGGTGACTCTACACACATAATAAGACTATCGACTGTCGCTAATAAATTGGCCGCATGCGCAAATCTGGTGGCTATCTATGAGTGTGACACCCTCGTATCAAATAAATCCTACCATCAAGCCTGTGAATAGGAAATGTACCCTCTAATACAGGTGGCACCTGTGGATCATGCTGTAAGACTGCGTCTCGAATGTTATATACACGTATGTATTGTAACTATCCCTACTGCGGTGGGGCTAGTAGTGCTAGTGCTACCAGAGGTAACTGCAACTAATGCCCCTGCTGGGCACCCTGCTGCTATGGTGCTCTCTCCTTCTATGGACAGTCTCTCCTCTTATGGACCATCTGCCTACAATTAAAACAATGTTCTATGGAGTCTTTATACCTATGCCCCTATCAAGGCTACCTCTATCGTTGGCCCTGCTGGCATCCCCTATTGTTCCCTTTGCCCTGGCAGCCCTGAGGAACATACTTCTACTCATGCTGAGGGCCTGTTGGCTCTGCCTAAAACCTCCCTCAGGTTGGTGACCCCCAGATCTAAACCTCTTTGCCGAATCCTCCTGCTGAAAATCCTGCCCTGCTATTTTCCCAACTACTGCTGCGGTGCTCCACTAGCACCGTTCCCACCTGCCTTACCTGGATAGTTGGGCTCACTCCCTCTCTTGCTTCCCTTTAGATGGAAGCGATGATCCTAGAAATGTCGAAGTGCGGAATTCACTACATTCGTATAAGTCCTCAATGCGGGGTTACCAATCAAGTGTTGCCTGATCCTTCAGGCTAACCCATCTATAAATCTCAATTTTTTCTTCTCTTGACTGTTCATCTCATCGGGCACAAAATTAGCCAAATGTGTGAACTCCTCCTTATACTCATCTATGAAACAGTCACACTGAACCACTCACTGAACCTCTTTCGCATCTTTGTCTCAACGGCTGACGAAAAGTACTTGCGGTCAAACTGCACCCAGAACTCAACAATGACATATTATTTCTCTCTACGATAATTGTAACAGACTCCCACCATTGTAAAGTTGTTCTGATTAGGGGTGCACACGGTTCGGTTTGGATCGGTTTTGGTACTAATCCGAGAACCAAACCGACTTGGGTCGGTTCCAAATTTTTGGAACCGAAATCGAACCGACTTTAATACAGAACCAAACCAAACCGAACCAGCGGTTCCCGGATCGGATCGGATCGGTTTTCGGTTCCAAAATCATATTTCATAACTAATTTTTTTTAAGATTAATGTGTTTCATAACTAATTTTTTTAAGGTCAAAATTAATTTTGACCTCAATAACTTAAGTTAGAAACTCAAATAATCATAAAAATATAAATTACAAGTGTTAAATATATTAAATAAATATATATATGTAATTATAAATCGGTTCGGTCCCGGATTGGTTCGGATCGGATCGGTTTTCGGATCGGATTGGGTTTTTTTACCCTGGAATCGAAAACCGAACCGATGTATCGTTTTTTTTCTAACCGGAACCGAACCATTGAGCAAAAAAACCGATCCAAACCGAACCAATGCAGTCGGTTTGGTTCAGTTTATTGGATTTCCGGTTTCGTTGTGCACCCCTAGTTCTGACAAGTCTAAAAGTGGCCAACATCTACTTTTGCATATGGCTAAGTCAACTGTTGATACCAAAATTTACAACCTTGCATGGACCAATTATAATCCAACACGTGTCATCCAATGGGGCACAAATCTAAGTCAGCATGATACAAAAGCCCAACCAATAAGGAAGCCCGATCAACAGGGGAGCCCGACCAACTGGGAATACCGACCAACTGCCAGAAATCCAACCTATCTAGCCAACAAAGCGACAACAGTCATACAACCTGTATAACTAGTGAGGCGACAACAATAGTATATTTAATTCTCATTATGCATTGATGTAAATGCCTAACAAATGAAGGTATTCCATGCTTTCACACGATAACTATCAATACCCATCTTGGCTATAAATACGTTGTATTACACTCATTGTGAGGGATTAAAAAAATAAATCAAGGCAGTCAATACATAACAATGAACGTAGGCTTTTCCATTAAGCCGAACCATTTTAAAAACCTCATTGTTTTACTTGTTTTTGTTTATTTATCTCTGATCAATCAATTAGGCCTAGTCTAGTTTTTTGCATCAACAGATTGACGTCGTCTGTGGGAACGTATTGCTAAATGTTTTCACTCATTAATCATCCATGAGGGAATTCCGCCAACTCCCTTAGTACCTCCAAATAACAATGATTTAACTGAAATTTTTGTTAGCTTGGCCAAGGGTCAAGAGACTATGCATGATACGATACGACGGTTGGCCCAAACTCTGCAAGCTGGAGCCCTTGCACAATTCAATTAAAGGAGTATGCCACCATCGCCAATAAGGAGTGTTAGTCATATCCATTATTGGACTTCAAGGGATCCTTCGTACCTTCCTAGAGCAACTTCTTCTATAGGGATTACCAATTCCTCTAATGTACAATCCCTCATCCAAGAAAGATTGAGTGCCTTAGAAAGTTTAAGTAGGGCATATCCTTTAGATCATTTGGGATTTAAGGGAAATTCCCTTCGAGTTGCGTCGAGAAATGCTCAACGACCAAGTGACCTGAGGGAAGGTTCATCCCAATCCATATTGAACACGCGACGAACTGGTCGGTCCAGTCAAAGAGAAGGTTCGCAAGAAAAAAGCTCAGCACGACCTGTTGGTCGGCATAAAAAAGACACCACCCATAGATATGGTGTTGGAAGTGATGCTTGGAAAGGTTCCATTCAACACTTTGAAGATAGGTTGGTAGAAATATCCAAGTCCAAGAATCCCATCCCTAGAAGTTTTATTAAGGGATTTCCCTTTGTGCAAACCATCGTAGATTTCCCTACGCCGATTAAGTTTAAAGCTCTAGTGGTCACTCCAAAGTATAATGGGAAGACTGATCTAGTTCTTCATATAGAATAATACCAAGCACCGATTGATATCTATGATGTTCCTGATGAGATGAGGTGCAGGGCATTTTCCAGAACAATCACTGGATCTGCTCAAATCTGGTATAATAGTCTTCCTCAGGGGCAGATTTCTTGCTTTTAACAACTCTTCGAGTTATTCATTGGTAATTTTAACTTTGGATCAAAACCAATGAAGCGAGTATATCATTTTCTTAGTGTGAGACAGAAGGTGGGAGAAAGTACCAGGAATTACATCACTCATTTCAACAACGAGAAATTAGAAGTCATTGATTACGAAGAGAATACTGCAATCAATGCCTTCATGAGTGGTTTTCTCCCCCAAAAAATATATTATATTTTGGAAAAAGATCCCCCAAAGATGATGATAAAATTTATGGACAAAGAATCAAAGATTATGAATGCCGAGGAAGCTATGGCTACTAAAGAGAATTCAGATGCAAAGGCGAAAGTAAAGATAGAAGGGAAATCGGATAAGAAGGAGCACAAGAATCACAATAAGCGTAGGAGTTCGAAAGTAAAAGAAAGCCTATATCAACTCAGAAAATTTACCAATTACACTCCCTTAACGGTGGATATATCTTCATGTTTTGAGTTGGCCTGAAAAGTTAAGATCACCTACTGATAAGAGGGATAAGTTAAAGTATTGCAAATTTCACAAAGATCATGTGCATAGAACCAACTGGTGTATTTATCTCGAAAATAAGATAAAAGTACTCATCCGAAGAGGAAAATTGGACAGATTTGTTAATCAGAAGGCTGGTGGAAGAACTTGAGATAGAGGTTGGCAGATATCTAAATCACCTGTTAAGCCTAGAGAAGATAAGAAGAGGAACCATGATGATGATCTAGAAGACGATCCTGATCTCCCCAAAAAGCCTAGAAAATTTGAACGCAAGGTATTTGTACGTAGGTTTAAATAATTTGACTGCCATATGATCATAGGTGGAGATACAGGAGGAGGAGATCATAAATATGAAAGGACGGCTTACCTCAATGAGGTTTAGTTATGTTCCTACATCTAACGAATCAACCTCGCCGAGGAGGACCGATCAAGGAAAGTTAATAAGGATAAGCTCTTAATTGGATTTTCCAAGAACGATCTATCCGGAGTATTGTATCCTCAAGATGATCCTTTAGTAATCAGAGTCAGGATAAAAGATGTACTAGTAGCAAGTACACTAGTGGATAATGATAATTCGACAGATATTATGTTCTACCCTTATTTTGACATTCTAGGTTTGAAATTCAGCCAACAGGAGCCTTAACACAGGCTACTTATTGGATTCTCTAGAGAGAAAGTATTTCCATTAGGAACAATTAAGCTAGATATGTTAATCGGGATATGGTTGGCGATTCTTTATAATGGAGAAAAATATTCATTCTGCCTATAACATGATCATGTGAATAGTGGGTCTGGAGCAGTTCGAAGTTGTACCTTCTACTTTTCATCAATGCCTGAAATTCTCGACCAACTTTGGAGTGGGAGTAATAAACGGAGATCAGAAAGTAGCTCGGGAATGCTACTATTCATCTGTTGAATAGGAAAATATGCCAGAAGTAAAGAGGAAAATAGCAACTTATTAGGTGAATATAACTAAGATGAACAACGAATCTGAGGTTGAAACCTCAGATCCAAGAGATGAATTTGATCTCGTAAAAGGCCAGGTGATAGAGGTAACTGAAAGCATTATTATGTACAATGATAAACCAGAGCGAACGAATCAAATTAGAGCGTCATTTGATCTGGTTCTTAAATCAAAGTTAGTGGCCTTCTTGAAATAAAGAAAGCAGGTATTCACATGGAGACATGAAGATATGCCTAGTATAAACCCGAACTTCCTATGATATGAGCTTAATGTGAATAAGGAGGTTAAACCTATAAAGCAACGAAGAAGAGCTTTCATCCTGGAGAAAAACCAAGCTATACAAGAAAAAGTGGAGAAGCTTAAGAAGAGTTCCTTTATTGAAGATGTGAAGTACCCGGACTAGTTAGCCAACGTAGTTGTTAAATGAAAATGTAATTAACCCCTGAATTAATTTTAAATTAGCTAAATTATACTTAATATTCTTTTTAAGTTTAAAATTAATAAATTGATTTTATTTTGATGATTCCAAACAACTGTTTAAACTGAACTTTTATGGTGTAATACTTATATAATAATTGGTTCATTAAGATATTTTGTGCCAAAATGATATTGCACTTTATCTGGCAAAGATTGAATTCTAAAGACTTGAATTTTCGTTCAAATTATTATTTATTGCCAACATAAATTATCATTCAGTTATTATCATACATAATAAATTATTCTACGACTTTAATTTTTTTTGAGTAACTGTGTTTTAAAATCTTGGTAAAAATTATTATCTCTCGACCACATCATATATATATAAATGTATTTATTTTTTTACATAGGGAGACGCATCTGCATCTTGTACTTGACCCATGGCACTTGATTGGGTCTTGCTTAAGCTCTACTTCATAGTCTGCACGACTATTGTAAAAAGCCTTGATATTCGGAATATCTTAAATGTGTATATCTATCAAAATTCATTTTTTTTGTCCAAATATGTGGTCTTACACCACGTTGCCTCTCTCGCGTCCCAATAGTCCTGATGACAAACTATGCTGTCAGTTTGAATGTATCACCTCGATACCTGCTCTCGAACAGAGCTGACAGCTGCATTAAACATCACATTACCATCTCTTGTGTTGGCAGCTTATGTCCAACACCACGTCACCTGCTCTCATGCAAAGTATTGGCAGCTGCATTACTTCACGCCATCTTTTGTGCTGACAGCTCTCGAGTTCTCTCTCTACGACGATAATTGCTATATATATATATATATATATATATATATATATATATATATATATATATATATATATATATATATATATATATATATTAGTATAATCACATCAGCGTATTTTTTTTTGCAAAAAGTTATATTATATATACATATATATGTACGTATATATCATCTATTTTCATTAAATCTCGGGAACTGTTATACTATACATACCGTGTACTACTGACTATGCTCAACAACTTGTCTTGACATTTAGTCCCATCCGTGTACTTTGGAAGACCTCTTTAGCACCACTTGCTATAAATTTTGGGATGTGTTTGTGACACGTGTTACCTGCTTCGGTAGGGTCATGTCTTGGAAATAAATCTCATCAGAGTTGCAATCTTCAAAAAGATTTTTGGTCGATTTTTTATTCTGTTGGCTTAAGACGAAAGGTTTTATGTCCTGTAGCAGATCAGTTAGTTTTCAACGTTCATACAATTCTTTTTATATTGAGTTTTACACAGTATTTTGTTCGATCAACTATTTAGTAAACGAGAACTTTACATTATTTATTTTGACTGACGTTTTTTTTATATATATAATCATTTATTAAAACTGTGTTGGCCACTAACTATTATTACTTCGTTTGGTTCACTGTATTTTCTAACTTCTCTCTCTATTAGTCTACCATCTTCTCTCTAAGACAGGATATTAAAGTCTGAGATATGGAAGATCGTTTCCTACTCATTCTTGAGCATTTAATGCTCCTTCAGCATACAGTTTTTCTTTCAAGAAGAGGATATTTCACTCTCTTCTCCAACGGTCATCTGATTCATTGGCATCTACAAATTGGAGATCAGTTCTTGTTGAAGAAAGAGAACAAAAAAAAAAAAAGGGACAACGAAAAATATAGAGACACAAAAATAGAAAGAAGATCATTTTTTTTTGCTCGCTCAAAATCTAAGACAGCTACATATCTCTACTGATTAAAAGCTCTAGCTGTACTTGAAGAAGAGAACAAGCACAAGAATTCCTACTTTACTGCAAAGAATTCAAGAAAAATCCAGTACCAAATATTCAGATCTCTGTGAAGTCTTAAACCAGAAGAAACTCAGTCTTACATTGTAACTTTTGAGAGTTTCAACTTCCAAATTTTGTACTCAAACTTTCAGAACTGTTTGAAGCTGGATCTTTAGCTTCGGTTGTACAAGTAGCACGATTTTACTACTCGATTGTACGTTGGTGGTTTGATCCTACCTTAGTGGATCACAGTATTGAAGCGCAAGGAGATGGGAGCGGCTCTGACGCGTGGACGTAGGCCGGGTTTTTGGCCGAACCACGTTAAAAACACGGTTTCATTTATTTTTCAGCATTTAAATTCGTTTATTTAATTGTGACTGTCCATTTTAAGTTTTAAGCTCTTTAGACTTGCAAAATAATTAAATCTGAAATTTGATAACTTTATTTTAAGACTTAAATAAATAAATTTTCGTAAATATTATTTAATTCTAATTATATTAACTTCTATTAATTCTGAAAATCATTAATTTATTAAACGTTAAAATCTTTGCAATTTAACTTAATAAATTAACTTGCTAGTATTCATCTGATATTTTTAGTTTGATTCATTTCAGTTTAATTCCAAAATATTAATTCTTTTTAAATACGAAAATTGATTAAAGATTTATTTGGATATTGTTTTCTGTGATTTATCTTGAGTTAATTTCTGGGCAACAATTGGTATCAGAGCTAGTGCTCTTCTTATTTATTTTTAGATTTAACAATCTTAGAGTTTTCGATTTATGGCAAACTTTAATGTTTCATCTCTTGGTGAGGGACAATCTATTAACAGACCTCCTCTATTTTCAGGAAACAATTATAGCTATTGGAAAAATAGAATGAAAAATTTTGTTCAATCAAATGACTATGCTGTTTGGAGAGTTATTATTAATGGTCCTAATATTCCCATGAAAGTTGTTAATAATGAAAATGTTCCTAAAAATGAAAATGAGTGGAATGATGCTGATATTCAGAAAATACAAGTTAATGCCAAAGCAATGAATATTTTACATTGTTCTCTTGATGTTAATGAATATAACAGAATATGTTGTTGTGAAAATGCAAAAGAAATTTGGGATAGATTAGAAATTACTTATGAAGGAACTAGTCAAGTAAAAGAGGATAAGATAAGCATGCTTGTTCATAACTATGAACTTTTTAAAATGAAAACAGATGAGACTATTTCTGATATGTTTACAAGATTTACAAATATTATTAATGGTTTGAAATCTCTTGGTAAAACCTATACTGACTCTGAATTGGTGAGTAAGATACTCAGGTCACTACCTTCTGCCTATATGACCAAGAAGCTAGCAATTAAAGAAGCCATACGAGAAAGACCCATTTCTCTCGATGAATTGCTAGGATCCTTAATTACTCATGAAATGGAACTTAAAGTACTAGCTGAAGATGAGAAGCCTAAAGTAAGCAAAACCATTGCCTTCAAGTCCATTGAGGAAGAGGAAGATAGCGATGAAGCTGATGATGATGAAGATGGTGATATAGCACTTCTCACTAGAAAATTCAAAAGATTTCTTGCCAAAAAGAAGGGTCATTCTGGAAAATTCAAGAAGTTCTTTTCAAAGAAGGCACATGATGGAAAGACTTCCTCCAAGTTTGAGCCAAGATGTTACAACTGCAAAGAGTTAGGCCATATCAGACCTAACTGTCCTAAAGCCAAAGAAGGAAAGAATGATAGAGAAGAGAAAAGAAATGAGAAACACAAAAAGGCCATGAAAGCTACCACTTGGAGTGATTCTGATGAAAGTAGCAATGATGAAGACTTAAGTGATGAAGAAATTGCAAATCTTTGTCTTATGGCAAATGATGATGAGGTATCATCTAACTTTAATTCTGATAGTGATTATGAAACTTCAAATGATCATGATGAACTTCAAAATGCTTTTGATGAACTCTATTATAACTTTGACGAACTTAAAACTAAATATATTAATCTCAAAAAGATGCATTCTTCTTTATCACATAAATATGATTCTCTCTCTGAAAATATAGATACAATGAAATCTGAAAATAAGTCTTTAAAATTAGAAATCGAAAAACTTAAAGTTAATGATTCACCTAGTTATTATCTTATTTCTGAAAATGAAAAATTAAGACTTGAAATAAAGGACTTAACTTCATGTCTTGAAAAGTTTGTGAATGGAAAGAAGAATTTAAATATGCTACTCGGAAGCCAAAGATGGATGTATGATAAGGCTGGAATTGGTTATAATGAAAATGAAAATGAGAAAAGTTTTGAAAATTATTCTAAAAATATGGGAAACTCTTTATGTACATATTGTGGAAGACACACCCATTTTTCAGATTCTTGCAAATATAGATTTTCTACTAAAGTTGCATGGATTCCTAAAGAAACTCCTATTTTTGCTAACCCCTATGGACCCAACACATTTTGGGTACCGAAAGAAAAATTATTTAAATGTCCATTGTAGGTTTGTTTTAGAGTGGGTTCACACAAATCAAAGTGGTTCTTAGATAGCGGATGTTCAAGACACATGACGGGTGACAAAAGCAAGTTTTCGAGCTTGATTGCCAAAGATGGAGGGCTAGTAACATTCGGAGACAACTCCAAAGGCAAAACCATCGGCATAGGTAAAGTAGGTATGAATCTTTCCCCTTGCATTGAAAATGTTCTTCTAGTTGATGGTCTTAAGCATAATTTAATTAGTATTAGCCAATTATGTGATAAAGGTTATGATGTTACATTTAAAGAAGATTTTTGTTTAATAACAAATGCTAAAGATAATAGTGTTTTATTTGTTGCTTCTAGACATGAAAATGTTTATACTCTTGATTTTGAGAATTTGTCACAACAAAATATCAAGTGTTTAACTGCCCTAAATAATTCTTGTTGGTTATGGCATAGAAGGTTAGGACATTCCAACATGGAACAACTTAATATTTTGTCCAAAAATGAGCTAGTTAGAGGGCTGCCCAAAACTAAGTTTATTAAAGATAAAATTTGTAATGCATGTCAATTTGGAAAACAAATCAAAACTTCTTTTAAAAAGAAAAGGGATATTTCAACTAGTAGACCTTTAGAATTATTACACTTAGATTTATTCGGACCTAACAGAGTTGCTAGTTTAGGTGGTAAATATTATGCTCTTGTTATTGTTGATGATTTTTCTCGTTTCACATGGGTTTTCTTTCTTACTCATAAAAATGATACTCACCCTATTTTTGCTAATTTTTGTAGAAAAATTCAAAATGAAAAAGGTTGCAATATTGTTTTTATCAGAAGTGATAGAGGAAGAGAATTTGATAACAAAGATATCGAATTATTTTGTGATGAAAATGGTTTTGAACATAACTTTTCTGCTCCTAGGACACCCCAACAAAATGGAGTAGTAGAAAGAAAGAATAGATCTTTACAAGAAATGGCTAGAACTATGTTAAATGAACATAATTTACCCGAATATTTTTGGGCGGAAGCCGTTAACACATCCTGCTTTATAATAAATAGAACTATTGTTAGAAAAGGTTTAGATAAAACTCCATATGAAATTCTGAAAAATAAAAGACCAAATGTTAGTTATTTCAAAGTCTTTGGATGTAAATGTTTTATTTTAAATGATAAAGATAAATTGGGTAAATTTGATGCTAAATCGGATGAAGGTATTTTTCTTGGGTATGCACTTCATAGTAAAGCATATAGAGTTTTTAATAAAAGGACTTTAATAGTTCAAGAATCAATTCATGTATCTTTTGATGAATCTAATTCTTTTGTCAATAAAAACAATGATGATGATGATGTTTTAGTTCTAAATAAATCTGTTAATGAATTGAAATTAATTGAAAATGTTAATTCTAGTGTTGATGATTCCATTAATGTTGAAAAGACTCCAAATAAAGATAAAGAGAATAATGATTCTAGCTTACCTAAAAGTTGGAAATTTGTTAATAATCATCCTTTTGAAAATATTTTAGGTGAACCTTCTAGTGGTATTCTTACTAGATCTTCCTTAAAGCATGTTTGCAATAATTTAGCTTTTGTGTCACAAATTGAACCAAAAGATATAAATGAAGCTGAAAAAGATGAATATTGGTTATTAGCCATGCAAGAAGAATTGTTACAATTTGAACGTAATAATGTTTGGTCACTTGTACCCACACCTAAAGATAAATCTATTATTGGAACTAAATGGGTTTTTAGAAATAAAAAGGATGATGTTGGATTAATTATTAGAAATAAAGCTAGACTAGTTGCACAAGGTTATAATCAACAAGAAGGTATTGATTATGATGAAACTTATGCCCCCGTAGCTAGATTAGAAGCCATTCGCATGTTATTAGCTTATGCATGTTATAAGGACTTTAAATTATTTCAAATGGATGTCAAAAGTGCTTTCCTAAACGGTTTTATAAGTGAAGATATTTATGTTAAGCAACCTCCCGGTTTTGAAAATCACATATTTCCAAATCATGTTTATAAACTTAATAAAGCCTTGTATGGTTTAAAACAAGCCCCTAGGGCTTGGTATGATAGATTGAGTGGATTTTTGCTTGAAAATGATTTTGTAAGAGGAAAAATGGATTCTACTTTATTTATAAAAACTCTTAATAATGATATGCTTCTTGTACAAATTTATGTTGATGATATTATATTTGGATCCACAAATGAAAATTTGTGTAAAGAATTTTCAAAATTTATGCAAAAAGAATTTGAAATGAGTATGATGGGGGAGTTAAATTTCTTTTTAGGCTTACAAATTAAGCAAACTAAAAATGGTGTTTTTATTAATCAATCCAAATATATTAAAGATCTTTTGGTAAAATATGGTTTAGAAAATTCTAAATCACTTGGTACACCTATGAGCACATCTATCAAGTTAGATATAGATGAGAAAGAAAAATCTATTAATTCTACTTTATTTCGTGGCATGATTGGTAGTCTACTCTATTTAACCGCTAGTAAACCCGACATTATGTTTAGTGTATGTCTATGTGCACGTTTTCAGGCCAATCCTAAAGAATCTCATCTATATGCCGTAAAACGCATTTTTCGATATTTAAATGGTACTAAAGACTTAGGATTATGGTATCCTAAAACTACATCTTTTGAACTGGTTAGTTATTCCGATGCGGATTTTGCGGGTTGTAAAGTTGATAGAAAGAGCACTAGTGGTACTTGTCACTTCCTAGGACACTCACTAGTTTCGTGGTTTAGTAAAAAGCAAAATTCGGTAGCTCTTTCCACGGCCGAGGCATAATATATTGTCGCCGGTAGTAGTTGTGCTCAAACTTTATATATGAAACAACAATTAGAAGACTTTAAAATATCCTTTCAAAATACTCCAATATTTTGTGACAACACGAGTGCAATTTGTCTAACTAAAAATCCAATTTTACATTCTAGAACAAAACATATTGAAATTAGACATCATTTTTTACGCGATCATGTACAAAAGGGTGATGTTAGACTAGAATTTATTTCTACGGATCTTCAATTAGCCGATATTTTCACAAAACCTCTACCCGAAGATCGTTTTACTTTTATTTGTCGCGAACTCGGTATGGCTCGTTTAAATAATCTAGAATTATAATTGAATATTTTATTCTGAAATATTGCATTATTTACATGAATAGTGTATTCACATCTTTCCAACACTGTACCAACTAGTAGACAAACTATCATCCCCTATTTATATGTGTGTTACTACATTTCACTCTATCTTCACACACTCAAAATGCAGTCCTTCTATGTTGTCTGGGTAGGCAAACAACCCGGGATCTACACCTCTTGGGGAGAGTGTGAGCTTCAAACTAAAAGTGTAAGAAATGCAAAATTCAAAAAATATTCTTCTTACACCGATGCTCTTAACGCCATAGCTCTCTCTCCTCCATTTGCTCCTTGGGTTTGTCCACCTACTTGGCCTTTTATCATACCACCTCATATGGCTACACCATCACAAACAAATACTTCTACAAAATCTGAATCATCCTCCACCAACTCCTACACCGGAAATAATATCAAACTTACGGTCAAAGAGAATGGGAAAGAAATCCTTCTTGAAGGACATCCCAATGATGTATGTCATATGATAAATAATCTGAAAATGTAATTTCCCTTTGGTATCAATAAAATCTACATATTATCTTCTTTACATCTCACTTTTATATCACCCATTCCTATTCCTTTTTGTTTATGACAAACAGGGGGAGATGAGTGCAAATTTTCTCCATGTATCTCTTTTAAGTTATTTTCAGTTGTTTGTCATTATCAAAAAGGGGGAGATTGTTAAATGAAAATGTAATTAACCCCTGAATTAATTTTAAATTAGCTAAATTATACTTAATATTCTTTTTAAGTTTAAAATTAATAAATTGATTTTATTTTGATGATTCCAAACAACTGTTTAAACTGAACTTTTATGGTGTAATACTTATATAATAATTGGTTCATTAAGATATTTTGTGCCAAAATGATATTGCACTTTATCTGGCAAAGATTGAATTCTAAAGACTTGAATTTTCGTTCAAATTATTATTTATTGCCAACATAAATTATCATTCAGTTATTATCATACATAATAAATTATTCTACGACTTTAATTTTTTTTGAGTAACTGTGTTTTAAAATCTTGGTAAAAATTATTATCTCTCGACCACATCATATATATATAAATGTATTTATTTTTTTACATAGGGAGACGCATCTGCATCTTGTACTTGACCCATGGCACTTGATTGGGTCTTGCTTAAGCTCTACTTCATAGTCTGCACGACTGTTGTAAAAAGCCTTGATATTCGGAATATCTTAAATGTGTATATCTATCAAAATTCATTTTTTTGTCCAAATATGTGGTCTTACACCACGTTGCCTCTCTCGCGTTCCAATAGTCCTGATGACAAACTGTGCTGTCAGTTTGAATGTATCACCTCGATACCTGCTCTCGAACAGAGCTGACAGCTGCATTAAACATCACATTACCATCTCTTGTGCTGGCAGCTTATGTCCAACACCACGTCACCTGCTCTCATGCAAAGTATTGGCAGCTGCATTACTTCACGCCATCTTTTGTGCTGACAGCTCTCGAGTTCTCTCTCTACGACGATAATTACTATATATATATATATATATATATATATATTAGTATAATCACATCAGCGTATTTTTTTTGCAAAAAGTTATATTATATATACATATATATGTACGTATATATCATCTATTTTCATTAAATCTCGGGAACTGTTATACTATACATACCGTGTACTACTGACTATGCTCAACAACTTGTCTTGACATTTAGTCCCATCCGTGTACTTTGGAAGACCTCTTTAGCACCACTTGCTATAAATTTTGGGATGTTTTTGTGACACGTGTTACCTGCTTCGGCAGGGTCATGTCTTGGAAATAAATCTCATCAGAGTTGCAATCTTCAAAAAGATTTTTGGTCGATTTTTTATTCTGTTGGCTTAAGACGAAAGGTTTTATGTCCTATAGCAGATCAGTTAGTTTTCAACGTTCATACAATTCTTTTTATATTGAGTTTTACACAGTATTTTGTTCGATCAACTATTTAGTAAACGAGAACTTTACATTATTTATTTTGACTGACGTTTTTTTTATATATATAATCATTTATTAAAACTGTGTTGGCCACTAACTATTATTACTTCGTTTGGTTCACTGTATTTTCTAACTTCTCTCTCTATTAGTCTACCATCTTCTCTCTAAGACAGGATATTAAAGTCTGAGATATGGAAGATCGTTTCCTACTCATTCTTGAGCATTTAATGCTCCTTCAGCATACAGTTTTTCTTTCAAGAAGAGGATATTTCACCCTCTTCTCCAACGGTCATCTGATTCATTGGCATCTACAAATTGGAGATCAGTTCTTGTTGAAGAAAGAGAACAACAACAAAAAAAAGGGACAACGAAAAATATAGAGACACAAAAATAGAAAGAAGATCATTTTTTTTGCTCGCTCAAAATCTAAGACAGCTACATATCTCTACTGATTAAAAGCTCTAGCTGTACTTGAAGAAGAGAACAAGAACAAGAATTCCTACTTTACTGCAAAGAATTCAAGAAAAATCCAGTACCAAATATTCAGATCTCTGTGAAGTCTTAAACCAGAAGAAACTCAGTCTTACATTGTAACTTTTGAGAGTTTCAACTTCCAAATTTTGTACTCAAACTTTCAGAACTGTTTGAAGCTGGATCTTTAGCTTCGGTTGTACAAGTAGCACGATTTTACTACTCGATTGTACGTTGGTGGTTTGATCCTACCTTAGTGGATCACAGTATTGAAGCGCAAGGAGACGGGAGCGGCTCTGGCGCGTGGACGTAGGCCGGGTTTTTGGCCGTACCACGTTAAAAACACGGTTTCATTTATTTTTCAGCATTTAAATTCGTTTATTTAATTGTGACTGTCCATTTTAAGTTTTAAGCTCTTTAGACTTGCAAAATAATTAAATCTGAAATTTGATAACTTTATTTTAAGACTTAAATAAATAAATTTTCGTAATAATTATTTAATTCTAATTATATTAACTTCTATTAATTCTGAAAATCATTAATTTATTAAACCTTAAAATCTTTGCAATTTAACTTAATAAATTAACTTGCTAGTATTCATCTGATATTTTTAGTTTGATTCATTTCAGTTTAATTCCAAAATATTAATTCTTTTTAAATACGAAAATTGATTAAAGATTTATTTGGATATTGTTTTCTGTGATTTATCTTGTCTAAATTATTTAATTAAATTTGTTAAGATATTATTAGTGTTAATCTTCTAAGATTTATCACCTCTGATATTTACACTAGCTTAAAATTGAAATATTTTCTGAAATATTAATTTAACCCAAAAGTTTGCTAAACTCAATTCACCCCCCCTCTTGAGTTAATTTCTGGGCAACAGTAGTTATGGTCAAGAATAAAAAAAATAAGTGGAGGATGTATGTGGATTTTACTGACTTGAATAAGGCATTCCCAAAGGATCATTTTCCTTTACTATGAATTGATAAACTGGTGGATGCTACTTCGGGGCACGAGCTGATGAGTTTTATGGATGCATATTCTGGTTATAACCAGATAAAAATGAAGCCTAAAGATTGAGAAAGTACTTCCTTTATTACTCCCCGAGGAACTTATTGCTATAATATTATGCCATTTGGTATAAGAAATACAGGTGCCACTTATCAGAGACTAGTGAACAAAGTATTTGAGGAGCAAATAGGCAAGAACATAGAGGTGTATGTTGATGATATGCTGACTAAGAGCAAAAAAGATGCTGATCATATTATCGATTTTAACCAGGCGTTTGATCAATTGGAAAAGAACTAGATGAAGTTAAACCCGACCAAATGCGTCTTCGGAGTTTAGGAAGGAATGTTCCTCGAGTATATAGTAAATCAAAGTGGCATTGAAGATAGTACAGATAACATCAAGGCCTTGATAGAAATGTAATACCCGGCCAGTAAAAAGGATGTTCAAAGGCTAAGGGGACGCGTAGCAGCACTCAACAGATTTATGTCCCGAGCAACGGACAGATGTTTGCCATTCTTTAAAGTACTCAGAAAAACCTTTTAATGGAATGATGAATGTGAAAAATCCTTCCTGGAATTGAAGAAGTACCTGGGAGCACCCCCACTACTCTCCCGACTAGTGTTTAGAGAAAAGTTGTATTTTTATCTGGATGTATCTGAATTAGATATTAGTTCTGCCTTGATTAGGGAGGAGAATGGAGTTCAAAAGACAGTTTACTAAACTAGCAAAGCTTCTCGAGGAGCAGAAGTCAGATATTCCAGACTGAAGAAGTTATCATTGACCTTAATTAAGGCTAGTAGACGAATGAAGCCATATTTTTAAGCTCACACCATAGTGGTATATACTGACATGCCACTAAGGCAAGATTTGCATAAGCCAGATAAATTCAAGAGATTGATGTATTGGGTTGTGGAGTTGGGAGAATATGACCTTGTATACGAATCAAGGTCTGCTTTAAAAGGCCAAGCCGTGGTGGATTTTATTACAGAATTTACTTACCTAAAAGTTCATGAGCAAGAAGGGACTCCCTCTGAGAAACATTCAGAAGTC
Organism: Sambucus nigra; assembly: GCA_949130495.1. NCBI lineage: Eukaryota > Viridiplantae > Streptophyta > Magnoliopsida > Dipsacales > Adoxaceae > Sambucus > Sambucus nigra. Next base: position 31,334,604 of record OX422215.1, on the reverse strand, counting down.
AACAGACCTACTGGAGATATACTCGACCAACTCCAAGCAAGGGAAAATATAGAAGATGTTACCATCGATCAATCAGAACCCTCCAGTGGAGTAAAGGAGATGAAAAAGAAATATGAGGAGGTAAAGGATAAAATCTTCCATTAAGGGATTCTGACAAACCAAGCATTTGATAATAATATTCCCATATGGAGCCTGTGAACCTGGATATGGACATGGAATTATTCTCAATACTCCAGATGAAATAGATATAGAGTACACTATACGATTCCAATTTTAAGCCTCCAATAATGAGGTAGAGTATGGAGTTGTGATTGTTTGTTTAAATCTAGCTAAATAACTGAATACCGAGCAAGTTGTGGTTTACATGATTCACAATTGGTGGTAAATCATGTGTTGAACTTATATGCATCTAAAGGAGAACCGATGTCAAGATACTTACCTAAAGCTTTGAAGATAATTGCCACTTTGGTAGCTGTACAGACGATTAGAATTCCAAGATTGGAAAAATCTCGAGCAGACGCACTTGCTCTACTAGCTTCAGCAACCAGAACTGAGCTGTGAAGAACTATTCCTATTGAGATACATGATAATGGGAGCATTGATGAAGATTTGGTGGTTAATTTTATTGCACTTGATATGGGGCCATCTTGGATGCATCCCATAAGAGCTTATATTAAAGAAGGAATTCTACCATCCAACCTACTTGAAGCTAAGAAACTGAAATACAAAGCTATAAGATATGTGCTAGATAATGGTGTATTGTATATAAAAGGATTAATTGCTGCTCTACAATGATGTGTGCATCCAGTTGAAGTAAAGAATTTGATTGAGGAAGTCCATAAAGGGTTCTGTGGATCCTATGTAGCAGGGAGAACTTTATTGCGAAGAATCAACACACGGGGGTACTATTGGCCAACTATGCGAGTAGATTATTCCGCTCAATCCAATGTCCAAAAAATCAACTCTGCTCCTGGCCATCCTCAAAGAAATGACCAAACAGAGGTAACTAATAGAACTTTGTTGAATGGGTTGAAGAAAAGGCTGAAAAATGCTAAAGGGAATTGGATCAATGAACTGCATTCTATCTTGTGGGCTTACCAAACAACCCATATAACAGCTGCTTGAGAAACTCCCTACATGTTAGCATTTAGTACTAAAGTCATAATTCCTGTCGAGCTAGGTTTACCTACGTATAGAGTTCTTAACTTCAATACCCCAATCAGTGATTTGATAAGAAGGATGGACTTAGACATGCTAGAAGAGGTACATAAAGATGCGTATTTAAGGAATGCAACCTATCAACAATGGACCACATGTTTCTACAACAAAAGGGTAAAGCCTAGCAACTTAAAAAAAGGTGATTATATTTTGAAGAATGTGATTCAGAAGAATAATAATCTTGAAGCCAATTGGCATGGGCCTTATCTCATTATAGCAGTCATCTGACCAGGTACATATCTAATTGAGGCTTTAGAAGGTGAAGAATTCAAGAATCCCTGGAATGTAGAACACCTGAGGAAATATTATCAGTGATGTAGTCATGTTGTACTCAGTTCATTTCAATATTAATGAGAATATGATTTCCTCAAAATTGTTATTTTTTGTAGGACTACTAGTGTTATGCACTACATTACAAACATTGCAAATGCACCAACAATGTTGGTCGTCAACACAAAAATACCAAAAATGTTGGTCGGCATCAATAAAGGCACCAACAATGTTAGTCGTCAACATAAACCACTAACGAAATGTTGGTCGGTATCAATAAAGGCACCAATAAAGTTGGTTGTTAAATACATAAAAAACCATGCAAGGAAAAATTATAAGTCCCAAATGCTTAGTTAACAAAGACCCGAATGAATAATTTTCATATAAACTAGGCTAAAAGATGGATAAATGTTCCACTCACGCCTGGAAACCAAGGTAACTAATGAAATTACCTAAAACTTTAGGTACATTAGTAGAAACATGGTGAAGCATTGGTAATTGGTAAGATACTTAAGAAAATCCTAATGATATTAATAGAACTCGTAAAAAACTAGAGATTGACTAGAATTTTATCCATTCATAGTCAAAGACTAAGGAGACATTCATATATGCAGAGATTGACTAAAAATTGACTCATTCATAAAATAATATTTTCATTAAATTAAATGATTACATATTGTTGCTTAAACATGTAGAAGAAAAATACAAAGCCTTATTCTACAGGACATTTTCCTCCAACTTTAGAAACAAGATCCATGTCAGCTAGAGGGTCATCCAAAGTATAAGGAGAGTTTATGAAGTTAAATTCTGAAGCATCCTGGTATTGCTGCTACTAGGATGATCAAGCAGATGAGGAGGTCGAACGATCTCTAGTTCATCATGTAGCTCGTATTCTCCTAAGTATTTTTAAATCAAGCATTGAGGATTACGATGAATAGGAATCCAATTAACATCTAACTTGAATGGGGGATTGTCAAGCTCCAGTAAGATTGGGTCATACCAAACCCATAAAGACTTGTTTCGATCCACCTTCATCATGGTTAAAGAGTTCATCCAACCCCATTTATAGGACTCATTCTTATCCTGTTGAACTCTATCATCAAGATGCCACAGAGCTTCATTATGTCCATCAATCCAAACCTCTTTTGGCTGCTTATGGAATTGAAAAATAAATTTATCAACCTGAGACTGCAGCTTCTTAAATTCTCCATCCTTAGACTGTAATTGGGAAGATTGAGTGGATAATTGTTTGGACAAGGTCTATAGCTTTTGGAACATCTCAATAATAGCTCGATCTTTAGCTTTTAACTGCGCAACTTGATTGGCAAGGGCCTGTTGAGTTTTAACTTCTTCTGTGGTTCCTCAGCCAAGATTATTTCTTGCTCGGGAGGAAGATGCAGGTTTAATCTTTTTTAAGGCTTCTAACTCATCCCTTAATGTTGCATTTTCAGCCTCTAAAAAGGAGTATCCCTCATTAGTAGTACAACAACAGATCTAAAGGCAGACTTCAAAAGATTCACTTCATCCCTCAAATTATTATTCTCCTCTTCCAGAAGTTTGTTAACAGTTATAGTTTCTTCAACTTCAATCTTAAGTAAAGCTTCCATTTTATTATAAATAGAAACAAAGTCATCAAAGCCCTGACCTACACTTAAGCTTCGATATTTTTGCTCGTAGCTCTAGTGAAATAGTGCAGTAGATTCTTTATGTTGTTCTTGTAGTTATTCTATCATCTCATAGTAGGCAACAATATTTTTACTGCCTGATCAAGTAATTACTTCAAATACTTGTTGGTTTCTTTGGCTTGCTTTCATGCATCACCACCGAGCAACTGAATAATTTCTTCCTCGAATAAGTCTGTATGACCTGCTTTGAAAAAAACATTACATTTTCTCAGTAGCTTGGTATCATTGGAAGAGAGTTGTTCCATCTTCGCTATAAAACTAGCAAGGAGAAATGATCACCAATCAATGAAAAGAATGAAGAATATGCATAATCAACAAGAGACAAAAGGGAACAAAAGGTTTCTTTTATTTATAATGAAGAGTTTAAGTACAATAAAAATAAAGAAATATAAATAAAAAGAAAAAAAGGAAAATGTCGAGCAACTTTACACCTTCTCTCTATCATTCTCAACCTTCTTGTCCTGCTTGAAAGAAGGGGATACAGACTGAAGTTACTCGGTTTTCTCGGGCGGAGGAAGAGAAGACTCAGTAATTTTAGGTTGGTCTACAACAGATTCAACCACTAAAGAAGACTCTTCAGAACTAACTTCATCTTTAATTTCATCCTTAATTATAGGAGGAGGATAGTGAGTATATTTCTGAAAACGTTCAGAATCTTTAATAGTATTTAACTCCTGAAGGGCAGCAACCCAACCATCTCTGAAATATTTTTGTTTTGGATACCCAGTCTGAGCAAAGGTAGCAGAAATGGCCTTGTTCCAACCCTTGTCCCAACCATCACTAAAGGTTGTCTTAATAGTATACTTCTTCTTAGATCTTTCAGAGGACACAAGCTCCTCAGTAGTCTTTGCCCTGAGCTCCGCCTCCTCTGCCCTACGCTCTGCCTCCTCGTCTTTGCGCTCAGCTTCCTTATCCTCGTGCTCAACTTCAAGGGCATTTTCATCAGACGTATGATGAGCAGTTTTAGTTGCCTTCAGTTTATCTGCCTAAATATTCTTCTTAGTCTCCAAGACTTGCTGAGATTCGAGGAAAGAATTCTTCAAGCCAGCCAAGGCTTCCTCCACATTATTTGAATAAGAAGCCCAAATTGCATCATCCTTATCCAGAATATTATTAAAATTCAACAAGAACTGCAAGAAAAGAAGATCAAGTTAGTAGATGAAAAATATAAAAGATAATAGTACAAAGAAGATGGAAATCACTTACTGATGCAAGGCTCTGAGCAGCCAAATCAAAAACCTTTACTCGGAGCAGCATGGCATCCACTCCCCTATGGTCTGGAAGAGTATCAGCCTTGATCAACTTCTTGGACAAACCAAGAGTAATAACTGCTAGAGGACCAACCTCAGAATAAGGTAATTTGACCAAGGTCTATTGGTCGGTCACCTGTTCGACCTGCTTCTCTATAAGTCCTCCTCTAATTCTACTCAAAGGTAGTGCATTATCTTTATGAGATGGTTCTTTGGGGGCTGGGTCTTTGTGGATTGAGGGCTTCATAACATCCCCTATCCTCTTATTGACTCCTTCAACAAGTGCTTGGGAGCCAAAAATGCTACCACTAAGAAGATCAGGAAATTTTCTCTTCTTCATGATATCAGAAAAATGAGTGTCTTAATCTTCCTGATCAAGATCAATCACCAGAGAAGGAGGAGTAGAAGGTCGAGCGATGAAAGAAAAAATGCTAGTTTTGTATTGAAGCAAATAAAAATCATACGTAATGTGCTCCTCAACAATCGTCTTGTGAAGTCCCCAAATGAACTTCAATCCTTTTAAATTTACTTCACTCTCTTTGGGGAACTTTCTCTTCCTTACAACTGTAATCATATTTACAAAACAACAGCCAGTATGACATTTTATCAAACATAAACAGGACAAAATTGTTAAGATATATAATAACCTATCCCGTTGCCAAAGAGAGTACATCTAGGTCCTTGATAGTTAGCACCTCCAGTTAAGGGAGCATGTTGCCAATTTTTTAAAACTAACCCATGATCAAAATAATCCATGTTAGAATCAGGGAGGTTAACTACTAAAGTTTTACTAACTTCCCTAGTTTTCAAATAACAAGTGGTATCACTAGTTACCCATTTATAACGAAACATTATCTCTGGAATCCCTAAATGGGTTTAATATATTTGATTTAACGTATATACTCCATTAACCACTCTCCATGTGTTAGGAGCTATTCTTTGTAGGTACAATGTCAAAATACTGACAAAACTCCAGACATAGGGGATTAGGAGGAAATGTGAACCCACACTCAGCAATAAAGATGGAAGGGAGCCAATGGCCATCAGCAAGAGAGAAAAAAATCAAAAGGAAAAGTGGGATGTTCTAGCACAACCCAAGATGGAATGCTAAAGTCATTACTAAATTTATCAAGCGACTCAACATAAAAAATCATGATGAAGAAACAAAGAAGAAGAGAGAAACGTTCTTATAAAGATTTGAGGATTTAGCAAGAACTGAAGACAGAAAAGAAAACGATTGCACGAAAGTTCAAAGAACACAACAACAGAATCTGAAATGAGAGATAGAAGATGATCGAAGGTTTATCGCTCTTTTTATAAGTCACCTCAAAAAATGAGAAAATTAATGATTAAAGTGAACGATGGTTGAGTTTACGATAGCTAATAAGGGAAAAGACGAAGATACCCCAGAAATGTCGTTAAAATTTGAAATATTTGCAAAATTGCCATTCGTGCTAAAAAATTGTCAATTAAGTGGATAAATTTCCCAAGTTTGGAAGGTCTGCAGCCGACCAAGCAGCCCGAACTACTGTTAAAGCATAATATTCCACACTTTCGCATCAGCTCCAAAGTATGAAATATTGAGGGCTTCTGTTGATACCAAAATTTACCAACTTACATGGACTAATTATAAGCCAACACGTGTCATCCAATATGGCATAAATCCAAGTCAGTATGATGTAAAATCCCTACCAATAAGGAAGACCGACCAATCGGGAAGCCTGACCAACTCGGAAGACCAATCAACTGCCAGAAATCCAACCTATATAGACAACGAAGTGACATTAGTCATATAACCTGTATAACCAGTGAAGAGAAAACAATAGTATATTTAATTCTCATTATGTATTGATGTAAATTCCTAACAAATGAAGTCATTCCATACTTTCACATGACAACTATCAGTACCCAAAGTTCTGTTAGCCTCCACGCTGCTACAGTTACGCATCCCTAAAACGAGTCATCAAACTTGGCGTCCCTATGGTTAAACATCTAAAATATTTTGGAAACTATTTTGACATTGGTCAGATCTCAAAACAATTGGAAAATTATTTAGTCAATATTTAAATTCCAGTTATTAGATACACACGTTAGTCCAACATACACTCCCTTGAGTTCCTCACCTCTCATCTATAGTTCACACATAACGTCTCCTATTTTACCCACCTAGCTATGCTACCCATCTTAACTTGGATTAAGTATGTAACTAACCAAAATATCTTGATCTCCACCGTACCACCCGTACGATACGCTACTGTTAGGCCAATAATTCATATTAACCGAATAGTTATTATCGCATCATCTATTTAAATTTTCTGATACTTAGATTACTTTTAGATATACACTATCTATCTTTTCTACCATCACACAAAATAAGAATATCCACACTTGTATATACATGACTATAATATAAGTACATCTACCACATCTCCTGGAATGACTATCGCGATCCAGGCATTCTCTACTATCAAGTCTATGTACCTCTTGTACCAAATCAGGGACTACCAGTTCGGAGTGTCTCCTCAAACCATAAATTAGACAACACACAATGGAGGCGAGCATATTTATAATCATTTGGGATACGCACATACCCAATGTACCCAATTCAGCTGTCAGCCACATTAATATACAACACATATTGAGCCGCCCTAAGTTCTATGTTCTGGGGCACACATCCAGACCTCGCTGGAATCGCTAAGGTAGGATCGCCCTCTTCATGAAACTTTCTATGATAACAGGCAGCGTAGGTATGTTCATACACATAACAAATCACATAATAGGTATTCACACAAACGATATATATAACTTCACTATAGGTGTACACACAACCTATCATATAGTTCGTACGTTGCATTTATATCTCTCGAATACTCGACGTACTAATAATTCACGCGTATTATTATTGCCGTATTTTTAGAGTATCACTCACTACTCGAAGGGTCGTAATTATCCCTTAGGTTATTTTAGTTGTTAAAATTTCACTATACTATTGGTATTTACCTTAGGTCATGGTTTACTCTTCCCGTAACCCAAATCGTAAATTCTCAATACGCATCCCAATCGGTTGACTGTCTTCAGTCCTAATATAATTTTTCCCCTCATTAAGATTAACCGAGCCTTAACTAAATGTCTACTAAACTTATCTAAGTCTTTATATAATTACTAAACTATCACCAAAGTTTTTTGTAACTAATTTCACGAGGAAGTATAACTCAAAAAACAAATTTCATCAAATCTCGACAGCTTAATTGATTCGGGGGGATTTTGAATAAATTTTCCCATCGAATCGATTTTGTCTTCAAACCGAATCGATTCGGACCTGAATGCATCATCATCTTCGTTGTTGTTACGGGTTTTCCACATTAAAATATAAACAAAGCTCCATAAAACTTCCCCAAACTCCTATCCGACATCCCCAAACATTAACTATATGTGCATGGGCAATTTTTAACATAAATAAAATATCAAGACTAATAGAAATCTACCCAAGAACAGATCAAAACCTACTATTTCATCAAAACCCTAGTTTATGTGTTCTTCATGTATAGTCATCGTTTTACCCAGATTTATTTCTTATTAATCATACATACTCACTAATTTCGTGTTATCTACATACAAGGATTTGTTCTACGTGAATTTCAACTCGAAATCATGAGTTCTACCCACCCAAATCCAAAAACTCATATTTTAAATCATGAATTAAAAACCGTACACTACATTGGTATTATAACATGCTCAAAATAATGCAAGATAAACACTTATCTTAAATTTGCAGGTCATATTTACATTATGAGATGGTGAGGTTGTATTTCCTTGCTCCGATCTCGATCTCAATTCTTGCAATGTTCAGGGTGAGAAACGATGTGGAATAGCTTAGGTTTCTTCTCCTCTTCCACTCCTATATGGTATCCTCTCTCTCCAAAGTGTTTTAATCCTAGAATCACACTCAAATGGGTTGATATAATACTCTAATTTTCGGAGTTCCCTCTACCCTGGACACCTAATTGATCGAAATGCCCTTACGTGATGCCGAGTTTCTCTAGAATTACCCAAGAACCCAATCTATACACCTGAGTACACAATCCCAACTATTTTGATCCATTCGGAATCAACCGTGACATCAAAATGACCATCTGAGTCACTCTAAACAAGTTTTCTCTCTCGACATCATATAGCCTACGCTCGACTCCTGATTCAGATATAGCATTGTCACGTCACTATCACTCATCAAGACGTAAAATTATCATTTACTACTCACCTAGTAATTTTATTCCATAAATATTAATCTTTATCTCTCCCTATTAATATTTTAATAAACATAAAATATTTTAATTTAATGAAATTATGTCACATGTGTAATTTAAAATAATGGAATTAGTTAAATTTTAAATACTCGAAAATACGGGGTGTTACATACTTCCCCCTTACAAAGGAATTTCTTCCTTGAAGTTCGAACTTACTTGTGGTGAATAACTCTTGATACTGCTCTTGCATGTCATCATCCTTCTCCACATCGACTCGTCCACATTATGGTTCCCCCACTGAACTCGGACTAAGGGTATCACCTTAGAACGCAAGTTACGCTCACTATGATCAAGTATCTCCACCCGCCTCTCCTTGTAAGATAAATCTGGCTGCAAATATGTCTCCTCCAATGGAATGTGGAAAAAAGATCTCGCACTACTCTTGTACCTCTTTAGCAACGATACGTGGAACACATCACGAATCCGCTATAAGTACTCCGATAGTTCCAGCTCATATGCCACTTGTCTCACCCTCTCGATAATCGAAAACGGTCCCACATATCTCGATGCTAGCTTCCCCATCTTATTAAACTCCAGATCCCACTTCATAGGAGACACCCGTACCCAAACCTAGTAACCAAAAATCTCATGCTTAAAGGTATATGTATTTTTAATATAGCTATTAAGATACCTCCAAAAGTACGAAATACCTTTTCTATCCTGCAATTTAACACTTTAACAAAATTAAAAAAAAAAAAATTACTCAATACAACTGCTTTGATTGAGGGGGAGGGGAGAGATGAAAATACAATTTCCAAACCAATTAATAAAACTGACAAAATTTAAAAGAAAACACCAAAAATCTTAAATAGATAGAATGAAACCGGTAAACAGAGGCAAAAAGAGGATATACCTACGAAACTATCAATTATAGGGTGTGTATATTCAGTCAATAAAAAATATATGCCAAATTAATACCTATAAAACAAAAACAACCATGATATACATAAACCAAATCATAGATTTTGAACACCGAAAATCAAATCGAAACAAATGTAAGAGACAAACTTAGTTTCAAGTGAAAAATTGTATTTAAACCTTTATTTAATACAAAAAATTCTTGAATATATGTAAAATTTTGATAAAATTCTAAAACCCTAATCCCTATTTAGAGAGAGAGAGAGAGAGAGTTAATACCTTATTGGGTGATAAAGAAAAAAATGAGAGAGAGCCGAGATGGAGGAAAAGGTTAGAAGTGTTATGTGAGTTTTGGAAATATAAACAGTTTAATGGAAGACCAATAGTTGGGCCATGGAAAGAGAACAAAAAAACGTCATAATGGTCCGTTTAATGTAGGCTCTTTGAAAATGAAAAATGGGGTATCAAATGTGGTGACACATGGAAATGCAAATGAGCAACAAAACTTTAATAGCTTGTACCCCGTTTTATAATATAATATAGATATTGGGGTATAGCTTCTAAGGCATATGTGATATAAAATTAGTATATACTTCTTTAAGACAAAACACAATCATTGTCTAAAAAAAGTCATAAGCACAAATAATATTGAGGGATGTTTCTTCATTGGGGCTTTATCGTTATGCATTTTCCATATACAATTATCATACATATTGACCGTATGTTTGGTTTCATTCAAAAAAAATACTTACCAGTAAAAAATTGTTTGATATTTCAGTATTTTTGATAGATTTTTCTTTAAATTTCTTTTCAGTTTTTTAGTGTCACACCCTATTTTTGGTATGAATGCACAAGATAGTAAAAAAATCAATGAATTAAAGTTGAGGTGGAAAACATAAATTTATTCATTAAATATAGTCGGGCATTAATTGTACTACCACCACAGGGATGGATTATAAAGATAATGCATATTATTTCCAAATTAGAAAATAACGTAGGTTATAGAAAATAGCCAATCTATGGCCATCCCTGGATATATCCCCTCGCGGTGCGATGGGAGATGATCCCTCTAGGTCTCGCACGTCTCTCTTGGGGGCGCTTATGTCGGCATCGATGAATGAGGTGAAAAATGTAAAGAGATAGAGTCGCCAGTCTATTTTAGTCAAAACAGACAAAAGAAGAGGGATCCATCCCGAAGGACAGCATCCAAAGACATACTGATACATACGAAACCAAAATGATTCGAAAAGTGTCCAGAGGCTAAGTTACGAAATGGGAAGGTGTTAGGCACCCATTCCGCCCTTACGATCTCTTATGGGTTGTTGTTGTTTCCTTAATTTCCCCGAGATATGTGTGCATGTGTATATGTAGTGGAGATAGGAATCATCGACTTCTATCATGGAAGAGATAAAGCAAGTCATCCATAGGAATGTTCCTAAAAGTAATATTAGAAAATAGGATTTATGAGATTATCCTAGCGTCGATCATTATAGGGGAATGATAATGCATGTGGAGTAATACGCCATTGAGAACAAATATATATATATATATATATACATGGAATTTGAGAGAATTAAGTCTAAAGAATGTAGAAAAATAGGAAAAGAGTAGAAAAAGGAATCGAGTCTCGGGTTTTACCCGGAGACGCCTACGTAGCCTATAGAGGCATCAAAGTACACGTAGTTCGTATGAAAAAAGAGGAGTGGGATTTATCCCATAAATCCAACCGGGGACTTCTCTTGTGTGTGTGTGTGTGTGTGTGTAAAAAAGTGTTTTAGTTGTGAGAAAAGTGTAAGAATTCCCATTTGGAATTTATGGGCGAATTCTCTTTCTTTCTTTTTTTTTGAGTTTTTATTTAAATGAAAATAAGTGATGTAAAATAATACTAAATAAAAAGTATATTAGGATATGTGAGATGAGAGAATAAAAGTGTTAAGTAATAAAACAAGTTAATGCGAATTTATGAGAATTTAAGGAGAGAGTTAGAAGAGTTGGACCTTCTTAGAGATCTTGAGCTTGATCTTGGATGTTAGAAAGTATCCCTTGCACTTGAATAATGATAGAGGGTACTTAATTCACCAAGTTTGATGAAAAGGATGATGAAAAGCGAAGGATGGAAAGGGATTTGGATGTGGAAATCACGTTGACTTCGGGAGAGGTTTTATGGATTCGCTGAGAGTGATGTATTTCAGATCTCGGCTCCCTTTGCAAAGAGGTCAGGCCCTCCTTTTTATAGGCCTAGGGAATTTCCGATTAGACCTGGTCCTGCCAATCGACAGGTGCGTTTAGGCACACTACCGATATGTAGGGTTTGGGACATGCCGTTTGACAGTCTCTTTCAGGCTCCTTCGGAAAATCGGTTGTAGAGCAAAAACCGTTGATTCGAATCGCACACGGGGCAAACTGTTGGAAATTTAATTCAGATACCTTCGAAAGTCCTTTGGACCGCTCCCGGTCTCAAGAGTTGACTTTGGGTCAAATATGGCTCTGAAACACTCATCGGCCCTTTGGACGGGGAAACTTCGGATACAAACTGATCATTCTTCCGTATGGTAAGTTAAAATCGCACATGGGGTGGACCGTTGGAAAGGTTAGGAGATTTACTTCGACATTCTAAAGAGTTTGACCCAATTTGGGGAGTTGACTTTGGTGAACCGGGCCCTAGAAGCATTCGATGACCTCTTAGAATAGAACAGATCATTCGTCCGTACAGTAAGTCAGAATTACGCACGGAAGGAATCATTGTAAAGGGGTTTTAGTTCCCTTTGAAGATTCATTTAGTCTCGGTCGATCTGAAGAGTTGACTTTGGTCAAACGGAGTCCGAGAGTGCTCGATTGCCTCATGATCGGGTTTTAGGGGAAAACGGGTCGTTCGTCCGCACGGTAAGTCAGAATCATGCATGGGATGGACCGTTAGAAAGGGAATTCAGTGCCCTTCGAAGATTCATTCAGTCTCAGTCGAGCTGAAGAGTTTTAATTTTTGGTCAACGGAGCTTGAGAGTGTCCGATGACCTCTCGGTCAGTACTCGGGGTATGACTTGGGTTCACAATGATGAAGGGAGGTACGAGGGACCTAAGGAGAGGTTGGGGGTATTAGAATGGGGTGTCTACACAATCCTTCCTCCCATCTTCTTTAATTTGTGACACCCCGCCTATTAAAATACAGGGTGGCCAGCCCGTGATCAAAATAAAACGTTAGTTGCATATAAATCATTCTTCTCATCACCGTCGAGAAACTTTTTAAAGTTACTATCCACTTAGTAATTTGATTAGACTAGTGACAAATTTTATTGTTCATTAATTAACGATATGCGAAAATAAATGATAAATCATCGACACAAACTGATAACTAAATTCAACACAGATGAATAATATAAATAAAGGTGACCGAATCAACCATCGGCTGAACAATAGAATACAACGGTAAACTGAAACCATAACCAGGATATATAAGGTCAAATAAATAACTAAATACATGTATGGAAATATAGATCCTACAGTAGGAATAAATGAACGAATTGTCTATAGCAAAGTCCTGCAACTTCTACATGAGTTGCAGCTGTGCATCCCTAGATAGAATTCTCAAACTGGGCATCCCTCTGGATGGACACCTAAAAAATTAAAAAAAAAAAATTAACACGGGTTAGAGCCCAGGTAAAACATTTTGAAAATATTTAGCAAGCAGTTAAATTGCAATATTTAAATATGCATGCACACTTTTCATATTTAAGCTAGCATCGCACTCTCTTGAGGTATACCTCACCCCTTATCTAATATGCACACCTAATGCTTGCCTTCTTATCTTCCTAGTTATGCTACCCCACCTAACTAGCCGTACAACCTCTTTCTCCTATGCTACTCTAACCCGAGTACTCTTACTTTGATTATTAAGTTATCTACTCCTTAACTTATTAATTGGTTCAACTATATTAATTCATAAAACGTTCACACTAGTTATATAGGAAACCCTTTTTTTATATCACCTAACTTTCACACTAGTTATGTATGAAATACATTCACACTTATGTATTAATCCCGTATACTAATATCTACTCATTTTATATACATACTATTATACTACAACATTCACACACATGTCGCGTATAATAACCATCCTTTTCTAAGTAATAACTCACCGGATACTTTCTCTAAAATGCTATCAAGTCCTAGGACTGCTCACTCTAACCCACCCACCTCAAGTCGGACTATCTCACACCGAACTTGGGCAAAAATATCGCAAACGTAGTGGAGTCGGTCATATTTCCTTCATCGAAAGTGAAATCGAATCATACCCCGAGTGGTTCACCTCTGAAAATAAACCACACAATACAAATCCTGGACGATATGACCTTGGGACTATACTCTCCCTGCTCCTCAAGCCAGGGGATTCACCCACATCGCTCAACATCCGATGATAACACTAGAGGAGTATGCTTTCACATAAATATCACTCACACCGATATTTATAAATCATTCAAATATATACATATATATATATATATATATATATATATATATATATATATATATATATATATATATATATATATATACTATCACACTAACCGTATACATATATTTAAATAAAGTTTGGCTAACCCATGCCTAACATCCGTAGCAATAGCCCAAATATACACAAGTCTATATCCCAACTTGAAATTTAATTAATCACACATAAATTATTTTGTTAATAAAGTGGTATTACCCAACTACAATACCCAGTCCCACTCATTCAGTCCGTGTCATCACCCTTTATAATTTATTACACGATTTTCCACCATTAAAGTTAACCTCTCGTTAAATTTAATATACCTATAATAAATTAAACCGTATCACTCTCGTCGCACTAGCCTGAAAATATTCGAGTCACAATCCCCGACTCTTAATTAAATTAATTTTACCTCCATTAATTTTTATCTAAGTGGTGTCACTTAACCATAATGCCCGAACTCTCTAACTTGGTCCGTATATGTTCCCTTGAATTTATCTCCCCACTTTACTAACCCAAAATCCCAAAATATACATCCCGGCTTATAATATAATTAATTCACACCTTAAATATTTTTACTCCAGTTATGTCACCCATGTAAGGTTACCAAGTCCCAATAATTGAACCCCTTTTTATAATTCTCAAAGGAAATCTCAGTCACAAAAAAAGATAGGTTGAATTGTTCAAGCGACGCTACAGGTCGTTCGAATGACCAACCTCGTTCATTCCCACTTCTTCTTCTCCCACGATTCAGTTTCTGCCATTATTGGTTTCTCAAGCTTCTCGACCATCTCCAAACCTTCAATTGAGATGTACCCCACTATAAATCAAGATTCCTCTGTTACAAAATCAAACTTACACCATTCAAAAAACCTCATCCCCAAAGGAATTCAAAACTATCCCCAAAAAAGTTAGGTTGATCGGTTTTTTCCTTCGGCGATGGTGTCCCATCCCTAGGATTATTTCTTCTACAGTTGTTCCCAAAAACTTGTGGTCCCTAATCAATCTCATTTAACCCATCATAGAAACCATCAACTACTTACAGTTTTAACTATTATCAATTTAAATATGAAATGGGTCTACGGGGTTTTACATTATTCTCAAATGTTAGTTTAGTTTTACATACACCTCTATCTTCCCAATATCTCATGGATTTAAAATTGGGATTTTTAATTCAAACAGTAGACCCGAATACCCATTTTACACGAAAACCCATACCAAAACGAATTTCAATTACAACCACCATGATATGAATTAGATTACTGTAATTAAATCAAGAGAACGTTTAACTAATTGCATGGATAAATCGTAAAGTCAGACTTCCTTTGGTGCGAATGAAAATTTGACGAAGCACACCCCTCTTCTTAGTTTGGCTCCCAAACGCTCCCCCAGATTCACCCTTTTTTCTCCTCTTCCAATCTAGGGTTTTCTTAATGAGTTGTGTATGCCACAAACTCCCCAATGTAGGTTTTATAGTGCTAATCCCAAAATTAAGCCTATGTGCTAAATTAAAATGGCCCACACACCCCCGTGTGCCCCCGGTTATACCTAAAAATGCCTCGAGATCTAATGACTACCCTCAAGTACTCTTTTACGACTATCTCAACTTATTCGGAATCAACAATTCACTCAAAACCACCATCCGATCACTTTACTAAAATTCTCCAATTTCGACTTCAAATTTCGACACGTCTAATTAAAAAAATTCCCTAATTAATTAAATTTCAATTCACCAAATTAAATAAATCCTCTAATTTAAATAAATTTCGTAAATTTAATTACTCCAAATTAAATAAGATCGATTTCACTAAAATAATTAATTCCAAGTTCTCAAAATTACGGGGTGTTACATAATCTTCCTCCATGTAGTTATATAAGAAAATACGTGGTCCATGTGTACCATAAAAAATGAGGGATATTTGTCCTCTTTGTCCAGGAACACCTGGAGAAAAAAGGAATTAATATAAATATGGTAAGCAAATCTTACCAATTCTATAACAAATTATATGTATATAGAAGCTTGGAGTGTTTATAAAGTTAAATGTTTGATATAAAAGCATAAGTACAAATTATATAATAAGAAAGTCAAGGAATTTAAACTAATAATCCCATACTTACCAGCTTAAAATGGTTATAGAAACAATGAAGATAATCAGTAAAACCAAATTTTAAAATCAACCCAAAACCTTTGAGAAAAAGTAATCAACTAGGCACACTATTAAAGAGGCACTTATACATTTGTAGTTATAATGCAATCTTTCAAACATCTGAGACCTTAGACCAAGTAGAAAACTTTTGTGGGACAACACGACGGTCTACTCCCTAGTTAATACTATTGCTTTTACAAGAATAATTTGCACAAAGGTGCAGGGTGTACTTATGTTAAAATTTATCCAACTGACCCATAATTAAATGTCATAGAGGTACAACAACATAAATAGTATGGTAGTATTATACACATACTAGGAATAGTGCAGGGCTATCAAAGTGTGATATCAATAGATGTAAAATAAGTACGCCGAAATTTGTTATTAAATGGGAAAAGCCTACGTGTATGTTGAGTAGAAAGGGCTTATTTAGGATAAATGTTAACATTGGGAGGGTCTAGTACTTGATTACCAATACATAATTATTTTTGTGAGTATGTATAATTGATAATAATGTCTGTTTGGAAAATAAATGGGAAAATCGTGTTTATTAAAGTTTAGAAGCTAATTGGCCATTATTTTAGGGCTTTAAAGTATAGGAATTAGGGTCCAATTTAATAAATGGGGTAGAAGAATTTGTAATTCAAAATTTATCGAAGTAGATAGAGGAAAAAGTTGGGCTCAAAACTCATAACTTGAAAAAACTATGAGGGGTTAGTTTATAAATATAGGAAAATAGTTTTGACCTAAAACCTTATTTTTCAATAACTCGAGCTAGGATTGACCAAACGCTTCCTTACCTTATACCATTTGTACCAAAAAAATTGAACAAAAATATTAGAAAAATATCAAAAAGTTTTGATTGCCCACGCCCTCACGTGCTTGGTCAAGGTTTTTGGTTGAAAAGTTCATCTTTAACCTTTCGACAGTTGACCCGAGGTTTGAAAAAGCTTTAACCTTAAATAAATTTTGATATTCTTGACCATCTGAGATGATTCCTGAACTAATCCAACCTAATTTTTCATAAGGAATCCAAATATATAACCTTTATGGATTGATGTTCAGTATTCATCAAGTATCAAACACTATGTGTTTTACAGAAAATTTGACCAAACAGTCGAGGCTTTACTAGATATGGCAATGGGTTTTAAGGTTGTGATTGAGATTTTGCTATCCTAAGAAAGATTTTGGGTTTAATTTGAAGGATTGAGTTACTCTAGATAAGGAAAATTTTAGATTTTCAATTTCTACAACTAAAAAACACTTTTGAGAAATTGGGGTTCAAAGCTTATAAATTTTTAAAAATGGTCACTGCACTTGAGATCGTGGGCTCATTAGAAACTTCTTCCTCACTTTGAAACTTATTTAGAGTCAAAGAATAAAGTTTTACCATTAAAAATCAAGCTTTAATGGAGAATGCACTGCTCTACACGTAAGAACTTGGTGTATTAGATTGGTATGAACATAATAACAATGTAAAAAACTATTGCAATTAAAAATATAGATATTAATACATAAAATGACAGTGTACCAGTTTGGAGGGAAAATTTTAAACTTTGGTCAGGCTGAAGAGGCGAGTTTTGTTGCTGATGATCGTGGGTGTTTTATAGTAGAAACTGGGAGGAGTTTATTAGTGAAAATTGGAGGTGGTTTCTCCCTAAGATTAAGAAGATAAGATTGTGGGGAGTTTAAATTCACATGGTTACATAGTTTAGCAATGTAATTTTATCTTCTTCTACCTAGGTGGTGGCTAATTTGGTAGGTAAGATTTTAATATTGGTCCTTGGAATTAAAGTATTGTATTTATTTGGTATTAAATAAAGATTTTGTTCCTTATTTTAGGTACATTTTTGTAATTTCTAGAAAGTTCAAGCGTTAGAGTTATAATTTCCAATTATTTGAAGTTTAGAGTCTCAATTTGATATAAAGTTTGGGTCTAGGGGTGAAATATAGGTTAAATTATACTTCTTATAAAAGTTTGTTGGTATTTTAGTCAATTTATAATTTCAGAAGGTACTTGGGTAATGGAGCAAAGTTGTAGGGTTAGTAATGTAGTTTCAACTTTATTAGGATGCCTTCGAATTTGAGTAATTTATAAAGGAGATAAAGGACAATTTAGGTATTCGTTGATTCAATTAGCTCGGTTGAAGTGTATGGATGTTACAATATACCTAGTTAAAGAAAAAATTGTCCTCAAATTTTACCTTCAAAACGCTCAGGGTATTATTTTCTTGTTTCTTATTCTATTTCCTATGGCTTCTTGTTAATTTTGATGTTCCCAAAGTATCTTATTAAGGGAATTTCTTTCCTTCTTAGGAATCTCGCCCGAAAGTCTAAAATATGAATATGGCGTTATTTAAACTCATGGTTAGGTTGAACAGAGATTTCATGCTATGTAATGACATGTGTTGGGTCTAAAATATACCAACGTAACTCAGATACATAGAAAACAATATGAATATTAGATAATTTCACATATAATTCTAGCTGATAGGCCACAGAGCTAATACGTTTGATAATATTGAAGGGTCCAATAAATCTTGGGATTAATTTTCCTTTCTTCCCGAAACATAGGATTTCTTTTTGAAGAAAAACTTTTCGAAATATGAGAGCGAAATTTTATAATTATAGTGGCTTTTAGCAATGATCCGCATAACTCTTTTATCGATCTTGGGTTTCTTAAGTCTTCCTCTGATATGTTGTATCTTCTTGGTAGTTTCTTGGGTTATTTTGGGACCAAATTAATTACTATTTCCTTAATCAATTCAACATGCTAGTGATCGACATAGTCTTCTATACAAGGCTTCAAACGTGTCGGCTTTGATACTTGACCGCTAACTGTTATTATATGAAAACTCAATCAATAATAAGTGTTCACTCCAATTGTTGGGCATATCTAAAGCACAATATCATAACATATCTTCCAATTTTTGGATCGTGCGCTCTAATGAAATTTAGTATCCATTACAACTTGAAGTGCTTCCCAAAATCTTCCTATAGAATAAGAATCTCGGTCTGATACTATAGATAGAGGAATTCCGTATAATTGGAAAACTTATCGAATGTGGAGTTTACTGAGTTTCTAGAACGAATTTGTAGTTTTCACTCGAAGGAAATGGCCAGATTTGGTGAGTCGATCTACTATCGCCCAAATAGAGTTATATCCTTGGGATGTAAGAGGTAGTCCACTAACAAAATCCATGGTGATATAATCATATTTCTACTTCAGAATCGGAAGACGTTAGCATAGTGCACCAGGACGTTAGTGTTCTATCTTTACTTGTTGATAAGTTAGGCATATTCTTACAAAGTTCTCAATGCCATTCCTCATATTTGGCCATCAATATTGTTTCCTCAATACATGATACATTTTGGAGCTTCCGAGTTATATCATGAATTCAAAACGATAAGCTTCTTACAACATTTCTTCTTTTAAAGATGATTCATTAGGCACATACAATCTATTTCTAAATCGTAAGCATGCTTCCTTATCATATGATAACTCTTGAGTTATATTTTGAGTGTGATGTTTAATTATGAAGGTATTTTGGGGTTATTATACCGAGATTTTCTTTCTCAGGTTGAATAAGCAATTATGTTGGAGAATTTTGAGAAATGTGGGGTTAGTTGAAGATCATACTGCTCTATTAGAGCAGAAATATCATAGAAGATAAAGGTATAAAGTCAACTAATGGGATTACCACTTCAAGTGTCGGCTACAATGTTACCTTTTCCCAAAGCGTAGTCTAATTTAAACTTGAAATCTTCCAAAAATTCTGAGAGAGGTGCGTGTGCGTTCAAATTAAGAAATTATATAATTAAACATAGTTTAACCCAATTAAATCCTAAACATGCATCTAGGTGTGATTGAATAAGATGTAAAGCATGCAAGAACATTTAAACACACACAAATGAGGAAAAATCCTCTAAAGGGGCAAAACCATTTATTTCACTATAATTTTGTAAAGTACAATTTACACGTATTACAATGAAATACAAGAGTGACATAGAATTACCCTCAGGCGTCAGATCTGTAGTCTGCGGCTGGAAGTTTCCCTTTTGAGGAGGGCAGCAATGAAGAAGAAGGTCGGTATTCTTCATAATGGTATGAATAATAAAAGAGTTTATGTTCTAAGGTTTCAAAATGATTCAGAAATGATTTGGAAATTTTTGTGAATCAAAACATGAGTTTGATAACTAACAAAGATTAAGACTTTGAGTTTATGGACTCTGAAAATCGTGTGAAGAAGTCTTGAAAATAAACTCCCCGTAGTGAGTTTATAAAAGAAACTTTTAGCCTAAAAAATCTGAACACGATCTGTTTGAAATTATCCCAGGTGGACCGGTCCGGGTCTGAGGCGGATCGGTCAGAGGAGGCGGATCGGTTCTTTTTAATTTTGGCATTATCGGTTCGCTACCGGTCCGAGAACTATTGGATCTTTAGTAAGCGTATCGGTCCGATAGAGGGGCGGATCGGTCCGAGGTCGGATTGGTTCTTTTTCTCTGGGCGAACTGGTCCGGCCTGTCAGACTTTTGAATCCTCCTCTTATTTGATATTCGGATCCTTTGATGATGATATGAACCTTCAATATCTTCAATAGTGTAACGGCGTATGGCATAACAAATGATAATGGACAAAAATGTCCTTACAAATATACCCCTATGTCTATGCCGGTACATACATAAAAACAAACATTCGAATTATCAAATATCAAAAATGCCTATACAAATCTACTTTTCCATGAACCCAAAACTGGAAAGATACAAATGAATAAGACTTCAGCGTTTGCTCTTCGAATCTTCAGGAATCTCAATGCTTTTCTCATCAGGGTGTGCAATTCAGAGATCATCAGATGGTACCTACACACATGTGAAAAAGCAAAATACCAAGTGATGTATCGAGTTTGAAATGAGATAAATAGATATACCAATTTGTCGTGATAACAAAAACTCAACACTTCAAAACTTCAAAACTCCCCCATAATGATAATTATTTTCTCCCCCTTTGTATGATGTCCCCAAATAGACAAAATGAAGAATAAACTAATCTAGAAAATCGGGGGTGTCACAAGGACTAAAGCACACCATGAATGAATACAAAACAACCAAGTCGATGATGGCGTAAATGAATGGGTGTGATCAAATTCGATAGGAAAATCAATGCATACAAACATGACATATGTGCATGATGAATATCAGATAATCCTAACGAATGAACTCAAAATCTTCCTTTGGTGTAAAAAAAATGGAAATATGAGACATTGACTCAATCAAATCAACAAATCAAAGCTAAAAATGATTTCCACACCAATAATGTCCAAAACGATTTTAATGCTTTTTCAGGACTTTCAAGGAAGTGCAAACCCGTTTATATTATCCAACAAAACTCCTTCAGATTTATATTTTTAATAGAGGCAATCTAAATTCTCAAACTTTGGAGAATTGATGATGAAACCTAATGGCCCATATTTGGCATTGATTTCTCTGTATTGCCGTTAAACTTTTTAGGGTCTCTTTTGACCTCTTTGGACCTCGGATAATAAAATTCCTCCATTTTTAGGTTCCGTTTAACGGTGTCTTTCGCGCAAAGGATAGATAATTACCTTTCGCAGCCCCTCCCCGTTCTCAATAAAACACACAATCTCACCAAAACGGTTTTTACATGCAGTCCAATCTTGTCAAATTTTGTCACATATTGAACGTTGTATAGACAAAATTGAGATGGAAACACTCAAGCCAACATGTGATAAACAAGTGCAATAATCAAATAAAACCGTGCATGTTTGCAATAAAGGAGATATGAGTCAAACATGTAGAAAAGACATCACGAATCACATCTCAAAGACTCCAAGCAGTGTAAAACACATGGATGAAATGATGTAGCGTTCTCAAATCTCTATCAAACAGTCACATGAAGAAATGGAATGAAATTGTTACATGGCTATCTTAAATGTTCATCCATAAAAGGTGCAAAACAGACATCTTTTTGGATTTTTCAAAAATTTTATCAAAATAAAATCTTTTTGTGCTTTTCTCAAAATTTTTCTTAAAGGAAAATCTTTTTGCATGTTTTTTTTTGTTAAAAAAATATATAAAAAAAATAAAAAGAATAAATACACTAGTGATACAATCTAGCAATAGGAATCAGAGGATATGATAATGACAATGCATCCTATGCTAGACAAGAACCAACCCCTCAGTCAACTGTGCAAATATCCAAAGACTACCTAAGACTCTCAAATCTAAGGGCATATAAAGGTTTCGTGAAAATATCGGCTAACTGACGGTCGGTGGGAACAAAACTCAGGGATACGACTTTCTCCTCAACTAGCTATCGTAGAAAGTGCTCATGTATCCTGATGCTTTGTGCGCGAATGGTGGAATGGATTACGGGATATGTGTATCGCGCTCGTGTTATGACAGGAAATGGTCATGGTGTTTTGTGAAATCTCATAATCCTCCAGCATCTGCTTCATCCACAAGAGTTGCGTGCAACAACTCCCGACGGCGATGTACTCAGCCTCCGCAGTGGATAAAGAGATGGAGTTTTGCTTCTTGCTCAACCAAGAGACAAGAGCAGAACCAAAATAGAAACACCCACCAGAAGTGCTCCAACACCCATCTACATCCCCGGCCCAATCGGCATTCGAATAGGCAGACAAACGGTCATCAGTATCAAAGGAATACCAAATACCGTGTGAGAGAGTCCCACTCACGTATTTAATAATACGTTTTAGAGAAAGTAAATGTGACTCTTTCGGGGACACCTAATATCGCGCATAGACTCCAACACTAAAGGTAGTGTCGGGACGACTAACAGTCAAGTAGAGAAGACTACCTATCATACTCCGATACAAGGTTTGCTCTATGTCCTTGCCTAAAGTGTCCTTACTTAGCTTCATATAAGTACTCATAGGTGTACGTGCATGCTTAGCGGAGTCTAAACCAAATTTATTCACTAGGTCTATAGCATACTTGGATTGGGAGATGAACATCGCATCCTCTAGCTGACGAACCTGGATACCAAGGAAGAAAGTAAGCTCACCAACCATGCTCATCTCAAACTCACTTTTCATCTCCTCTTCAAAGTGATGAGCATGTGGATCCAAAGACTATGTCATCCACATAGACCTGGGCAACCAAAATTGCACCGTCATCTCTCCTAACGAAAAATGACATATCAACTCCCCCTCTCTTGAAGCCACGGGCTAAGAGATAGGAAGTAAGCCTCTCGTACCAAGCACGGGGTGCTTACTTCAAACCATCCAAGGCTTTTCTCAGATTGTAGACCTGCTCCGGGTGCTGAGGGTCTTCAAACCCTTTTGGTTGTTCAACTTAAACCTCCTCCTGTATAATGCCATTCAAAAAGGCACTCTTGACATCCATCTGATATAACTTAAAGCGCAGATGACATGCGATGGCAAGTAGAAAACGGATGAACTTAAGCCTCACAATAGGAGAAAATGTCTCCCCAAAGTCTACATCTTCTATCTGTGTGTATCCTTGAGTGACCAACCTAGCCTTGTATCGGATTATGGTACCATTTTCATCCATTTTATTCTTGAAAATCCATCTGGTACCTACCACATTTGTCTCACTAGGTCGGGGGACAAGTTTCCAGACATTATTCTTTTTAAACTGAAGCAACTCATCCTGCATAGCATATATCCAATGTTCATCCTTGAGTGCTTCTTTATGATTCTTGGGCTCGACTTTAGACGTGTAACAAAAATGGCTGATAACGTTTTCTAGCTGAGCACGAGCCTTGACCCCTAGAGTGGGATCACCAACAATGGCAAAAGGGTCATGACTCTTGCAAACCGAAGTGGGTGTGTCCCCTATCATAGGAGTGGGTTCCACAGAGTGTGAGTGAGGAACTAGTAAGTCATTCCTAGAGAAGTCCTCATCCTCACACTGGAGGTTAGAATCAATAGCCGTCAGAGGTTCGTCATCTTGCACGGTGACGTTTATTGATTCCATAACCTTAGAGCTCTTCAGGTTAAAAACCCGGTACGCTCTACTATTCGATGAATATCCTAGCAATATTCTCTCGTCACCCCGGGAGTCAAACTTTCCTAATTGCTCTTTATCCCGTAGGATGTAGCATTTACTCCCAAAAATATGGAAATATGCAAGGTTGGACTTTTTTCCAGTCCACAACTCATAAGGAGTCTGAAGTGTGTGTGGACGCAGATAAACCCTATTCACTGTGTGGCATGCAGTGGACACTACCTCTGCCCAAAATCGCCTATAAACATTACGACCTAGAAGCATAGATCTAGCCATCTCCTGGATCGTTCTATTCTTTCTCTCAATAATCCCATTTTACTGAGGAGTCTTCACAGTAGAAAACTCATGTTTGATCCCAAGGCTATCACAATAAAAATCTACCTTTGCTTCCTTAAATTCAGTTTCGTTGTCACTATGTATCCTGTTAATAGTGACTCCGTGCTAATTTTGCAGGACACGACACTTGGTTGTTAAAAACTCTACAGCATCGGATTTCTCTCTCAGAAAACCTACAATGGAGTACCTGGAGAAATCGTCTACCATCACGAGGATATACCTCTTACCACCCAAACTCTGAGTACGAGTAGGACCCATAAGATCCATGTGAATAAGCTCAAGTACACGGGAGGTGGTAATGGAATGCAACTTCCTGTGAGGGATCCAAATTTGCTTTCCCAACTGACAGGGTCCAAAAAATGTGGAAGTTGACTTTCCAAAAGATGGTAAGCCACGTACTAGGTCCTTTTGGCTAAACGAGTCAAATATCTAACGTTCACGTGACCTAGACATAGGTGTCACAAATCCATAGGAGTGATTGAGGCGCTATTGCAGACAAGTGAGGAAGTAGGCACAGTCCCATAATAATCATCCTCGGTTCTCACCCCTTGCATTAAAAGTTTACCGGCTTGATTGTAGACATTACACGCGTACCAGTCAAACTTTACTGCAAAGTCAGTGTCGCACAGCTAGCTAATGCTGAGAAAGTTTACTTTTAAACCTTTGACATACAACACATTCTCTAGCTTAGGAAGTCCTGGTAACTCTACAGTACCTCGTCCTACAATGCTAGACTTGCTCCCATCTCCAAAGGTGACTCTACCATCCTTATAATCCTCAAGGTGGGTAAAAAAGGAGACATCACCTGTCATGTGTCTGGAGCATCCACTATCAAAATACCACTGTGAGGTATTATTTGCTTTGAGAGCAACATGAACAACAAGGGCTTTCTTATCTTTCTTAGGCACCCAAGAAGTGGTAACCTTTTGTTTATCCTTATTTTTGTTGGTTTTAGCCATAATGTGAGAAGCATTTACTGTCGGCAAAGACATCCGTCATAATTCATCCATCAAACTCTGTGATGTGGCGGCGAAAAACTCAACTCGCTCTCTCAGACTAGAAAACTCATCAGTATGACGTGGTGGAGCAGAATTACGTCGTGTCCGACCCAAACTATAGCAAAACTCCCTCAGGTGTCCTTTTCTTTTGTAATATGTACAAAAGAACACATTCTTCGACAGACCTTGGCTTGCTTTTCTTGGTCGAAATCTCCTTCGTAGATTTTGGTGATGACCATAAGGAGTAGTAGTGAACTCAGGAACTGGTCCAGGTGCAATTTGGGATGTGGAGGCACCATCATAACCAAATCCCCGTCGATCACCAAAACCTAAAGTGGGGCGAGGAGCATCTTTCCCATCTTCCCAGATCCGTCCTCGATTTGTACCTTGACTTCCCGTGCTCTCTCAAGATCATGAGTAAGCTGAGCAACAAGGGCTTCAAGTTGCTTCCGAGTCTCCCCGGAGGAATGGAACTCACTCGTAAGACTAGCCACTTGTTTAGTCAAGTCCCCTCTCTCTTTCTCAAAAAAATTCTCTTTCTCTCTAAATAAACTTTCTAACTTACCACAGGCAAACTCTTTCTCTCTCAAAGTGGTGCAGGTGGAGGACACTTTCTCTCTCATCTCTTCTAACTCTTCTTCTAACGCAGTGATCCTAAGAACTAACGCTTTGTTACGCTTTTTAGTTTTAAATGACTCATTATATAACTCGGCGTAGGTGTGTTGAAGATTACTCTCTCTCTCACATACATCATCCTCCCCCTCACTTACATCGCTCTCACTGTCGAGGTGTCCCTATGATGAAACATCCTCATCGTCGTGAGGTGCACCAGGAGTACTCACATTACTAGCCATGAATGCGGTGAAGTTACACTCATGCAGTGACTCATCTCCCGAGTCCACCGACTTGACCTCACTGTCGTCACTAAGGGTAGCATTAAGGACATCCTTGCCCTTTTCTCTATTCAGACGAGTAGCACACTCAAAAGCTCTATGTCCTCTACCGTCGCACTCATAGCATCTCTCACTGTCTTTCTTAGGAGGGTTTTTAACATCTTTCTCATTTTTCTTTTCAAACTTATTTTTCTGAAAATTCTTCTTAATTTTAAAATTTCCACCTTTCTTAAATTTGAGAATTCTTTTGAATTCTTTTGCAAAAAGAGCCAAATCATCTAAGTCAAAATCACAATCAGAATTTGACGTGTCAGTCTCTCTCTTTCTAGATGACTCTACCCTCTTTCTAGCCGTCCCCTCACTTTTTCTCTCTTGGGCATTAAGTGCAATTCCCTTATCTTTAGGTTTCACAGATTTAGGAAACATGTCAATTTCATATGTTTGCAAGTCTCTTACAAGTTCCTCTATTTTTAGCGTATTTAAATTACCCATAGAATTTAGCACAGTGACTTTAGGGATAAAATGCTTAGGCAAAGATCGAAGAATCATTTTCACAACTCTTGCATTCGGAATATGTTCACCAAGATTAAAGCTAGTATTAACAATGTCAGATAGCCTAGCATAAAAATCATCAAAACATTCAGTTTCAAGCATAGTGATGGTCTCAAATTGATTTGTTAAATTTTGTAATTTAGATTCTTTCACAGCATTAGTTCCTTCATGGGTAAGTTAAAAAACATCTCATGCCTCTTTTGGCGTGGTGCACGTCATGATACGTCGGAACTCATCAGGAGTGATGGATCCGAAAATAGCACTTAAACCCTTAGAGTTAAACGATGACCATTTAAATTCTTCTTTAGTACAAGAAGTGTCAGGTTTTAAACTGGTCACATTTTTAACAGTGACGGAGGGAGGTGTCCACCCTCTTTCAACTAGAATCCAAACACGTTCATCTATGGCCTTTAAAGCAGATCTCATGTGGGCTTTCCAATATGCATAGTTAGATCCGTAAAAAACTGGCATTTTATTATATAATTTCTCCATTGAAGCAGCTCTTTTTCAAAAATCAATTTTTCAGAAAAATTGATATCTTAGAAAAATTTTGCGAAAACTAGCAATACGCGATAGATTAGCGTAACCTATTGTGATACCAATTTGAGAGAGGTGCGCGTGCATTCAAATTAATAATTTTTTTAATTAAACACAATTTAACCCAATTAAATTCTAAACATGCATCTAGGTGTGATTGAATAAGATGTAAAGAATGCAAGAACATTCAAACACACACAAATGAGGAAAAATCTTCCAAATGGGCAAAACCATTTATTTCACTATAATTTTGTAAAGTGCAATTTACACGGATTACAATGAAATACAAGAGTGACACAGAAATACCCTCAGGCGTCGGATCTGTAGTCGGTGGCTGGAAGTTTCCCTTTCCAGGAGGGCAGCAATGAAGAAGAAGGTCAATCTTCTTCACGATGGTATGAACAGAAAAAGAGTTTGTGTTCTAGGGTTTCAAAACGATTCACAAATAATTTGGAAATTTGTGTGAATCAAAACATGAGTTTGATAACTCACAAAGATGAAGACTTTGAGTTTATGGACTCTGAAAATCGTGTGAAGAAGTCTTAAAAACAAACTCCCCGTAGTGGGTTTATAAAAGAAACTTTTAGCCTAAAAAATCTGAACACGATCTATTCGAAATTATCCCAGGAGGACCGGTCCGGGTCTGAGGCGGATCGGTCCGAGGGGGCGGATCGGTTCTTTTTTATTTTGGCATTATCGGTTCGCTACCGGTCCGGGGACTACTGGATCTTCAGCAAGCGGATCGGTCCGGTAGAGGGGCGGACCGGTGCGGGGTCGGATCAGTTATTTTTCTCTGGGAGGATTGGTCCGGCCTATCAGACTTTTGAATCCTCCTCTTCTTTGATATTCGGATCCGTTGATGATGATATGAACCTTGAATATCTTCAATAGTGTAAGGGCGTATGACATAACAAATGATAATGGACAAAAATTTCCTTACAAATTCCATCCAATGTCTTTGTCTCAAATTTAAATCCTTCTGAGTGAAGATATATTTTAAGCTTTTATGATCTGAAAGGACTTGAAATTCTTCATTGCATAGACAACAACGCCACGTCTTTAAGTCAAAGACCACATCTGCTAACTTTATATCATGCATATGATAATTGCATTCATGAGTTTTGAGTTGTCAATATCCATACTCCACTACTTGTCCTTTTTGCATCAAAACACAACCTAGACCTTGCAACGAGGCATCAGTGTATACCTTATAGAATACATTACTAGAAGGAATGGTTAGTACAAGGGCATTAGTAATTTTCCCATTAAAATTTGGAATGCTTGTTCTCACTCGGCAGTCCATACAATTGGTAATTCCTTCATAGTTAACTTTAATGATAGGAGAGCGATTAGAGATAATCATTCTACGAAGTAGCGATAATAACTTGATAATCTGAGAAAACTCTTTATCTTGGTTATATTGCTGGGGTTCTTCCAATAAAAAATGGCTGTAGTTTTAGCTGGATCGACTTTGATTCCATTTTCAAAAGTCACGTGTCCTAAGAATTTTACTTTTCAATTGAGAAATCACACTTAATTTTCTTAACATACAGTCTATGGTTCCTCAAGCTTCCTAATATAGTTTATCAGTTTTGGGCATGTTGATAAGCACCCAAAAGTGTATATTTTATACTCCGAGACGTATTTTAATTGATAATTATCGACAAAATGGGTGTTATGTGCATAATTGTCTACTGTACAGGCTTGATTACAGTTGTTAGTTCAAAAAGTGTTATTTCGAGGCAATTTGCATCAAGATATGGCTAATTCACCATTCCTGTAGCCTTACCCAATCCCAGACCTAGCCCAAACTGTCCCCGAACATCGTTTGTGTCTAGTTTGTACTTTTATTAATTTTTTATTTGACTCGTTTTAATTTTTAGGATTTATTTCGAATTTTTTGGATTTATTTTCCATTTTTATATATTTCTTTTTATTTAGTATAATTTTATTTTATTTTTGATTTTTTTAGTTTTGATTTTATTTTATTTTTATTAGGATTAGGTTTTAGGAAGTTATTTTTAGTTTTATTACATTTTATTTTTTTAGGACTTTAGTTTTTAGTCTTAATAGATTTTTACCTTTTTATTTTCTTGTTTTTTATTTATGTTTTTTTAGATTAGGAATTTAATTTTAGTTTTTCATTCAAATAAATTTTATTTTTATATTTTTTTAGTATAAATATTTTTATTATTTTTTTAAGCTACAAACATACACTAATCATACATTCTCCCACACTAAAACACTCTCTCTCACACACACCATCCTTTACC
Organism: Sambucus nigra; assembly: GCA_949130495.1. Taxonomy (NCBI): domain Eukaryota; kingdom Viridiplantae; phylum Streptophyta; class Magnoliopsida; order Dipsacales; family Adoxaceae; genus Sambucus; species Sambucus nigra. The sequence continues at coordinate 31,304,784 of OX422215.1, read as the reverse complement.
ACACCCAAGCATCTTTCCTCCATCTTCTACCTCCCAACACTCTCTCTCCTTTCTATCCTCCATTAACAACCCAAAACACAACACCCTCAAACCTCTCTCTCTCTCTCCTCCCACCATAACCAGCCAAAGCTCCACACCCAATAACTCCCATAAACTCAACTCACCCAAACCCAAGTTGTTAACCCATGAAAACTCGAAATACCAGTAGGCCCTACCTCCGACCAATTTAATTTACATCCCAAACCCATCATTCGCGACCAAATACCTACCATACACCTCAACCCGATTCTATCCAACCTCGACCAATTACTTAACCCACCTTATACCCGAACACTCTCCCCATACCACCATCTCCGGCCACTGCCCTAATCCAACCCTCCTAAAACCCGCCAGCTAGATGCGACCCAAAAATTCCCAAACCCGATTTATGCAAACCAAACCTGAATTCCATACCTACTTAAACCTGACCTCAATCCGACCATACCCATATTCCATTTTCATACTCCAACCCAATTTAAAAACCAAAAACACATTTCCCCTCTTTAAACTCACGACATTCACCTGCTTAAAATTACAATGCCAAAGTCCAAAAAAAACAAAACCCCACATGTCTTTAAACACCAACTTAACCCCTTTTTCCCAAATTACCCCCAACTAACTTAATTCCCACATTTCTTTGTAAAATAACTCCACACACCTCAATACAGCCCATGCACACTTTTAACCCATACCCAATTTATCCCTAGCCACTTGCCTACTATTTAAGAAGAAGACCCAAGGCCCAAAAGGGGACATCACCTAGAAACCCTAGGAGGGTTTTGAGAGAGGAGACTAGAGAGAGAGAAACAACTTGTAAATATTTTTTTTTCTTTTAATTTTTTTAGAGATTAAGTGAAATAATTTTGTGAGAGATTCAATTGAGTGTGTGTATTTTATTGAAAATCATTTGGATGCTCAATTGAATGAATGTACACTTCTCATTCAAGGATTTGAGATCAATTGGATGCAAAGAGATTTGGTTTGATTGTTCTCTTCTCTAATCTGATCTTATTGCGTTTGTTCATTCGATTATCATGTTTCATATTATGTTAGGCTAAATCCACTTTTAGGAGTTGTGATTATCCATTAATTTGATGTTAATTAAATTTAACTAGTTTATTTGAATTAAATTTTCCTTTGATGATTAACTTTGCACTCTTACATTTTAATTTATGTCTAGAGAGAGGGTAAATGATTTTCGAGAGAAAATCGAGATTCTAGTATTAATTTCCATTTTAGAATCGAACTAGAGATAGTTTTTTCAAAAATATGAAATTATTTCTTTGAATTTCAATTCTAAGCTTATTTTTATGATTTAAACTAATTTAGCCAATCGATCCTAGTGGGTGATTTGTTAGATGATGTTTTGATCTAAGGTTCAAGAGTTGTAGGAGTGTTAAATTTAATTCTCTAAAATGTTATTATTAAACTTACATTTGCAGTGAGAGTTGATTTGTAATTTTGATACTAACTTAGGATGTTTAATTTGAATGAACTAATTAGTAAATTTAACTAGAATATATGGTGTAATCCCATCTCTTGTTTGCTCTCACTTTTATTTTCGCACTCATCTCATATTTTACATGTTCATTTAGTTATATTTCATTCATTTTCTTCACACTTTTTAGTTAGTATTTATATCTTTGATTTAGTCAGTTATTTCTCCATTTCCACATATTGTTTTAATATTAAAAAAGCTAAAAAAAATAGAAAAATCAAAAGTCCAAAAAGAAATTAAATAAAAATGAATTACATTAGGTAATTGATATTTGGATTGATACCTCACTTACCATTATTTTAGTTTGTTATATATTTTTGTAGGTAATTGATATTTTTTTATTAGGGGAGCTTTACATAACTACAAACGAGAAACTGTCTATCACGTGTTCTGCGTGACTTTGAGAATAAATGAGGATATCGTCAATGAATATGATAACGAACTGATTAAGAAAAGACCTAAAGATTTCAATGCCTAAGATCTATAAAGGCTACGGGGGCATTGGTTAATCCAAAAGACATTATAGTAAATTTGATATGTCCATAACAAGTTCGAAAAGTAGTCTATGGAATGTCTTCTTCTCTCACTTGTAATTAATGGTAACGAGATCATAATTCTATCTTAGAAAAGAATTTTGCACCTCTAAGTTGATAGAATAAATCTCTAATTTCAGGTAGAGGATATTTATTCATAATTTTCACTGAATTCAACTTACGGTAATCTTTACATAGTCTAAAACATCCATCATTATTCTTTACACATAACACTAGTGCTCCCCAAAGAGATGAACTAAGGTGAATGAAACCTTTTTCGAGTAGATCGTCTAGTTCGGTATGTAGTTCATGGAGTTCTAAAGGAGCCATTCGATATGTAGGTATCAAAAGAGGAGAAGTGTTTGGGTAGATATTGATGGTAAATTCGATTTCTTAGGAAGGGGGTATACCTGGTAATTCTTCTAGAAAAACATCATCAAATTGTTCCAAAATTTTATGAATTAAGAATGAAGGGGTATTTTGGATTTGCAATTTTGAAGGTTCCTAATGATTGATTTTTCGGAACATAAAAGAACGATTCTTTTGGACTCAAAAATATATTCTTTTTCAATGGCATTCGATATAAGCGTGATGTTTTGACCATAAAACCATTACAATAATGATATCAAATCCACATATATCTAAGATTATTAGATTCACAAAGAGCATACAAAGACCTAGATTAATTTTATAATTATCATATCCTTGGGTAGGTGTATTAATTTCATTGGTAGATAATTCTATTTCCAAGGGAGAATTTAAATAAGTAGGAAATATTTGTAAAACTTTAGCTAGCTTGAGGCTAATGAATGAATCATTTGAATCAAAATCAAATAAAATATGAACATGGAAATTATGAAAGAGTATTGTACTTCTATTAGGTCGTGTGAATTCCATATAGGAAATATGGAACAATTCTTTCTATGATGGGGACCAGTTCGGGTTTCTTGTGGTTATTATGCCTATGCGAGTTCTGGAAATGAAGGGTTTCTCTAATTCCCGAGGGATTACCTGGTTGATGTCGAACTGTAGAGGGATTCAATGTAGGGCACTAGGGGTAGATTTTCCATACTTCCTGGCATTAGTGATAAAAAATTGAGCGATAGGTTATATTGTGGTGAATTTGGGAGTAAACATGCTCACTGGAATTGGGATAATGTTGGGGTCAAGGGCGAGATAAAGTTCTAACAATGTGGTTGTTCCTATTTACAGGGTGAGGTGAATGCACATATCCTCCTGATGGAAAATTTTGTTCAACAATTAAAGCAAGCTCGGTGAGTTAAGAAAAGTCTTGGATTTGTAAAGTGGTGACGAAAGTTTTGATCCTTGAGTGTAATCCGCTTTCAAATTGCTTATACTTTTTAATCTCACTATCCACATACTCGTCTACATAACGGGATAATTTAATAACCTTGGCTTCATGCTAAGCCATGGACCTATTGGTTTGTTGTAAACTCAAGAAATCAACAGTTAGCTGGTCTCTTTCGATCTCGAAAAAGTACATTTTGAAGAAAATCTCTTCAAATTATTCCTAGGTTAGAGTGGCTACATTTCGACTTCAGGCTACAGCTTGCCACCAAAAATTGACTTCACCTTTAAACATGTAGGATGCCAAAATTACTCAAAAATTTGCAATGATTCTTCCACCATTGAATATTTTGTTATTTGATGCATCCAATTTTCAACTTTATTGGTGTCTGACTTTCCATGAAATGGAGGGGGTCGTTGTCTCAAAAATTCCTTAAGAGCATTCATTCGACGTGTTTCATTTGAAATTTCTCCTGGAGATGAATGTGGTGCTTGTTGATATCAAGCTAAATGTTATCTCTTAAAGGCATTTCATAATTTATTTAGTGTGGATATGATTAGTTTGAGTTTCGGTGGAAGGAGTTCAAGTTCTAACCATCCTAGAGCATAATATAACAGTTACATATTAAGATGTGTAAGAATAATTCTAAAAAGAGCATATAAAAATAACTTTAAGTATATTATAAAGGAAAGTTAACATTGTATTTTACAATAAAACCTACATATTCTTGCTTTATGTAAAGTCTCAAGTCAGTTATCCTACTAACTTAGTAGTCTGATCATAATATCTACAACTACTTTATTCACTATTTTACAACTAAAAGGAGATAGTATTTGGATTTTCTTCCTAATTCGGAATTCCTGTATCAACTCACACAGATCGGCGAATGACATCAAAATTTGGTTTAGATGGATCATCATCAGTAGAATCACTAGAGGATTCCGAGGAAATTTGGATATGTTTTTCATTTGAAGTAGCCTCGGGGTGAAGTGGAGGTGGCAACTCAGTATCGGCCAAAGCAAGATTAATAGCTTCATGTAGGATAATTGGGTCATCGACATAATCATGAATCTTTCAAATTACTTAAGCTTCTCGAGAAACACGATTAGTTAATACTAGTTGTTTCATGGCCCTGGTGGAATTGATCCAGCCCTCGTTTATTTCCCTATTCATGGTACTAAGTTTTATAAAATCTTCTTCTCGGATTGTAGTTTGCCACCGATTATTGTGTGTAATATCCAAACTGAAAAGAAGTGAATCCCAAGTATTCATGCTGCAAAATAGATTTATTATATGATAAAGGTAAATAAGGTATGGAATGTGTTAAATAACTAACATGCTATGCGAAAATTTTCCCATATAAGTATCTAACTCGGCGTATTTTTAGGAACACACTCTGATACAAACTTGTCACACACTATATTTTGGTATGAATGTATAAGATAGTAAATAAAGCAATGGGATAAAGTTGAGGTGGAAAACAAAACTTTAATCATTAGATAGAATCGCACATTTATTGTACTACCACCATATGGGTGAATTACTGATATTACATATTATTCCCAAACTGGAAAATAACATAGGTTATAGAAAACTGCTACTCCTTGCTCCCGTCTTCTTTAATCTCCCTTCATATAGTTAAATAAGAAAACATGTGGTTCATGCATATCACAAAAATTGAGGGATATTTATCCGCTTTTTTCTTAGAATAACTAGAGGAAAAAGGAATTAGCACAAATATGCTAAGAAGATCTTACTAATTCTATAACAAATTATATGCAGATATAAGCTCGGAGTGTGTATATAGTTAATTATTTGAAACAAAAGCATAGGTACAAATTGTATAGTAAGAAAGTCAAGGAATTTAAGTTGATAATAATTTACTTACCATCTTACAAATGCGTATAAAAATAGTGAAGTGTAATTAGTATGACCAAAGTTTAATATCAACCCAAAACCTTTGGAGAAAACTAACCGTCTGGGCACACTATTAAAGAGGCACTCATAAATATGTAGGTATAATCCAGGATCTCAAACATCTAAGACCTTAAGCTAAGTAGAAAAATTATGTGGGACAACACGGCTATCTACTCCCTAGTTAGTACTGATGCTTTTACAAGATTAATTTGCACAAAGGTGCAGGGTGAACTTATTAAATCATTATCATGATTTAATGATATTAGTTATTAGATGAGAGGGGTTAAAATTGATCCAATTAATCCATAATTAAATATCACAGAGGTTTATCAACAAAAATAGTATCGTAGTAATATACACATACTAAGATTAGTATAGAGCTATCACAGTGTGATATCAATAACTGTAAAACACGTATGCTGAAATTTACAATTAAAAGGGTAAAAATTACTTGTATGTTGAGTAAAGCGGTCTCATTTAGGATTGACGTTGAGATTAGGAGGGTATGGTACTTAATCATTGTACATAAATATTTTTGTGAGTATGTATAATTGATAATAATATGTGTTGGAAAAATAAATGAGAAAAAAATGTGTTTATTAAAATTTAGGGGCTAATTAATAATTATTATAGGGCTTTAAAATGTAGGAGTTAGGATGCAATTTGAAAAATGGTGCAGAAAGCTTTCTGATTCAAAATTTATCGAAATATATGTAGGAAAAATCTGGGCTCAAAACTCATAACTTGAAAAAACTATGAGCGAATAGTTTGTAAATATACGAAAAATAGTTTTAGCCTAATGTAACAACCCCCATTTTCTCACGTAAAGGTTAGCCAGACATAATACGCCGAAGATGGGGATTTTTAACAATTTATACCATTCTCAACATTGGAGAAAAATACAAGTTTCTTTTATTCTTTACCAAAATCCACAATTAATAAGATCATCTGAACAAAACTGATTTAATACATGAATATAAAACTAAATCATAATACAATGTCCATAATGTAAAAATAAGTACAAACTAACATAAATAACTCTCGAGATTATGCCTATACAATCTCTATGTGGAATAAAATAACCAAATGGAGAAGTACAACCTATACTAGAATCAATATAACAGAATCCGCTACATCCAAAGCAACTGCACGTCTGATCCATCATCAATCCTGCTATCCTTGTTCATTTGAAAACCTGGGGGAAAAAATATTTATAATTTTCGGTCAGAGCCCTAAAGTTGCAAGGATTCTTTACCAATAAATATGAAAAATGTAACTAACTCATACTTCACGTCTCTCCTTCGACGCTCGCATGTATCGAGTATCTCACCTCTCATATAAAAGTAGTCCTACTCATATCCTCAAACAATAACCAATTATAAATTCCATTATTTAATCTGACACGTAACAATAAGTCTATTTAGCTATGCATCAACTAAAAATTGAGTGTATACATCTAACACCCATGTCCCCAGATTAACATCATAACGGTGCCTACTATGTTCCATATAAATTCAGTCTATATCTTTACATCATATAATGTTCCTTAATGTTAGTCTATCTCGTCAGACTATTTGATTTTTAATTCTCACCAATTATCGTCTACATCATTAGACTATAAATTTCATTCTCTTTAATTTTCATTTATATTCTTAGATTACACAATTATTATTATCATTAATAATTATCTACCGCATTAGACCATTAGAACTTATTTTCATTACCAATTATCCACATCAATATTTTCATCCAACTTTGTAATCGTTAAGTGTTGTCTACATCTATAGACTGTGAGAAGCATTCTCATACCAGGCACACCACAATGTGTATATAGATAAATACATATGTTCGTACATATATGTATGACACATGAAGATATCAATCTTTTGCGTCCTGTTTTTGATCTATCGGTAATGCCCGGAGGAGTCCCTCATCCCAAAATGGGTAACAACATAACACAAGAAAGTGGGGTGGTACCTACGCAGTACACTAGTTCATGCCCCATACCCAGGTGTGATAAAAGATCCCAGCATCTACACTTACCTCTCGTAAGTGGTGCTGATATGTAGTGCATTTAATATGACCTAACACTACACCAAGCCCATCTGCGTCGACGTGTCCTCCGGTCTCGAATGCATGCACCCCAATTGATAGGATGGTCCACAAACCCAAGTATGTACACACAAAATATAGCCTTCTAGGTTGAACTATAACATATTAGTCAGTTATTACATAACTCGTATAAAGTCGCTATCTTACGACTACACTCCAATTAAATATTAAGTCCCGGATTTTTCCTCCTAGGACTAATAATCACATTTACTTTATCATTTATTTCTCCATAATATATAGGTATAGTTATCCCCAAATTAACCTTCCCAAAACATTTAATGATTTTAGCATGTTTCCCTCTTAGCTTCGAATTAAATCCTTCTAGATTATTAATACATATTCACTTCTTGTTACCTTTAAAATAAGGTTTATATGTACATATATAAGGAGTCAACTAAAGTGAATATATATAAGGGATTCATTAATTTGAACAAGCAATTTCACCCTAACTACTAACGCAATCGAGGCTAACTAGCATGACTTAGCCCACTAGGCTTAGAATACATTTCAACTTAGTATCCTAATACGGTAATAATTTGAGGGAGCTAACCATTAATTATATTCTCAAGTTTCAACGTATTTCTAATAAGTAATTCTTTTATTTAAACCTATCCCATCTTAATCACAAAATTTTCATCGTATCTTTTAGGGTCTTATTGTCTATGTTCCCCTAAAGAAATTACCCAATCATCTAGGTACATCCCTACCTTTTAATATATTTACTTCATGTAGTTTTATTCCAGAATCCCACGTAAATCATCTTTGTCATATAGTTAACTTGTACTTTAATTCATCACCATATCACACACGCATCCCGGGTTTAACTGCACGTATAAGTTCATAACAATGTCATTAATATATTGGAATAAGTCATTATCTCCCACTTGAATGAAAATGGTCTCGCACACCTTTCGTAGAAAAATCATTACTAATTAAAAAATAAAAAAAATATGAGGTCGGCGCTCACGCGATTGCAACGAAAAAATCTACAAGCATGTGTGCCGAATTGATTTAGTAGGGAGGCCGAATCGATTTGGTTTTCCCACCAAGACGAGAACAAGTATATTTCAAGACGGGATTTTTTCAACAAAATTATTATGTGTCTTCAATATTCAAAAGGCTTCAAAAACTTAATATATGGGATGGATATGATGTTCAAAACGACATGGGGTCATTCTAAACATGATTCAACATCTATATCATTCTTAAACCAACATTAAATATTCAAGAATTCTCAAGAATTTCTAGGCATCGAAGTTCTAATGTTTTATCTCAAATGTCCACAATTTCTTTCTTCCAGAATATGATATCAATCTTACAACATGATTTCTCCAATCAAATCAATAGATCACATAACATCAATTCATATCTAACATGGGATTTATGGATCTACATATGGATCATCTATTATTTATCAATTCTTGTACAGTTTAAAGAACCTCTGGATATGAAGCCCTAAATCATGATTCAAATCCTGTTCTCTACATGGATTGAACATTAATACAAGAGAGAACATTTTTAATAAGAATGGCACGAGAATCCCTGTGTCATTTTGTAGAGGAATCTCCTTCTTCCTCATCCCTAGGTGGTTTCTCTTCTTTTCTCCAAAGTGTACAGTTGCCAATGTGGTTGGGTGGATAGAAGTGGTGGATGGAACCCTAATGCAGATTTCTAACCACTTAAATATCATTTTATTTAACCTAAATTCATAGGTCTCCATAGGGCTAGACTTGAGGCCCAAAAATGGTTCTTATTCATTACCGATTTAGTCCAGACCTATACCCAAGTTCCTACCCAAACCATAGGCCCATTTTTAAACACTTAAAATACATATTTAAGTCTTCTAATCACATTTAAAAGTGTATAAACACTTTATACCTTTTGATGTATGTTCCATCATTATCATATACATATACCCTTAATACGACGTCATTAAATCAACGAGTCATTAATTTATTCGTAACTATCATCATTATTCGTAATAGGTCGTCATACCATAAAAATCATAATACATGTTTCACATTTAGGAGATTTCATATTTAAATTAAATACTCTAATATAATTAAACGTACTTATTTAATCGTTACGCCAAATTAAAGATAAATACCATTATTTCATCTGAATAGTAATTTCCACAATTTGAATTAAATAAATATAACTTCAATTTAATACTTATAAAAATGACGGGTATTACACCTAAAACCTTGTTTTCTATAACTTGAGTTGACCAAACACTTTCTTACCATATACCTTATTAACCAGAAAAATTTAATAAAAATATTAAAAAAAATTAGAATTTTTTTACTGGCAACGCGCCCTCACGCGCTTGGTCAAGGTTTCTGGTTGAAAAATTCATCTTCATCCTCTTGACAGTTAACCAGAGGGTTTGAAAAAACTTTGACCTTGAAAAAATTCTAATTTTCTCATCTATTTGAGATGATTCCTGAATAATTCTAACTTAATTTTTCACAAGGAATCAAAATACATAAGTTTCATGGATTGATGTTAAGTATTCATCGAGTTTCAAACACTAAGTATTCTACATAAAATTTTACCAAACATTTGTGGTTTACTAGATATGGCAATGGGTTTTATACTTATGGCCGAGTTTCTACTGTCCTAAGGCAGCGTTTGAATTTTGTTTGAAGAATTGAGTTACTCAGGGTAAGGAGAAATTTGGATTTTTAGTTTGTGGAACTAAAAAATAGTTTTGAGAAATTGAGGTTCAAAGCATTTCAGTTTTTTGAAATGGCCACTGTACTTGAGCTTCTGGGGTCATAAGAAACGTATTCCTCATTAAGGCTCAAGCTTTAATAGAGTTTTTGAAAATTTTGTCCAATAGGCACTATTCTACACGTAAAAACTTAGTGTTTTTGATTTGTATGAACGTAATAACAGTGCAGAAAACTATTGGAATTGAAAAATAGAAATTCGTACATAAAATGACAGTGTACCAGTTTGGAGGAAAATTTTGAACTTTAGACAGGCTGAAGATGTGAGTTTTATTGATGATGATCATGGGAGTTTTGTAGTACAAGCTGGAAGAAGTTTATTGGGTAAAATGTGAGATAATTTCTCCCTATAATTAAGAGAATAAGATTTAAGGAGTTTAAATTCACATGGTTAGAAGGTTTAACCATGTGATTTTGTCTTCTTTTGCCTAAGTGGAGGCTGATTTGGCAGGGGGAAAGTGTAAATATCAAGATTTTGATATTAGTCCTTTGAAGAAAAGTTTTGTATTTATTGGGTATTAAATATAGATTTTTTAATATATTTTAGGGGCATTTGTGTAATTTCATGAAAGTTCAAGGGAAAAGGTTATAATTTCCATTTAGCTGAAGTCTAGAGGTTCAATTTGATATAAAGTTCGGGTCTAGGGGTGAAATATACGTTAAATTATACTTCTTGTAAAAGTTCAAGGGTATTCCGGTCATTTTAGAATTTCAAGGGGTACTTGGGTAATTAAGAAAAGTTGTAGGGTTGGTAAAGTAGTTTCAAATTTATTAGATGTTTTTTTAATTAAGCACATTAAAAGGGAGATAAAGGACAATTTAAATATTCATTGATTCAGCTAGCTCGGTTGAAGTATACGAGTGTTACATTTAGTTTTTGTTTTCTCAGTTTGACGCTAATTTTTTTGCTTTATTTTCAATTTCTTGTAGAAATATATAAAATAACACAAAATAAATATATGTTTATATGTCATACAAAGATTAGGTCTAATAGTCGCATTGTAGACCCGATTTTCTCACATAAGAACTGGAAAGAGTTCGTCACGAAACCAATTAAATGAAATAACTTGTGTTTTTAACTTGACAAACTTATATAATTCCTAAAAAATAAGAATACCACCCACTATTTGGATTAAATTTTATTATAAATGAGTTTAATAAATTATATAAATTTAATGTTATATTAAAAATAATATTTTGGGCATATCACATTGGTATTTTTGTATTTAATTTCGGTAATGATTTTTAAAATTTTAAACCATTACCAACCATTGCGTTTTTGGTAATTTCGATTTCAATTTCGATACTTTCAGTTTGTGGTAATGAAAACTAGTATATCAAAAATAGAATTTTTAGGACCAAAATAATAGGATACAATGTAAAGTCGTACGATAATCACCCCTAGTTCTTGACTTCACAATGTAATCGAATGTACATATAAAATTTCCATGCAATATCTATTTTGAATATTTAGTAGTGAGCCCATCAAAATTATGCTATAAAATTAGGTCGAGTAATGTGTTAAACATACATATGTGTAAAGTTCACATGGGGATCATTTCAAACACCAAGCAATACATATCCAACACATCATCGAGTCTGATATTTTGTATCATTTTGTGAGTCTATTAAATCACTTATATTTTAGAGGCCTTATTACTTAATTACAATCATAATATTTACTTTTAGACTTTAGTTCATATCACTATATTAATTGACTTCAGTGACTTTATTCATTAAGTGTTCGTTAAAGTTAAACGACTACGTGACAAAAAAGTGATTTGTTAAAAAATATTAGTTATTCCGAGATCACCATTTTGTTATTTTTATGATTATTTAAAAAATATATTTTGCATTCTAAAAGGTCACATGTTTAGCACATATATGAGATATTAAGGGAATAAGTAATAAAGTTAATAAAAATGAAGGAGCGATAATCCCATATTATGTATAAAAGAGAAAAATATAACTATGTTTAACATATTTTTTAACATAAAATATTATAGAAAATTACAAAACAATCATGTTCTATCACTTTATTTCCCCCCCAAAAAAATGACTTCCAATTTTTTTTCAAGCCGATCCATAAAATAAAATAAAAAAATTCGCAAAGTGATCCTAAAATTAGGATCAACATGGAAATTTTTATGCTTATCGCTAGAAGCATTTAAAAGAAGAATTTTAAAGATTTTTCACCTTGACACTACATTATAAACCGATTTGGTACATATTCCCGTGGTGAATAGTTTTAATAATGAAACTATTGTGCAAAAATCAATTGATATTATACCAAAATTATTTCAAAAGTTATCTGTTGAAGCCCCTTAATATTATAAAGTTGAATACTACTATTCTAGGTGTCAAATCATTCATAAGAACACCCTAATATTAATCACGGACACATTAATATGGTTAAACTTTAGCATACAATTGTTCTTAATAAAAGGATCTTGGATCTTTATGCTTTCACAAAATACGTCTAAACGATAGAAAATAAGACTGACCTTGATCCAATGCATTGATCAATCTTGTTGTAGAAATCTCTTTTAATCATCTTGATTAGTTTCTCTATCAATTTCCCTTCTTGGAAAAATTAGACTTAAATGGAATTTCGAAATTTCTCTCCCACCTTAGAATTAGTGTGTCATGAGATGATCCTATATGGTGTAGGACTTCTCTATTTATAAGGAAAAGAGGGATGAAATCCTAGTAAAAGTGGGACTCTTTTTCAAGTCTCCCACTAATGCCACTAACCATCATGTGATTAACGGATAAAATTAACCCAATTCTTTATTATATGTATTTATCATGTGCCTAATTAATTATCTGATATTTATCAAGATCACATAATTGGGAAATTCATAATTTCAGAATTTAATATATTTGAAATTAAATAATTAATTTCGGACTACATTATTAATTTCCAACAATCTCCCACTTGGTCTTAATAATCCTCATAATTAAATTAGGTACCATAAGGTGCACAATAACTGATAAATATAGTTTGCTTAAATCAAATAATTCACCGATACGAGTCATGGAGGTTCCATACTATTCAATATTATGGTTCCTTCCATGTACCACAAAACTAATGTTTCATTCAACTAAGCCTTTAATATTGGGTATCATAATGGCTTCATAATTTCCTTTTGAATAAAGACTATTTCTGTCAATAATAATTGACAATCATATGCATGCATTCACAAAAGACAGAAACAATTGAAATCAGAAACACTTTTATTGAATTCAAGTAATAGTGTCAAACAACTAAGCCAAATAGCAATCATAATCTTACTAATCGAGACCCATATATTTGACACGTTCCATAAGGTCTTTGTAGATAGTCCTTTCATAAGAGGATCTGCTATATTATCACTCTTACTAATGTGATCAATTGACACTCTTTCTTTCTGAATTTCTTATTTCACCGATAGGTATTTTTATTCAATGTGCTTAGTTACATTAAGAATACCTAACATTTATTCATAAAGAAGATTGCAGGGACATTATCATAATATTTTCGAGACTTGATAATAATGTCGAAAACTCCAAATCTCGAAATGAAGTCACGCTACCAAAATACATAAGTTGTAGCATCAAGCATGCTACAGACTCAGGTTTCACAATAGTTAATAGATGGATTATGTTGCACTCCTTCATTATATTGGTTAATAAACCAAAACAAATATACTTAAGTAAGAGTGAAATTCATATCATTCGTACAACTAGTAAATCCGAGTCATAATAACTGTTCATATTTAAATGAACACATACATCATAAATGTGAGAATATAATTTTTTTAATGATCTCATTGCTTCATACACAACTATTAAACCCATATAAAATTATTTCGATTTTATACTTTCTAAATTCATGCTTGTATATAGAGAAAACATATAAACTTACTCCCACTGAACTTATACAAATATACAACGATTAAAAAATGATATTATTTCTTAAAATACGTCATGTGGGAAACTTATGTTTATACAATGATCTCTTAAACATATACACATGGTTTATTAAACTCCCAAAGTAATTTTCACATCTACTTAATGTAACTCTCAATCATGATGAGCTACTAATGTCATAAGAATTCCATGTCCTTACATATAATTAAAAAGGTTTATTTATAATATTTTCTTCGTTAATGGTGAAATATTTTATCACAATTTAGCTTTATCTCATTTAATTACAGTTAGTGTCCCATTTGGTCTTGATGACCCCCTCATACCCGACTTTAGTGCATCAATTATGTAATTCAATGAGATTCTAAACTTAGTTGTAGTCCATTAGTTTAACTTCTTATGACTTGTGAAAATAAAACCAGGTCATTATTTATCCCTATGCCAAATTCATGTTTATGCAGATACACCACATAATCAGCCAGGATAGTAGACCTTTTAGGATCTTCTTAATATTATTCCTTATGATTTTATCTACATTTCTCTAACGCTGACAATACTATCATTTAGTGGTTGATCATTTATTTGTTCTTTGTTGTTTAGACAATCTAACAACTAAAAGAACAGGGTATTTAAGAAAGTAATGAGTAATGGGATAAGTCCCATACGTTCTTTTATAACCATATTTCATGATTTTTTACTACCACCAATTTCACAATTCATAATGAATTTGACATTTCAATTTTCTTTAATGCAATAAATATCTGTCAATAATAATTATATGATCTATGTAGGTCGACTTTAAGTAAAGTTTCTCATAATCTTTCACTTGGGCCACATAGGTCATCCTTTTATTAGACATCGTAATACGTTAAGAGCATAACTCGACTATCAGGATTTATAAAAGATATTACAAAAATCTTGTCCATGAAAATTATTAAAGTGAGTCTAGATTTAATTTTGTATAAGATTAATGAGTTTAATCAATAAGGTTATGATTATGATGCAAGATCAAAACAATCTTTAAAAGAAATATGTCCAAACTATATTTTATACAAAACATAAAAAGTAATACCATAACCTTTGAAAAAATATACATCAAAAGATTATTTAGAACATATCCCTCACGATCAAGTGTAGACAAATATTTTTCAAGAAAATTAAAATTTTGGGTTTATGAAAAAACAAATGGCGATTTGATTCCCCGAGAACAAAAGAAAAGAATCTTAATAGCATTTCTAGTTTGTTTTGTATGAAATCGTTGCATCCAAGTAAATACTTTCTATAACACAGTAAGTATAACGTGAAATCTCTACTAAGATGAAAAACTCGTTTCAAATCATAAAATATACATATTATCTCTATCATTTTTAGTCTGAGTGTGCAACATGTAAACAACTTGCTTTGTTTAACCAAATTAAATATGAATTTTTTAGAGAAAAAAATGGGATACAATAATATGATAAGATAATGAGATAAATTTCTCACTTAATTCGTTCTTTGATTTAACAACACACCCATCGATAACATAATAATAAATTGAGTGCATAACAGTGAGTTTTTTTCAGTAGTAACCGTGAAATATCGATTATATGATGCTTTTATATTACTTTATTGGGTATATTAGATGTACACGATATTTGTGGACAACTTATTTTCAAATACTATAATAATGTATGTGATCTACGATGTTCATTAAATCACTCAAAATTGATTCCCTGTGAGCAATAACTTTCTTGAAGAAATAAATTCAATATACCCCTTTAATATCTTTACAATTATAAGCATAATGAGTTTCTACTACCATCATCTTTACATTTAATATTCATTACCATTCTAGTTGGGTCACTGTGGTGACTACCAACCATTTCATAATATGAATATTACATTAAGTAAAGACTTACATACACAAGTCAATAAGTTTCTCACTTATGTTCATTAAATATCGCATGAGAAATGAACAAAATTATTCATGTTTATGTTTTTCATAAACTTAATTGGTGATATCATGATGAAAGAAATAGTGGCATCTGCGTTTGACGACCAATATTGCCTTCCCAAAATTTAAATCACGACTTACATTTTGTTAAATTATTGTAATTGGACCCATAGGCTTCCGAATCACAACGATTGAATTGTAAGGACATATTTTATAAGTCACGTTTTACATTAGAATATGTCATATACTGCTACAACCGTTAAAAAATTAGTCAAGATCATTCAAGCATCAAGACGGATCCGAATATCAAAGTTCTTCATCAAAAACTCTTATGCAAGACAAGTTTGGTAAAGGTTGTGTTTTTATTCCTTTACATTTCACTTAGAGTATTGGGATTATTTTTCATAAAATATTTTCTAAGTGTTGGAGCGAAGCTTTAAATGATTTTCTTTTAAAAAATATATTTTTTTGATTTTTTGAGGTGGTACATTCAATAAGAAAAAGAAAAAGAAAAAATATTGAATTTTACTGTTCTCGTTCGAACGACAGCGTATGTCGTTCAAACGACAACGCATGTCGCGCGAAGTGCATGTTATCTTTCAAACGACACGACATTTCTTTCAAACGAAAGTGTAACTCGTTTGAGCGACCTGCTACCTTAAGTCTTCTATTTAAAGGACTCTCTAACTCCGATTTTCATAAGAATCCTTTCACGTTTTTCATTCTGCAGACACTGCGAAAATTAGCAGAACACTTTTGGCTTCTTCTTTGTTTTCAATTCACAAAAATACCATATGCTATGGTGAATTTTTTTGGGACCCAAGAACATACATCTTGTTCAAGTTTGCTCTTGTAGGGAGGGTAATTTACTGCTAAAAATAGGTACCACTTGAGGGAAGTACTGGGTTGATTGACTACGTGCCATCAGGGAGTGATGCGCTATTCCTGGGCTGAAGATAGGACTACGATTCTTGTGGTATAGATGCGTGTGAACCACTAATGATGACACCGACCGACACCTGCGGGTATTAGTGTGTCAATATCTATTTCATTATAACCCGTGTAAGTTGTGACGTATAATTATAGTGAAATAAAAGGTTTTTTCTTTCTAGGATTTTTCCTGATATTGATTTCCTTTGCATGCTTATTGATTTTAAATTATCAAATCACCTAGTTTCATGTGTTAGGGTTTAACTAAAATTTGGGTTAATTAAAATTGAATTTATTTGAGTAGTAGCATTATTCCGCTCTAGCACTCTCAAATTGGCATCAGGGTCTGTTGCAGTAAGTTATTGTGTTTTGATCTTGACTTTTCATATGTGTTTTTGAAATCCCATTTATTCTAAATATGCCTTTTGGGGGATTTGACGATTTTAAATGTCAAATGTCTGACAGAACTATTTTGAAATCTTAGTTGAAATCTTATTTTAAAATCTCCTCAAAAATAAAGAATATGATAAATGTCTTTGTTGTGAGGGGATTGTCCATAGCATAGATGAGTGCCCTACCAAAGTTAGGGAGAGTTTTAATAAACCAATTGCTTATGTTGCCATCCTTAGTAAGAGTGACCCGAGTGAAGAAATTTTTTATACAAGTAAGCGTCTCCTTCCCAATTGTGTGTCCACTCATGAGAATGATGATGATACTTCTTCCACAACCACTTATAGTGTATCCCATGAAAGTGAGGGTGATGGGAGTGAGGATAAAAGTGAAGATGAGAATAACTTGCAAACGGCTTTGAACGAACTTTATACTAAATCTTTTAAAACAAAGAAAGAAAATTTAGATTTAAAAGCTCAATTGAAAGAGTGTGCCTTAAAAAATAATGATATTTTAATTGAAGATCTTAGGGTACGTGAGAAAATTTTAAGACAAAAGCTTGAGTACATCGAGGGAGAGAGAGATAGTCTTCGAGGGGTAATAGAGTCTATGAAAAAGGAGCTTCTTAAGTTTGAGAATTCTTGACGCATACTTGAATCTAGAATAGGTGAACTTGAGAAAACTTTGAGAGATTCGACTAAACTGAAATTTAATTTGGAGTCTAGGTCTGAAATTTTTGATAAGATTTTAGGCACTGTAGAAATAAAAAAGGATAGGGGTGAGATTGGTTTTGAAAAACAGGTTGCTCTGATACCCAAAGCCATCCCCATAGGTGTGAGAGAGCCTCCTAGGGATGTTAAGAGATAGGAACCGAGGGTTGTCAAGAGAGAGCCACCTAGTATCATTAGAGAGAGACACCTAGGGATTTGAGGAGAGGACCATCTTTAATTAACATTCACTGCCCAATTTACACTTGCACACATTGTGGTAAGAAAGGTCATATTAGGCATTCCTGTTTCAAGCTGTTAAATGGACCAAGGAAGTTTAATAAAAAAGTAAATTCGATTCCTCAAACCCCCCACACCTCGTTACACATCAATTTGTGTTAGAAAATCGAATTTAGAGGCTTATGGTCTAATTGTTCACGACTCTTGTTTTCTTGCACGTGATTCACCCCATGTGATATCATTTGGTTGATTGTGTTAATATTTATCATACACTAGTTGTGCTCCATGATATACTCTTACTAGTGTTATGACTCGCTTTGGAGTAGCTTACATTATTTTATGAGTTTTAGCTACTATTTTTGCACTGTTTTGGATCTATTTACACCTTCCAGGTATGGTTTTCACGTAATTTTTGCACTAGGAAAATCCATTTAGTTTTCTGGGAAACTGTGAAAATTTTCTTCTCTCGTTCAAACGAGATAAGTCTTCATTCGAGCAATTTTTTCTCTCGCGCGAAGCCTTCTCGCGAGATACTATATCGTTTGAATGACAGGGAGTATCGTTCGAGCGACCTGGTTGACTTTGACCATTCTGTTCGCAGTACCCTGTGTTCATTGGTTACATTATTTGGTATTGCTAGGGTTTCTTCTGACAGTTTATATTCAGTCATTCTTAGTATTCATGCTTAATTTCTTATATTGCATTGTTTGTTTAATCACACCTTCTTAGATTGATGATTCTTTGTGTGATTTATTATTTGCTAGCATAGGATGATGATCATGCTGATATTATGCCTATTTCTAGTGTGTATCTTGTTTGTATTTATGGTTTTTGTCTTTTGGAAAAATACAAAAATATTTTCATTTTTTTTAAAATTAAAAAACTCAAAAAGAGTTTTGTATTTTGTTTTGCACCATATATGAATGGACACTTAGGATGATTGAGTCACAATTTCATTCCATTTATCCATGTGACAATTTGATAGTGTTTTGAGACAATATATCATGTCATCCAAGTTCTTTACAATGTTTGGAGTCATTGAGATGTTATTAGTTGATACTTCCTACATGTTTGACTCACTATTTCCTTTAATGCACACATGCACGTATTTGATTGATTATTGTACTTGTCTATCACATGTTGGTCGAGTGTTTTCATCTAAATCCCATCCTTAAAATGAACCAAGTGCAATAATACGGGAATAATAAAAGTAGTGCATGTAAAAACCATTGCTCGTGAGGAACTTGCTTATATTTAAAAATGATGAGTGACCCAGGAAAGGGCTACGAGAGTGTAAAATTGACTCTGCATGAAAGCCACCATTTGAAAAGAGTCCTCACAAAAATTAAGACAGTAAAAAGTTAATATATGCCAAAATTTGGGCTAATAGGTTTTCTCTAGGTTGAGAATGTAGTACCTCATTAGATATTAAAATTTCTTTATTATATATGAAGGAGTTTGGTTGGAAAATAATTAATGGGTTTGCACGTCCTTTGAAAAATTCTCAAAACGGTGCTAAAATGTTTTGGACGTTATTGGTATGAAAATCACTTAGGCTTTGATTTGTTGATTTGATTGAGTCAATATCATCTAAATTCAACAATTTTACACGTAAGGATATTTTTTTATGTTCAATCGATATGCATCATGCACATATGCTTTATTGAGTTTTATTACCTATTGAATTTGTTCACACCCATTCATTCCATACCCACGATTTGGTTGCCTTAATGTTATTCATGGTGAAATTTTTGTAACAATTTTGTGCGAAAAATTGAAAAATTCAAAAATAGTTTGCGGATACTTTCAGTATTTCTTCTATATGCGCTTAGTTGATCCATGTTTGATTTTCTTGTCGTGACAACTCCATGCGTCATTTGTTTATTCATTTTCGTGTCTATTTCGAACAAATAAATAGGGGGGAAACGAATTATGGGGGAGTTTGCATTATGTGGGAGATTTGATTACATTGATTGATTTATTCTTATATCATTTCATTTCAAACTTGATGCGTCACGAAGGTATTTCCTTTATCTCCTGTATGTAGGTACAAAATTAAATATTATTGAATTGCGCACCCTGATGAGAAAAGCTTTGATATTTGAAGATTGATAAAGATTTTTGAAAAAGGTTTGAAGACTTGCATTTCAAGTACCTTTTCTCTTTTGAGTTCATGGGAGGGTATTAGATTGGTATAGGCATTTTTATTTGTTAATTCGGATTATTTTTATTTTTTTGCCGCCATAGACATAGGGGGTATTTGTAAGAACATATTTTATAAGTCCTATTTTACATTAGAATATGTCATATACGGCTACAACCATGAAAGAATTAGTCAAGATCATTCAAGCATCAAGACAAATCTGAATATCAAAGTTCTTCATCAAAGAAGCTTCTGCAAGACAAATTTAGAAAAGGTTGTGTTTTTATTCCTTTACATTTCACATAGAGTATTGGGATTATTTTTCACAAAATATTTCCTAAGTGCTGGAGCGAAGCTTTAAATGTTGTTCTTTTAAAAAATATATTTTTCGGAGTTTTTGAGGTGGTGCATTGAGCTAGAAAAAGAAAAAGAAAATGTGACACTCCGCTTATTAAAATAAGAGGTGGCCAGCCCAATACTCCAATAATTACAGGAATCATAGATGGTCCATTCTTAGCATCACTGTAATACAATAAGTTAACGAGATAACCACCCATAGTTTTAATAAAACGGATTGTCAAAATTTAATTTGTAAGTTAAAGAAAAACATTTAAACAATCCAATTGAAAAGAATGTGGATGTAAATAAAGACGTGTGTTCAATCAACAATCATATATAACAAAAATAACTGAATAAGCTGTCGGTTAACAGACCCTTACAATAAGTTACACCGAGTATTAAAGTACAATATCACATTATATAATACAAATACAAAACTTGGGCAACACGCACGAATGCGCAACCGATCATAACTAGAATACAAAAAAAAGATGGAAGCGTCTATATCAAATATCCCGTAACATCTGCAAAGTGTTACAACTACAGGATAGTGGAATAGAAAAGTCAATATGAGCACCCTTGCGGCGGAGAACTTGGGCGAATATACGATTCAAGCAAAATAAAAAGATATAAACGGGTCAGGGCCCGATTTAATATGATCACCAAGTGAATAAAGTGCATGACAATTATGAATATTTAATTGTCATGAATAAGCTTCTTTCGTTCTCCATAAATAATGATAAGGAATCTAACTTCTCAATATAAAAGAATAACCTAACGCAAATATAATGACAATGATCACAATTCAATTATGCAGGAGAATATGAATAAAACATTAGTTAATGAGGGTCAATTTCCTTTTTACGCCATTTCATTGCACCGTTCCTTTTTCTCCTTAGGACACGCATTCAAAGAAATTTACTTCATAAAGAGCTTTATTAATACTAAAATCCCACTTTAATAAGAATAGTTATAATTCACAACATACAACGATTCTAAGACCATCCTTACGGGTTTCCCCACTCGATGTTCCCCTAAACAGCTATCATCTTCCAGGGCCTAGCACCAAGACAACTTGGGCATCCTACATCGCGTGACGTCGGGAAGCATCCATATACCTTCTACAGTGAGTCATAACCACACCCGAAATTACCTCACTTTGAATAATAATCACATAATAAATAATAATCGGTCCTATGGCCGAGGACTATATTCATTATGCATTCACTAGCCAGGGCACTTCACCTCATACGCGTAACTTCCCCTATGATAGCATTTAGAGAGGTGTGTAATAGCAAATTATCATTCACATGTTATTCACATTTTAAAATATACATTAAGTCTTTATTCGGAGCCATAAGTGTTTCATGTCATCATTATAAACTTCAACGTTTAATATACCCCCAATTTAGTCTCCGAGAAATAATAATGTTACAATAAGCCACCAAGTATAGTATACCTCAAACACATCTCTAAATTTCGCAATTATATATTCCTAATCTTCCCTATTCTCAAACTAGTTTTCTGAAGAAAGAACTACCCTAACGTCTATTTCATAAACCCCGAGGTGAGGCACCGTATCCCCTTCCTAATCTAGTGTGGTTACATATCTAATGTAAGTCCCTAATGCACTTTATTTCTTCCTTAGAGAAAGTTCCTAGGTCCAAAATCTACAAGAAAAGGGTTACAAACTAAAATAGAAAAATATCTTAAGACAACAAGAATTTCGAATCGAATCGCCCTGGCCGAATCGATTTGGTCTTGAAAGCAAATCGATTCGGATAGGACGAATCGATTCGGTCAAGAGGACCCAACGTTATGCATACTATCGAATCGATTCGGATAAGTTGAATCGATTCTCTCATCATAGACCTGTAGCCTACCTCTTTATCGAATCGATTCGCTAGGGGTGAATCGATTCGCATGGGCTAGAATGCCCAATTTCAGCTATGGAGTTTAATACTCGAGTTTTTCCAAAACTCATTTCTCCTCCATTTTTACCCACAACAACCACCATTAATCCAACCAAAACCATCCTACATAAATACTAACTACTATACTCAACACAATATGTATCTAAACAATATTTAAGGGTTCAAATACCATAAATTCATTAAAATCCATATTTGTTCAATTGATTCCAATACACAACTATCACTACAATTTATTCATCCCAAATCATATCCAGAAAGTAAGAAACTTTCCTTAAGCTGAAATCTCGAATTCCCTTCCGGTAGATGCAAGATCAAACCCAATTTCTTCAATTCTCATTCTTTCTCTTCTTTTTCTCCAAAATTCTCTTCTTCTCTCTTTCTCTCTAGGTTTCGGAAGTATACACTTAGGAAATAAGAGGGGTTGCAAGACTTAATTGTGCCCTTAGAATTAATTTCCATATTTAAATGTTAATAAACCACTAAAATGACTTATAACTACATAATTAAGTCATAACCTATCAAAAGTGCCCGAAACTCAAAAATACAACGTGGCACTTATTTTGACTATCTCGACTATTTCGGGATTGACCGCGCCCTCTAAATTGGCATCCGGGATAATATAAATCATTTGAAGTTCCAACTTCATTTAAACCATAAATGCCGTTTAAAGCACAACGACACCACAAATCGTAACACAATGCTATTTACATTCACATAACAGTAAATATGCAAAAATGAGTAAATATTATCTTTTAATTCACTTAAAATAATATTTACCCCATTATCCAATATTTATATAATTACCTTTCGTGGAAAATTAATATAAAATCAATTACTAATAAGTAAGGGTTATTAGATAAAAAAGATCGAATTTTACTGTTCTCGTTCGAACGACATCGCATGTCGGGCGAAGTGCATGCTGTCGTTCAAATGACACTGCATTTCGTTCAAACGACAACGTATCTCATTTGAGCGACGTTCCGCCTTAAGTATTATATTTAAAGGACTCTCCAACTCCATTTTTCATAAGAACTCTTTCACATTTTTCATTTTAGAAGCACTACAAAAATCAACAGAACACTTTTGGCTTCTTCTTTGTTTTAAACTCAGAAAAATCCCATATGATGTGGTGAATTGTTTTGGCACACAAGAACATACATCTTGTTCAAGTTTTCTCTTGTAACAAGGGTAACCTACTGCTGAAATTAGGTACCACTTGAGGGAGGCACTGGGTTAATTGACTGCGTGTCACTAGGGAGCTCTACGGTATACTTAGGATGAAGATAGGACTACAATTCTTGTGGTATAGATACATGTGAACCACTCTGAAAAGAGGGGGCAAGAAGCATAATAGAGGATCAAAGAATGGAGAGAAGGAAGATCCTATTAAGTATTTTAAGGCAATCAACACCATGTTCAAAAAATCAATTTTACAATATCTTAAGTAAAATCAGGGATCAAAGAACCCTCAAGTGGCAATAGAAAAAGGGGAAAACGTGATAAAAAAATAACTCATTCTGGTGCGTGTATGACAAAGAATATGGGCATAAAATGGAGAACTACAAGGACAGTCCCTCAAGTCTCATATAGAAGAATTGGTATAGGTTGTCTACTTGATAAATTATGGGGAAAATGGGGTTCAAAGACATCATTCATGTCAACCAAAATCTCAAAAATTTCCTGGAAGATGACGAGATAGGACAGGAGTTTACAGTTGTCCACTAATCTTTAAGTCTTGACATATACCAGTAATCTGACGATGTCCAAGAGAATGATGCAATAGGGAAAAAGTTTATGGTTATTCATGGTTACTCAATCTCGAAGATGATTCAAGGCAACTCCATTTGGAGGGAACTGAAGAAAGTCATCGCAATGATGAAAGTATTCCAGATTGACCCTTTAAAGGATCCATCTGGTAAGCATCGATGCCTGAAAGACTTGAATTAAAATAAGAACATAGTTTTCACGGAGAACAACCTGATCGAAGTTAAAACTTTGCATCATTATTCATCATTAATCACACTCAAGATTATAACTGGGATGTGAATGAGTTACTAGTTGATTATGGAAGCTTTTAAGAGGTTATATACCTAAAGTTGTTTAACCAACTTAATCTCGAGATAAATGTTTTAATATAAACAACCATACTTTAGGTTGGATTCTTTAGGAAGATGACTACGCCACTGAGAAAGGTGGTTATGATTGTCCGAACCAGTAATATTTTGAAATTGATTGAATTCCTAATTGTGTACATCGATTCTCACTACAACACCATCCTTAAAAGAGGATGGCTACACCCTAAGAAATTTTTCCCCTCTAGTTATCACCAGAAGCTCAAATTCATTACCAAAGAAAGGACAATCGAGAATATCAAAAATCAAGTTGTTGCCCGGTAATACTTTATCACGGTCATCAAGCCTAAGAAGGAAAGGAAATAGGAGAAAGAGGTTGCCACTGAGTAGACCATGAATAGAGATACACAATCCAAAAGGAAACTAAAGTATGGAAGACTGGGGTAGAAGAGAAAAGGGTGCCCCCCCATGGATAGGGACATGGAAACATTGCAGGAGGTAGTGTTCAATGATTCACACCCATAGAAGAATTTCCTGATTAGTAGATCAGTTACCAACCAGGAGAGAGAAGAATTGATTTTTCCACTAAATAAAAATAAAGATATGTTTTCCTTGAATCCTTATGATATGACTGGGATCGATCCTGAAGTCATGTGCCTTCGACTTCATGTGGACCCATATACCCGTTGATCATGCGAAAGGCTCTCTCAACAGTCCAAAAAGGCAAAGACCATGGAAGCAGAAGTGGGGAAAATTCTGAAGGTAAGGATAACTAAATAATTTCAATTCCCAAAATGGCTACCATACCCAGTAGTACTCGAGAAAAGTAATGGAAAGTGGAGAGTATGCATAAACTTCACTAACTTTAATAAAGCTTGTCCCAAAGGCAACTTTCTTTTGTGGAATATCGGCTAATTGGTCGACACCATAGACAACTATGAACGAATGAGTTTTATGGATGCATACTCAGGGCACTAAAAAATTCCCTTGTTCATCCCTAATCAAGACAAACACATTTTCATTACCACTCCTGGTAGATACTGTTAAAAATTCATGTCATTTGGTCTTAAGAATGCAGAAGATACCTAGTAGTGTCTGGTCACCAAAATGTTCAAAGAGAAGCTAGGTAACACCATATAAGTCTTCATAGACGATATGCATATCAAAAGAAAGCATATAGCCAACCATCTGCAGGGCTTGAAAATCATATTTGAGGTCCTCAAATACTATAAAATGAAGCTCAACACAACTAAGTGATCTTTAAAAGTTCAATTTGGGAAGTTCCTTGGGTACTTATTCATCCAAAGGCGGATTAGAGCCAACCCCAACTAGATCATGGAGATCAACATTTCTTATCTACCAAAGATGTTTCATGATAATCGAAAGTTAACAAGAATGTTGTCATCTTTCAACCATTTTATCTCCAAATCTTTCAAAAAGTGTCAATCATTCTTTTAGCTATTGAATAAAGAGAGAGTCTTAGATTGGAATAAGGAATGATAAAAGGCACTCGATGAAATGAAAACCTACCTAAGATGAACATCTCTACTTGCAATCCCAAATTTGGGGATTCAGTCTACTTATATCTCACGATATCTTACTATATTGTTAACTCGGACTTAATGTGTGAGAAAGAGGGACACTAGGCTCTTACTTACTATTTTAGCAAGATGATCATTAACCCTGAGAAATGATACCTTCCATTTGAGAAGTTATCATATTATTTAGTTATTGCATCATAAAAATTGAAGCATTACTTTGAATCTCACTCAGTCATGGTCATCATATCTTTCCCTCTCAAGGCATTCCATAAAAAAGTCGACCTATGTAGACAGATGTCCAAATGGTCAGTGGAACTTGGAAGGTTTGATATCCACTATAAGAAAAGGATTGCAATAAAGGGGCAAGTACTGGGAGATTTCAATATCGAATTCACAGGGAAGAAATGACCAACGAAAAGGACTTCACTAACTAAGAGACCAAATAAAGGTTTCACCAACTTAGGAAGTGGACTCTTTAGGTAGACGGAGCCTCTAATTCAAGAATGTTCAGAGTGGTAATTTCCCTTATTTCTCCCGAGAAGATTATGATGGAATAGGGGATCAAACTTGACTATGAAGAATCTAAGAATGAAACCAAATACGTAGCTCCCATCACTGGGTTACGTAAAGCCTTATATTTGGGTGAAAGTTACCTTGACGTCTACTGTGACTCAACGATGGTATTTAATCAATTATAAGGAGAATTCAATGCTAAATATTAGCAAATATTAGAACAATTTCGTGTCACCCAAGACCTGATTGCAAGGCTTGAAAAGATCCACATTCAATCATTCCCTTAAGGGAATAATAGTTATGTCGAAGCCTCATCCACTTTAGGTTCAGAAGTATACTCAGATCTTAAAAGAACCATCGAGGTTAAGTTCCTCACTCAGCCTAGTTACACAAGACGTAAGGTCGCTAAGAAAGTACTCATTACCGAGAAAGCTGCTAGCTAGATGGATCCAATCATATCTTACTTAAAAGTGGGCATCCTATGAGAAGATAAGAAACAAGCCCATCAGATCAAGATAAAACCTAATCGTTTATAATTATCACATGAGGAAAAACTCTATAAGAGATCTTTCACAGGTCCCTACCTTCAATCTGTGCACCCAAATGACATAGACCAAGTCTTATACGAGCATCATGGTGGTATCTATGGGAGCCATGCATACGGAGATCTTTGTCTTTCAGAGCAGTCAAAGAAGGAACTAGTGTATGTACATGTAGAAGGATGAAGTCTCCTATATCAAAATATGGAAAAAATGTCAAGAGTTCTCACGCGTGCTCCATCAACCAACCTACGACTTAAAGTCATTAACCAACCTATGGTCATTTGATTATTGAATATTGAAAATCATATCCCCATTACATATAACACCAAGGAATTGCAAGTATCTCCTGGTTAGAGAAAACTATTTCACAAAGCAGATTGAAACTGAACCATTAGTGAACATCAAAGACACTGATATGATCAGATTCATCTGGAGGAACATCATTACTCATTTTGGCATGCTAAGAAAATCATCACTAATAATGGAACACAATTTAAAAGTGATCCATTTCATAGATTTTGTAATAACCACAACATTAAGCACCTTTTCAACTCGTTAGCCTACCCCTAAAGTAATGCACAAGCTAAGGATTCCAACAAGATAATGCTCGACGGCATGAGAAAGAAATTGGAGAAAAAAAAAGTGCTTGGGTGGACAAGCTTCTCCACATCCCATGGGTATACCATACGATTCTGAGGAGGTAGATAAGAGAAACACCCTTCTCTTTAGCCTATTGGGTGGAAGCCATAATCCTTTTAGAACTTGGATTACCAACCATGAAGATGATTGTTGCTGACTAAGAATTAAATAAAGAAATCATAAGGATCAAGATTGACCTAGAAGGTGAATGAAGGCATCAAGGCTTAATCAAGTTATCTTCCTATCAACAACATTTGGCCAATAAATACAACAAAGGCATCAACCAAAGAAATTTCTAGGATAGAGATTACGTCCTCATGAAAGTTCTCAATAGTAAGAGGAAGACATTGGATGGAAAGTTAGGTCCCAACTGGGACGGATCACTAAAGATTATTTGATACGATCTTTCGGGGGTTTACCATTTGGAAAAAATGGGGGCATTGAGATTCCTAGGTCTTGGAATCCGGCCAATCTTAGAAAGTTTTATTTTTAGCAAGTTTATTTGTCACAAATTTTATTTCTAGCTTTACTTGGAGATATGAATTTTTATTTCAGCAACACTTTAAGTACAAATAATGTATTTATCTCATTTATTGTTCCAAATAGCAGATTAACTCTTTTTATCTATGAATGATTATTATGTCCGATCAAAATATGGTTATAGACATAAATTCCTTAGCATTATTACATTTAATCAACACTTTAAGGATATATATTTTCGTCATAAAAAATACAAAATTATCAAGAATTTTCTATAAAATAAAAATACCTAAGAGGGATCCCTAGGAACTAAGCATCCCGACCTTGGTCGGATGAAAATCTTAAATGGGCAGATGGCCCTATGACCACATGCATTTTTGCCATAGTTTGACCTAGACTTAAGGTTATGTAACGACACTTTTTAAAAGATAAGGAAAATAATAAAAACATGCTCAATATATAAATATGGGAAAATGATAAACATTGAATTTACTAACAATTTCCTAGAGAATTTATTTGACAAAAGACCTACACTCGTAAAGTTACAAAATGAATATATATAGTTCTCGAACAAACAACTCATCTCAAACGTTTTGTTAGCTTGACAAATACAACGTTTCCTCCATCATCAGGGTCACAATGAAACTCATAGTCAATATCGTGAGCTAAAAAGTAATTCTTCACTAACTAAAGGGGAATAGAGTCGAGATGAATACATCTTTCATCACTTACAAATGGAGGGTGACTATAAGTAGAGAACTCTAGTTAGTTCCAGTACCAAAGATCGAAATCTTTAGGGACTTTTATAACAACTGGGATGTTCATCCAACTAGGCTTATATGACACCTTTTTAGCCTCATTTAGATTAAGGGGAGTCCACCCATCCTCAATTATAATTAATAACCAAAATTGCATGAGGACCCATCATAAAAAGATAATTAAATTTCATTATATCACGTACCATACCTTGCTTGTCTCTCTTAGAATTATCCACATCCTTTTCGAGAATCTCACTTCGCTTATTATTTTAATTTTGTAAGAGTTATTATATATCACCGACATCCCTAATTTTGGCCCTCAAACTAGTGACTAACTGTGACTGAACATCAAATTCACTTGTCATCTTTTGTAGATCTTATTGAATGGAAATAAACACACTGCATGGTCGGTTGTTGGTATCCTGACCAAGAACTAGGTCTAAGTCATCAGTGTCTGGAAGTGATAGTACCTCTGTAATCCTATTTTCAACTTAAAAGGTTCAAAAGAAGAACATCTAGGCTTAAAAGAGAAGATTATAATGCATTCATGGAATAATAAACAACTGGCAAACAATTGATTAGAAAAAAAAAAGTATTTTCATTAGTCAAAGGTTAGGAAAAGAAAATACAAAAGTTCAAAAGCATAAAAATACAAGTTATGGGACCTAAGAAAATCCCAAGGAGCACTGATCCTCCTTTTCGTTCTCTTGATCTCGAGTTTCTTAAGATTTTCCTCGATCGGCATCCACCATTTATTGATCTCCCACACCATTTCCTTAGTCTCTACCTGAAGCCTTATTCCCTTGTCTTGCCTTGGTGGGGGAACCTAGATCATGCTCCCCAAAAATCTCAGATTCGGGGGATAGTATTTACCAGGGGTTCATGGTAGCCCATCTTGAACTTTGAATTTTGAATAAAATCCTACTGCTTCTTATCCTCAACTTAATCTTTTATATTACCCTAATCATAGAACTCATATATAGTCACCTCTATAGCCTTCTTTAGCCTATAGATCTCCGACTTCAACTTGGGTAACTCCAAGTCTGTGGATTTCTTATCATCATATGAATTATTACTAGGATCAAGAGACTCGTGGGATTTATTCAAGGCTTTATCGAGCATAGCAACAAAGTCTACCATGAACTAAAAAACAAGACAAAGATGAGATAATACAACAATAAAAAAAAAAGTAATCAGTACCTAAATTTATAAAACTTACCAAAGATAACACTTGTGCAGCATGAGAAGTAAGTTGGTCGAAGGTTGGTTTATCACGCTGCTCTCGAGCCAGTGCCAAAATGGCTCCCCTCAGTAGACTAGGGGACAAAGATAGATACTTGGCCACCAATATGGTTTGATGGACCTTCCCCGTGTTTGGGCCTTCCACCTTCTTAGTTAGAACATTAATTAAAGTGGAGGGAAGGACTTTATCCTTGTTTACCTTCTCATTTTCAAGAGAATACACAAGAGTGACAAGCTCGGAGGGACCTTCGACCACCTTCCTCTTGGATATTTTTGCTTTTGGTGAGGTCGAGACGTCGTAATCGTCCACCAACGTAAGACTTCTCTTCCTAGAAGCCATAGTTACTTCAATAGCATAGTTGGCATTTGTGTTGACAAGTACAAAAGTGGATGAGTTAGAGCGCTTGAAGACCTTTCACTAGTCAAAAGGATTGGTATCTGAGTAATGGAATCCACATGCCTAGTTATAAAGCTAGAGGTGAAGATGGTACATTTGAGAAAAAAAAGTTGTTAACCGAGGATGTCCATCACCTAGAGTCAATGAACTTCTTATCTTATAGACCTTGATGAGTTCTTCACGATTAAAGTGGGAAACAACAGGCTCCCTTTTCTTTGAGAGAAAAATATTTGTATCAATCTCGCACGAAAAAGATTGATAATGACAAAATTCTAACAGAAAGTAACATCAACATACTTCCTCCTGACATGGCATAAAAACCTTTTGTAAGCTTCACCACCCTCAAGAATGGGTGTTTGTTGCCAATTCCCCATTCCTAGAAATAAATCCATTAATCCAATACCCTTTGTTAGAGTCAGTAAGATTAATGAACAAAACTCTCTTTGCCTTCCTTTCCTTCAGATAACAGATACTATAGCTTTATTTTTTATCATAGATAGAAATATCTAATTTATGTTATCCTTATTTGAGTATCATACCATGTGAACATCGTTCACATTTCTGTACGTGATTGGAGAACACTAGGTAGTGACCAATTGGAATAATTTAAAAAACTTCAATAAGAGTTGATTAAGGGGGAAGGATATACCCCCTCAGTCATTGAAATAGTATGGACCCAATGACTTCTTTCAATATTATAGTATTTAGAGGGTACAGGGGTACACCCTGACCTTACCTACTCGAGATTGGATCATTTCTCCCTAAAATTCCCCAAACTTCTATCATTCACAGCGTACACCACATTTCTCAATTAAAAAAGAAACAACAGTAAAAATGTGGAGAAAAGAGGAAAAACAAAGGACCGTTGCAAAGAAAATAAATAAGGATGAAGACTTACAAATGTAGAAAGTTGAAGAAACCTTTGGATGCCTTCAATAGTTTAAGTGATGGAGTAAAATGGTGGTAGGAAACTTTTTAGATAGATTGGTTTAAATTTTGAGGCATCTCATAATTTAAAGTGCAATCCGACACAATAATTGGTAAAAAAAATTTAATTTTATGGGATTTTTTTTATTAGCGTTCCCTCAACTAATCTGGTAAATTACAACCTTACCCTTTTAAGACCGAACGGTCCGAATACAGTAAATTTTTAATTCAAAACTCTTTACAAGTGTTGGCAATCTTCACCATCTTAGTGTGCGATCAACTACCTTAGCTGATCAATGTCTTTCTCAATAGCGATCAAACCTCTCCATCATAATCAGGTCACAGGGCTTTAAGGGAAATTAAGGGGGAATTATTTAAATACTTTAAATTACTCGGACTAATTGGAACTTATTTGATATCAGGTGATAACGGTTGATAACTTAAGATAAGAAGGAAGGAGTGTCCAATTAGCTATAATCTAGGAGAAGATCTTATTTCCCATATCATAATTATATCAAGAACTCCTAAAGACCTGCAAGATAGAACCTTTTTATGTTCTCTATTAATATAGCCATTACCACTGGGAAAAGAGGAATGAAATTTTTTAACCGAGTAATAAGAAACAAACAAACACCATGTGGATGTATACCATTGTCGAAGTACATAAATATTTATTTTATGTGATTCTGATTGTGTGATTATTCATTCTGTTTGATTTTAATTGTTTGGAATCATTCATTGTGGGATTTTTGCACCTACAATAGGTGTATCATTTTGATTTATTGAAGGTACCATCTCGAAAAAATATTATTCTTCAATCTATAAATGAATAAAGTTTCTTCTACTTTGAATAATAAATATTTGGCTAGAGGATATAATGCATAATTAAAGACCAAAATCGATTGCGGTTATTCTGTGTACTCTAGCTATTGGCGCTTTCTGCGGAGAATACGGTTGGAAATAATGTCTAGTAAGTTGTAGCATATGAGGTTGTAAGTCCATTATTTTAGTTGTAAAACCCTGTCATAGTTCATTTATCGTTCTTATCGTCCTGAGATTTTTTCCATGTACATTCGAATTTATACTTTTTTTAATATAAAACTATGCTCTTGAGGAGCATTTGATTAAAATAAAAGAAAACGAGGAAGTCCAAAACCCAAAATAGAAAAGAAAGATGATAAGAAATCCAAAATCTCAAATCCTAAAGTGCATACAATAATAAAAACAACACCAACAAAAGACTCATTTGTAGGCTTTCTTGATATGCATGATTTTAGCCTGCCGAGTTACATCAATGGTGGCAATGATTTTGATGACTTTTGCCTTAGCTTTTTTAAGATCCAAATTAGACAACTGAATATCCATGAGGCATTTTGAGAATAAAGAATCAAGGCCATCGTTAACCTTGTCAATGGCCTCTTGAACGAATTCAGTTTTGAGCTAGGTTCCTTCATGAAGGCAAATATCCTCTTTTTCTTTTATGGGTCCTTTTTTTATTCCTACTCAAAGAAAAAGATACAAGATTACGTTGCTTGTACATTAAAGATTTGACCTTGAGCTCTTTAGGGTTGAAGGAATTCAAGTGAGACCTTATGCTTTTACAGGCCTCAATATCAAAATTGTCCCCACTAGTATCACTTTCATCACATCTGTCCAAATTTAAGCAGTGGTTAGAGTTTTCCATATGAGAGATAAAATTCCCAATTATATGATCCACTCCATGGATTTCCACATCAATAAGATTTGAAACATTAGGATCATGTAAGACATTAACATGATCCCCTACTTGCGTGTCCATATTAAAACCAGCATCAGGAATAAGAATGTGATCGCACTGAGATATGTCAAACTGTTTTGTTGAAAACATAATATTTTGGTCAAGGCCATTACCTGTAGAACTAATATTCGTTGCAGAATGAGGAGGAACATTAAAATTCGTTGAATAAGTGGGTCCTATGGTAGTAGCATATTACATGTTATGTTCCTATTGAACCATAAAGATCTCCATCTATTATCCTCTTTCGGCATCTTTTAGAATGATTGTCTTAGTTAAGAAGATAAAACTTGAAATATTCTAAAATTTAGTGAAATATTTTAATATGTAGTCTTTTGGAGTGTTATGCCATTTTATTATAATAAATTAACAGAAAAATTCTTAAATTGGGTGAATTAATATTTATTTGGGTATCCATTATCAAGAGGCACACTCTCAACTGGTACCAGAGCGGGTCTACATTTTTTTTAGTGTAGAAACCTAGGAATATATCCATTTTGTGCGAAATAGATAGAAGTTCCCCTCCGACCTCCTTTGTTAAACCAAAATATATTCGAAAAGAAAATGATTTTATACGATGACAACACAATTGATATAATACCATAGCTTCACAATCTTATCTCTAATATACTTAAGATTAAGACAAGAACTCAATACATTATGAGATATGCAACCTAAAACACTTCATCCAAGAATCCATGCAACCATCCCATGCAAGATAATGAAGCTCTTAAAACCAAGACAATGATGATCATGAATCAAAGACAATAAATCCCCACATGTAATTCAGACAACCAGTCAGACATCAAATAGTAGCTTTATGTGTTATTCAGTCAAAGGAAGCTCCATCTTATCACACAACCTATGGTGATACATCTCACGAATTGATGTCTCAAAACAGTCAAAGAAATTCTCATAATCTGTGGAAATAGTTACTTTATTCTTTTTACTTTAAAAACCATTGCACAAAAGTAAGTTACTATTTCATCATATATAAGCTCAAATTCCACTCACCTAATCCTTCCCCAGGCCTCCCTAAACCTTCCCCATAGCTTGGACCTACACCAAATAACTTCTAGACTAGAACTCAAGAGTTTTAGTCGAATAACCTTAAGGTTTTATCGACTAAACTTGAGGTTTAGTTTACTAAAAGTTCCATAAAATAGTTTAGCAAACATAACCAACTAAAAGAATTTTAGTTGACTAAAAGTCAACTTTCAGATGACTAAACCTCCAACTTTTCAAGCATCAACCTTAGTAACTTACTCCAAACTTTCATTCTAAAACCCTAACCCTTACCAAAGTCTTACCAACCATCTTACCTATTTTTGGATGCCTCAACCTCTTCATAAACATTATAAATACAACCCTCATCTTCCTTTCCAAGACACATAAGCTTACAACATCGTCTCAAGGAGAAAATTTCCATATCCTAGATTTTGTCTTCTTATCCTTGAGAGAGAAATCAATTTAAAACTTAAAACTACATTAAGCCCATAGCTTCATGAAAACTCACTTGAACCTAAATCCTCTTTCTCAATCCCTACTTAAGCCAAGTTTGAATGTCACCACCTACTTATGCAAAATCCATTACCTAATAACCATTTGTGCCAAAGTTATACCCCAGAAACCCGTTTGAGATATATACTTCTAATACTTATAGGCCTGTGAGAAAGTAAACTAATTTCTCCATTTTTTATAAATGTACTTTTCTTTACTTTTGGCAATAATTCTTATTATATTATGAACTTTGGGTTGCAATTCTTATTATATTATGACACATGGGTAACTTCATTGTACCTTCTCGGCTGGTAGTGCCATTTTTCCAGATAGTCAAGGCATTTAAATACCTTGGGTTATTGCATGGGTAACACTTGGGAAAGGATGAGTTTAAAATCTTTTTGGTTTTGATTTTCAAGGTATAATTCCTTATGAGGTTTTGGTTCTACTGTAAGTGAATCATAGATAGTAAAGTTCTTGAGTACCATCTCGAGCATGAATGTAGGTAGAGGTCAAACCACATTAAAATCTTAGTTTACAAAGTCTCATTATACTCTCTTTCTTAATTACATATATTTATTATTGATTAATTACTTACTTATAAATTATTTTATTATATTATAATTAATTTATACTCAAAATTAAGATTTTTTTTAAATTGTCCATAATACTATATACCCAATTCAACCCCCCCCCCCCTTCCTATTGGGTATATTTCTGTGCCAAAATCCTCCATTTGATGTTATTAATTATTCCTATTAGAAATTCGATATGATAATATATTTAACGGCTATGGACGATCTTATTTGGAATAGTGTGTTTATGGGATGGATTTGTCCTAATAATATTTTTGATGGTAGTGAATTAGATCTAGTTAGGATGGCAATGATTTAAAGGAAAGTGGGTGGAATATGAAAGGACTTAATGTAATTATTAGGACACAAATTTTCAATTGAGTCCATATGTAGTTTTGGCTTAATTCTAGACGAAACCATTTGAGCCATAGGGTAGATGTTCTTTTATATCCTTCTAAGCCTATGACGAGTGTATGTTGAAGACGTAGCATCCTATATATTCAAGAACATCATTGTCTGCTTTTCGTGCCATGTTTCACGTCATCAACATGAGGATTCCCATGTCTCCAAAAGGTATGAATGCATTTAATATAGAGGGATACTTGAAATATTTATATGGGTGTTATTTTTTTCTAAACAACTTTTATATTCAGAAAATCTCTTTAGAATTTTTTTCAAAAGTTTTTGGGCTTAAAAATGAAAAATAAAATTTTCTGAATTTTCGTTCGAATTGTCGTTCGAATGAGAAATCGGATGAGTCTTCTAACGAGTTTAAGTAATTGTTCTCTGAATTGTCGTTAGGAATTCATTCGAACGAAGTCGTTCAAACTAACTCGTTCGAACGAGATATCAAACGAGTTTTCCCCTTAAACTCTAAATTTTCGTTAGAAGTGGTTCAAACGATGGCGTTCGAATGGGAAAAGTTGTTTGACCGAAAATGCGTCAGTTTTTGGGAAGTTTAAGTTTTTTCCTCTAATTTTTCCCACTTCTTGTTTCCACTACTTTTCCTAATTTAAATGACTACGGCGCAGTAGTTTTTTATAGAACTTTTCCATACTTCTAATTTTTTTTAGCGAAATATTTATCAACCAAAAGTCCTCTTGTATGTGTTGAATTTTATGGATTAATTTCTTCAAAAAACACATATACACCCATAGTTTCTTTACTGCCAAGTTCATACATATATATATTTTGCTTGGAGTGTTTGCTTGGCACCAGATTTTCTCTACACCAACAAGAAGAGAAGTGTGGGTTCATTCTCTACCCATAAAGGAGAAGAAGTTTGTGCCGCTACTTTCTCACATGGTAAAAGGCACCGTGTGCGGTTGACGGTGGCTTGTGGCTCCATTGGTGGACTCCAAGACTGCGATGGACATCGTGGTTATCAATTAGACGAAAGTATTTTTAAAAATAAGCGTCGGGGCATGAAGGCAGTCAAGTCGAGTGTTGTAAGTATTTTGTCTTGTAATTGTAAAATCGTATCTAGTGGATTTGTTAGGCCAGGGCCGTACGATAATTTCCCATTTATATTTTCCTCTTACATTTCCCTATAGTGAGATTGTTTCTTTTATCTTGTTTAATTCACCTAGAACGCATGCTTAGGTTAAAAAGATAATATTGGGTTTAACATGAAATATTACTTTAATTTGGTGCTAGTTTATTATTTGGGTAAGTTTAATTTAATTCAAGTCCAGAATTTAATTTGATAAAATTCAATTCGGCGTATATTGAAAATTGAATATTTTATTGTTAGGCAAATTTTAGGACTTGGGTTGAATTAATTTTGTTTAAGTGGAAATTAATTTGTTGAGTACTTTAATTTCGATTTTAGCTTAACTTAATTTCAATTTTGAAGAAATTAAAATTTGTAGTTTAGATTATTTAATTTTCATTGAAATTTTAGTTGGGGATTTAATTGAACCGTCTCGTTAATTCTTAAAGGATTTTAAATTTGGGAGCTTCCGCGCAGCAACCAGTTATTTTTGGTTGCATTTCATCGAGTGAGTTTAGGTGTATGTCCACATGTATAATGTCTAAGGAGACATGGAAAGTTTTACAAATGACCTACGAAGTTACCTCCACCGTGAAGCATTTCAAGCTTCAATGGCTTACCGCCTATTTTTAACTTCTTACCATGAAGGAGAGTGACAGTTTTGACGAGTTCTATGACTAGCTGAACTACATAGTTACCTCAATATTTTCTTTGAGGAAGTCTGTAAATGAGAATAAAATTATTAATAAAACCTTATGGTCTCTTCTCATAGATTCTGTGACAAAGTGAATGCCATTGAAGAGGTTAGAGCCTTGCTTTTGAAACCAATGTGTGTAGAAAAAATAGTTGGCTCTCTCCAAATTTATAAGGTGAATTTGTCTTATCTTCAAGGAGTTACTCCTAAAGAAAAGGATAATAATCTACCTTGCAAGGCTAAGAAGGATCTCTCGATTTTATTTCCCATGATGTTAGTGAGGATGATACGACATTTCTCTCTAAATTTTCCAATAAGTGAAAAAAATGATTTCAGTTTAGAGGTGCACCTAAAACCTATTCGCCTAGAATAGAAATTAGTAATATAAGTGGAGAAAAGAAATATGAATCTCCAAGATCACTCAGATGGGTTACATGTGGTGGTCAAAGGTATATGTCGCAGAAATGTCCCTCACGTATTGGTCATGATGGTGGAAAAAATGCATATTAAGCCATTTTAAATGATGATGTATCGGACTCCGAAGATGACTCTCAAGAGTACAACTATGTTACATTTCTAGAAAAAGATAAATTTGATAAGTTAGATGATTTAGATGAATTTGATGTTCCTCTTTTTCCTAATGAAGAAATAACTATTCCTGGTTCCTCTTTGAGGACTGTTGATGAAGAAGAGGAAAAAGATCTTTAAACTGACTATGTTAACCTTTATGAGGAGTCCATAGACATCGAAAGGCTGAACATAGAACTATCCACCAAGTTGTGCAATACTGACATCCAAATGGATATGGTGAGTGAGAGTTGTGTGGGTTATTTTTTTACTCCACACATGGTGAGTAGTGCACCACATTTTGAGGGAATTTCCATTGATTTTATTCACATGGAGATTGAGTTCCTTCGGATATCCTTTCATGAGAGCTAAAAGACAAGAATGATTTAAGAGAATAAAATCTCTTAGCTTGAGACCAAACTACTATCCACGAACATTTTCAAGATAAATATAGCGAGTAGGTCTCAAATGGTGGATAAGATGATTTTTGGTGCCAATTTGTCCACTATGGATAAATGAGGACTCGAATTTAAAAGTGATGGTTCTATTTCTAACCAAGATTGCATGACATACCATTCCACTTTTCCATCCCCCATTGATGAATCTTCAACTCATTATATAGCCGAAGAAAGCAAAGGTAATGTGACTTTATTGTGTCCCTTTTGCAACAAGGAAGGATACTTAAAAGAGTTTTGCTTTTTACTTTGGAATCAACTACTCAATCACCCCATTGATTTGTAACTCGTTGGGTTCACACATTTTCATAAGTTAGGAAATCATAAGGAGTTCTGTATTTTCCTTCAACTAGCGTCATATATAGGTAATTTTGATAAGGGTAGAAAGATCGATAGGAAAAGGAAGAAGGAGATGTAATATCCTCAAAAGGTTTCTTCCAATTGAAAAGGGAAAAAATGCTTGATCCTCCGACACTTTCCAATTTCTTTACTAGATCCAATTCTTTAATAATTGATCCACATAGGTTTCCAAAACAAACTATTGATAGAGGAGAACTAAAATCCCTAAAAAAAGTGCCAAGGCTTGGTCCTTGTTAAAAAAGAAATAATATTCTTTTGGTTTAGGTGTCTTAGAGTGTTTGTTTTAATATATTTAAATAGACATATTGATTTCTCTCTATCATTACTTTTATTTATTTAGTTATGATCTTCGTTTTGTTTATATCTTTAGACTTTTGGCATTGTACAATATTGGTCTTTTATGCTTGGTGGGTATTATTTTGCTCCATGAAGTTAAATGCAAACCTACATGCTTAGTTATTATAATAATGGTTCTATTTATGAATTTTAATACTCCATACTTAAACTTCATGTCTTGAATTGACTTGGTAAATTGATCTTGATATTTTAGAGTACTTGTTATAACTTATGCACATTTACACTGCATAATAAACTTGAGAATTTTCACTAAATATCATAATGAAGGGATCTTATTCTACTTCTAGCAAAAATTAAATGTTTTATATAGGAAATGAGTTTTGTAGAATAGCCCAAGTTTTCAAGAAATAATAAGAAAAGGAAAAAGAAAAAGGAAAAGAAAAAATTTGAACATGTGATCTATGAATAAAAAGATGTGGAAAATCTGAGTGAAGACATTCTCCATTTATCCAACTTGCAAGCACCTTTCCCATTTCTCCAAAGATCCCCGGAGTCTAGAAAAATCTCATTTAAACGTGAATCACATCCCTAATTAGCAAGAAGAAAAGATGGCATGTTGGATTCCCTATAGGAATGGTAAATGCTGTAATTTAAGGAATGGATCTTATGCATGATTTTAGAACCAAAATATATAGTTGAAGTTGGACATGAAATTTCCTTTTTAATGTACTGAGTAAAAATCAAAGAGTCCATAGTAATATCTTTGTCATAAATGCCGGTAGAGTGATAAAGTTCAATACCATTTAGTAAAGCTTTAGCTTCAACCATATTGTTTGAACAAACTCCATAACTTTGAGCAAAATCCCCCCAAAATTTTTCCTTTATAATCTCTGATTAAACCCTCTCCTCCCGCTTATCCTAGATTACCGCTAGAACAACCAACTGAGTTTAATTTAAACACAAATCTTTTAGAGGGCTTCCATGAGACAACCAAGCATTTCTGAGTTTTATACTTCACCTTGTGAATATTAAACATATACAAAAGAGCAAGACACAAAGTTTTGAAAATTGGATAATTCTTTTAACTTAATAGTAATCTATTTTTTAATTGAATCAACAATGGCTGAAGCATTAAGTAGATAACCCTAAAACATGAATGTGTTCCTAGCTTTCCAAATTTTCCAACAAATAACACATGGTAAGACTTATAACAAGTATCCATTAAGAGAACCAATGTTAAATCTACCCCACCAAGAATAAAATCTTAATAAAACTATTGGTTCACCAGAAGAAACCAAAGATGAGAAGTTAAAAGACTCATTCTCTATTTATGAAATAATTAACCCAAGGTAACCTAGTAAGACGAACAAACAGTCTGAACCTTCCAAAGCATGTAAGTCAAATTATTACCAATTTTAATATCGATTAACCTAATTACTAGCTTGACATGCCAGGTAAGTCCGATAAAAAGAAACAAGCATAATCATACACAAGACGATGATGTATGAGGAAGACCCAATTAGGAAAAACCTCGAATGGTCATCCCTAGACAAAATTGACTACAAAGAAGGTTTTTACAAGAGACACAAAATGGCGTACAACACTTGAAATATAGTTATAAGATGCAGGATTGAAAACGTTTTTGCAAAATGAGGCTATTCTCTAATAGATAAGAAACCTAATTTCAGAGAGATTAGTCATTTTAAACAATTAAAAAATGTTCTCCAAAATTTTAAGTCGTTCGTTCGAGCGAGAACAGGGTCTTTCGGACGACTTTATGCATCTCGTTCAAACGAGAGAAAAATTCATTCAAACGGCAATGAATTTTCGTTCGATCATCCTTCTAACGATCTTCCAATATGACGTGACCTGCTAAATAGACCCACCTTCATTTGGAGGCATTCGAAGTGTGTTCGAACGAGATAGCCTTCTCGTTAAAATGAGAGGAAAATTAAATTATTTATTTTAAAACATTTTCAAATAAAAAATGCCTTAGAAAAATATCCTAATACATTAAAGATTATTTTGATCATAAAACTTCATACACCTTTCGATCTCGAGAATTGAAAATTGCGTTCAAACATGTTGAATCCAATATAGTTCTTGTGTGTCTCATTTATAGGCTTGCGTAACAAATATTTGACACTCCTATAGACTATGTGTTTTGGCCAATGGAATAAGCCAATACATATATAATACTTAATTGGAAATTTTCCCTTACCAATCTCTCCCTTTAGCTATTCTAGGATATAACACGAGACAATGTGAAAAATGCTAAGCCAGGTTGTCAAGCCACCTATGCCCGTCCTAAAATCCAAAAATAAAATAGACATCGGCAACCTAACAACTACTCATCAATTCAATATTTTGTTATGTAGCTTCTTCTAAAATTCATAAAGGCGAAAACGTACACACACAAAATAAAAAATACCTGCGATGTATAGGAGAATAAAAAATAATTAATGGAGCATTAAAAACTCCTCCTACGTCCAATAATTCTCTCCCCCTGTTGTTGAAAAGACAAGGGGATATGGAAAGAAAGCAACTTGAAAATAAGCTCACATATATGGATAAAAAGAGAGCAACAATCACAGTGTGGATATATAGATGTGCTAATAACATCACGCAACATAACGAAGTTTAATTATCCAGAATGAGTGAACATAAGCATTAAATAATAAACATGAGGGAATATGAATTGACAGATATGTTATAACATCATAAACTCCGTAGGAATGTAAAGAGATACAATGGAGCAAATAAATCATTATGAATAGAATACAAGCCATACACCACATCAAGTACAAATCTGTCCAAACACATCAAATACATAATTGTCTAAAAAATACATCATGTAAATCAAATGCCAAACTATAAAACTATCCATGAACCACAACAACTACATAAGTATAAATCTTAAAAATAAGATATAAAGGGGCTCATTAAGAAAATCAGCGCCCAGATGGTGGTAAGCCATCGCCCATCCCATCATCCTACAGACTTGCTCCAGATGAGATCGCTCCCCACCTATGGTCAGTGTGCCTCATCTCATCAATATAAGCCATCAGATGGGACTCCATCTGAACCCAGTGCTCACTCTAAGAAGCAAGATCAGCAAGTAACTAGGTCTGTATACGTTGGGACTCTGGAAGATCAGCCTCTAAGCATCAGCACTCCTCCCAGTCCTCATGCTGAAGAGAGCATAATGAATGAACATGTCTAGAGACTCCTATACTGCAGGAGAATCCCCATGTAGAATAGATGATGAGGGACATAAGGGACCCGTAAACTCTGTGGTATGTTCTGACTTGAAAGATGATGACGAGGAGCTACAAAATACCCTCGATGAGCCTCCTAAGAGCATCCACAATGGAGATGCGAAATACAAAAAAAGTTTGTATCTTTACAAATTAGGATATCTGTACTGGTGGTATTCACTCAACAAATTCCATCTCTCAATTTGTACTGGATTTATAAAGATACAAAACACTAGCAGAATTTGCAAATGTTTCCTATGAACTTTATTTGTTCGTATAAATTCCTACGAACTTCAGTAGTTCGTAAGAACTCGTATCAAATATAAATAATTATTTTTTATTACACATTTAGGTTCTTACGAACTTCTTTTATCTGTAATATTTCTTACGAACTAATGTTGTTCGTAAGAAATGTAAAAAATATTTCCTACGAATAATATTAGTTCGTTGGAAGTGTTTTAACAATTCCTTCACCTCCACCATTGTGAACTTGAGCAGCGATGAAAGGCAAACTGAAACTTTGGTTCTGCATATTTACTTTTCATGAGCATCCACCGTTGTGGATGATCTAAGGAAGATGGATCTTAAAATGACGAATGGAGTTCGCGTCAATAATGGATATCAATCTCATCTGAACCTCTTCGGGAAAAAGAATAACCTCGGTCATGAGAAAAATACGAGTAATCAAAACATCATAAGGAAGAGATTTCCGAATATAAGTCATCTTGAAATTCGACACAAAGGTCATATATAGAATAATCATCCCGATGAGGTCGATGATCCTCCACTGGCTAATAGCATGCATAAACGGAACATTAAAATGTGATCATCCTTTTTTGCCAA
Source organism: Sambucus nigra (assembly GCA_949130495.1). Lineage (NCBI taxonomy): Eukaryota > Viridiplantae > Streptophyta > Magnoliopsida > Dipsacales > Adoxaceae > Sambucus > Sambucus nigra. The sequence continues at coordinate 31,261,191 of OX422215.1, read as the reverse complement.
TTGCTTTCTTTGTCATCGGATAGGTAACTAAATTTGGCATGAGGGGGGAAAGATTAAAATGTGACTCAATTAAGGATCTTATAATGAGGGTGAAGGTTCGAATGATACAAAATAAGCGTGTTAACCAGGGGTTGGCAAAAAGGGAAATAATGATGGTATTCATAACGATTCACTCCTATGGTGACTCAGGATATTTGGCGTTGTGGGACTGAGTGTTAAGAGTACATTTGTGATTAAAATGAGTCATTACAGCTGTGATATTACTATTATGTCCGTAGTTAGTTTTGGTTAGCTTTTCTGTTATGTTTCTTGGTGAGATTCCGTTGTAACAGATTTTGTAACCGACTCAATCTCTTTTCATCTATAAAGGGATTGAACAAGCTATTGTAACAGATAGATCACTGATTGATAAATGAATAAAATCATTTTCTTCTCTCTAAATTTTCTCCCTCTTTATCTTTCATTCTGAAACTTTCTTTATGGTATCAGAGCTGTAGAACGACACCTGATATTCATCTCCTTCTTCTGTCATTTCAAACCTCCATTAATGGCAATTATAGCTGGCCTAGATATTCCACCTCATCTGATCTTCTTTGTCTCCAATCTTTCTTCATTAGTAACCGTAAAGTTTGATCAGTCGAATTATATGATGTGGAGTCTTCAAGTCAAGAATGCATTACGTGCCAATCATCTTCTTGGATATGTTGATGGTACCATACCTTGTCCAGATGCTGAAATTACGGATTCTGAAGGTAATCTGAATCCTAATCCTCAACATACAAGATGGTATAACATTGATTGTCAATTGGTGAGTTGTTTAACTGCGATAATATCACCTTCGATTTTTCCCCAAATTCTAGGGTTCAATCATTCATCTGAAATCTGGAATTATCTCTCAAAACGCTATGTCTCTGCTTCTAAATCCCATATACATGAATTAAAACTCAAATTGCTGAATGCATCGAAAGATCAAAACTCTATGAATGAGTATCTTGACAAAATTAAAGATTGTGTTGATAAACTGGATGTATCTGGTGTTGAGATTGCTAAAGATGATATTGTCTTGTATACTGTAAATGGTTTGTCTCATGAGTATTCATCCCTCAAAACCACACTTAGAGCTGCATATCAACTTTACTCATTTACCGAGTTACAAACATTGCTTAGATCTGAAGAATTGCATGTTATAAGAGAATCCAAATTAAATTCTGTTACTGAAACCACAACCCTCACATCAGCCACTTCTACATTTCAGCAACATAGTGCTCCATCCTCTTTTCAAACTTTACCACAGTATGCATTCTCCAATATGCAAAGTCCTGCAGGTCATTTACCTAATCAAATTGACTATTACAGAGGCAACAATACTAATAACAGAAATAAAAACAACAGAGGAAGGAATTTTGGGAGAAACACTAATTTCAGAGTTCAATGTCAGATATGTTGGAAGAATAATCACACTGCCTCTCAGTGCTATCACAGATTCAATAGCTCCTATCAACCACCATCTCTAGGTAACCAAAACATTATAAATTCATCTCTCATGTCTACTCCACATCCACAAATATCTTCTAATTCTCAACAAGCCTACTTTGCACAATCATTTCCCTCAAACATATCATCTCCTTACTCTCCTACCATTCCTACACAGAACCCTCCCCTCCTCCCTACCCCTACTTATCCTCCTCTCTCTTCAACTTCTTGTCCCACTTCATGGTACACTGATACCTCTCATTTCTCCCCAGATTTTATCCCTACCTCTTCTGATCAATCATCTCCACATTCCTTTATAGCTAATATTGATTCTCCTAATACCATTGGTTGCTTTTTTGATACAGGTGCCACTAGTCACCTTGCCAACACCTTAGCTCACTTAAAAAAAAATCAAGACTACCATGGCTCTGAATCTGTCACTGTGGGAAATGGAAACAAGCTACCTATCCTTCACATATGAACTGGTTCACTTTCTACTTCATCTAAAGTTCTCATACTCTCCAACATGCTTCATGTTCCTGACCTCACTCACAACTTACTCTCTGTTCATCAGCTTGCTAGGGATAACAACTGTGTAGTTATATTTTATTTCAATCAGTTCTTTATCCAGGACAAGGACACTCATCAAGTCATTCTTCAAGGTTCTTATTCAAAAGGTTTGTACTCACTTACTACATCCTATTTTCCACCTACCTCTAAGGCTCTAGTCTCTGTCCATGCATTGAACTATCAGTGGCATTTTAGACTATGACATCCCTTATCCCACATCCATTCTCACCTCACTAAGTGACATTTAATTCCATCCATCTCTGCACCACCTGATTGTCATGCTTGTTCCACTTTTAAGAGTCACAAATTACCATTCTCTTTATCCACCTCAATCACTAAGCAACCATTTGATCTGGTCCATAGTGATGTTTGGGGACCTGCCTCCAATATCTCTCCCACTGGTCTTAAATATTACATCATTTTCACAGATGACTTTACCAGATTCACATAGCTTTACCCCCTTAAAACAAAAAGTGATGTATTCCCTACCTTTGTTCAGTTTACACATATGGTTTGTACTCAATTTCAGCTTCCCATCAAAATATTAAGAACTGATAATGGTACAGAATACCTGAACTCTTCTATGATTCAATTCATGAACTCAAAAGGTATCAATCACCAAACTTCTTATCCTTACACACCTGAACAAAATGGCCACAGTGAAAGAAAACATAGACATCTAGTTGAAACCACTCTTGCCTTGTTGTCTCATTCATCTTTTCCTTCTAAATACTGGCCAGACACAATTCTAACTGCCACTTACCTGATAAATAGACTACCTTCTTATACCACTAATCTTCTTTCCCCTTATAATCTTTTATACAAAATTCCACTTGATTACTCTCACATTAGGGTGTTTGGGTGATGCTATTTTCCATGGCTTGTTCCTTATAGATCTTCAAAACTTGAACCTAAGTCCAAAGCTTGTGTTTTCATGGAATATGCACCTGCCTCAAAAGGATACAACTGTTTGGAACCACTCACAGGGAAAATGTTCACTTCTAGACATGTTCATTTTGTTGAGTCCCAATTTCCATTTTCCTCAAACTTTGTTGACTATTTGCACCCTATCTCCAATTCATCTTCCTCTTCTTTTATATCTTCCTCTCCTGCTCCATCCTCACTTTTCTCTCCCTACTGTCCTATTTTTATTCTTGGTAATCCTTATCCTTCCTCCTCTTCTTCTTCTTCTTCTTCTTCTTCTTCTTCTTCTTCTTCTTCTTCTTCTTCTTCTTCTTCTTCTTCTTCTTCTTCTTCTTCTTCTTCTTCTTCTTCTTCTTCTTCTTCTATCTCCACTTCCCCTGCCACTCAGTCTCATTCTCATCCTATGGTAACTAGGTCTAAGGCTGGCATACATAAACCTAAAGTTCCTTATGATCCCTCAGCTCACATTTCTCCTCTCACACCTGACTCTTATCTCAAAAAGGAACCTACCCGCTTCTCTCAAGTCCAATCCTCCTCAGTCTGGAGAAAATCCATGTCAGATGAATTTAATGCTTTGTTGTCTCAACACACTTGGAAGCTTGTTCCTCTTCCTACTAATAATGTTGTTATTGGCTGCAAGTGGGTATTCAGAATTAAACTCAATGCAGATGGGAGCTTATCTAGATATAAGGCTAGACTTCTGGTAAAAGGCTTCCACCAAACAGAGGGTCTTGATTATTTTGAAACTTTTAGTCCTGTCATCAAACAAACTACCATCAGATTAGTGTTATCTCTTGCATTGCATTTTGGATGGTGTGTTCAGCAACTTGATGTATCAAATACCTTCTTGCACGGTTTGCTTGAGGAGGAAGTGTATATGGTTCAACCACCTGGCTTCACTGATCCTAATCAACCCAAAGCTGTTTGCAAGTTACTAAAAGCCCTATATGGACTTAAACAGGCACCCATGGCTTGGTTTGCTACATTTTCCAAGTTTCTCATCTCCTATGGGCTTGTCAATAGCACTGCAGATACCTCCTTATTTGTATACCAAACCTCAAGCCATGTGATTTTAATTCTAGTCTATGTTGATGATATTTTGCTGACTGGCAATTCCTCCTCCGAAATAACCAAATTAATCTCAGCTATGAAAGGTTCTTTTGCCATGAAGGAGCTTGGTCCTCTACATTTATTTCTTGGAATGAAGGTTCATACCTCAGCTCATGGTATGTTCTTATCACAACAAAAATATGTTGTTGAGTTATTGGCTAAAGCTCGAATGTAAGACTGTAAGCCCTCTCTATCTCCCACAGCATCTAAAGCTCCTACCTCCCCAGATCTCACACCTTTTTCTGATCCTCGTCTTTATAGAAGCCTTACTGGTTCCTTGCAGTACCTAATTGTGACCAGACCTGATATCTCTTATGCAGTGCATTTGGTATGCCAATTTATGCGTTCTCCTCTCAATTGTCACTTCAATGCAGTAAAAAGAATTCTGAAATATGTTAAAGGAACTTTGCAACTTGGCATCACGCTCCAACCTAGTCCTCTTCATCTCTTGGGATATACAGATTCTAATTGGGCTGGTGACCCTCAAGATAGGAGGTCAACCTCTGGCTACTGTGTATTTCTTGGTCCTAATCTTCTCTCATGGTCAGCTAAGAAGCAATCCTCTGTGGCCAAATAAAGTACTAAAGCTTAGCACAAGGCTCTCTCCACCACTGCAGCTGAGGTTGTTTGGATACAACAACTTCTCAAGGATCTCTCAATCACTTTGTCCACTCCTCCAGTTATTTTATGTGATAACATTGGAGCACTTTCATTGGCTGCAAACCCTATCTTTTATGCAAGAAGCAAGCATATAGAGGTTGATTTTCACTTTATTAGGGAAAAAGTTGTCTCTAAACAGCTCATTGTATCTCATGTGTCTACAATTGATCAGTTAGCTGATATATTTACAAAGGTTCTCTCTATATCTAGATTTCAATACCTCAGGGACAAGATCATGCCTACTTCCATTCCAAAAGATGTTCAACCTGCTGCTTCCTCTTCTTCCCAGCATCAGCTTGAGGGGGGATATTAAGAGTACATTTATGATTAAAATGAGTCATTGCAGCTCTGATATTACTATTTTGTCCCTAGTTAGTTTTGGTTAGTTTTTCTGTTATGTTTCTTGGTGAGATTCAGTTCTAACAGATTTTGTAACCGACTCAATTTCTTTTCATCTATAAAGGGACTGAACAAGCTATTGTAACAGATAGATCAGTGATTGATAAATGAATAAAAACATTTTCTTCTCTCTAAATTTTCTCCCTCTTTATCTTTCATTCTGAAAATTTCTTTACTGAGGAGTGGCCAATAGAATCTCAACACCTCGTACCATAGAATAAAATGCAGAAGGTGAACCCGACATATGGTGATAATGAAATCATAAATGAAAAAAGGGATCCCACCCACACCCGACTAACCATGAAGGGATATCTATATGGGCAAACTCCTCTAACAAAAGCACTCACTCCTGAATGACAGCCCTAATGTTAAACCCTAATGTGCATAATAAGACCTAATATGCACGTCTAGCCCACCTAAGAGAGGAATAGGCAAGACGATTTGCCTGAGTGGCACGTGCCCGAGAGAAAGAGGTCGAGGATTCAACTTGAGCCGCATCTAGAATTGAACAACTTTTATGCCCCGTGCCATGTGATTGGGACAAAAATAATGGAGGGGGTTGTAAAGAGGAACTCAGTATCCCAACCCAATTAATAACAACGCCTAAGAATCCTATCTCTGACACAAACCAATGGAGCCCTGCGAAAATCGGTTAACCCAACACAACAAACAACAAGTAGGGATATATAATCAGAATAGGAGTGATAAATGGAAACAAAATATGAGCATGTATGTCATTTTACCATTTTACCAAAATGTGAGGAATTTAGAGAGAATGCAAATGGTATTACGACATCATGAAAAAAAAGGGCAACCGAAAATATTTTGGAGTATATAGTTTTTTTATCAATAAAATAGCAAAATGCCTGAAAAAAAATTTATTAAAAAAATATAAGAAGGGGAGACCAACAATACGAGGAAGATATACACAAAAATTAGATTTTGCAAACATAAATAAGTGTACATATTCATAAACATTAAATCCCCAAAACTTTTTTGAGACAATAATAAATAAATAAAGAAGAAAAGAAACCTAAAAATAAAACCTGAACATAAAAGTGGACAAAAATATGACACCAAATGAATATCCAAGAAGAGTGCTCACGTAAATAGAGAAGAAAAATCAAGGGAACTCACAGGAACACTCAGTGGACAACATAGGTACTCAAGTACTCAGGAGAAAATCGCATATGGTAAAAATGATGAAGGAAAAAGAAGGGTAAAATCGACTGAGAAATTATCTTTTAAACATGAGATTCCATTTTAACTGCCTACAAATGGAGATAAATATTCGTTCGAATGAATAAAGATCTCATATGAACGCAAGTATATATCATTCGGACGAAACCTAAATCTCATTCGAACCAATATCAAACGATCTTCCAACGAGAGTGGGAACATAAAACATTGGCTTCTCGTTGGAATGGAGTTTGAAGGAAGTTAAAATGACATCCTCGTATCATTAGAATGAGATATCATCTCGATCGAATGAATAATAATTTATTCTTTAAAATTTTCAAAAACAAAAAATCATAAATCAAACCAAAATTTTTTTTTTTTACATAAACACCACGTGACACAATGTTACTCAGAGAAGCATAGAAACAAAATGAATGGTTATGAATCTAAATAATGGGAGCCTAAATTTAAAAGCTACGCAATAGTGAATAAAGGCTAATGGACATACCAAAGGTTAAGTACTCATATCAACCTTAATGACATGCAAAGTGTTATTCACAAGAGGTCGGCACACATATGCATATATGCCGAAGTAATGAAGATTCTCACCCCCAATATAGCCATTCGATGAAAGATGGGAAAGGAATATGGATGTGCAAGCCCATTTGTATTGAACTAAAATCTCTCAAACACTTTTTATTTTTCAATATGAATATTTCTGATTTGAAGATATTTAAGAGGATGATACTATCTGTCTCTTTATCATGCAATACCACTTTGGCCCTTCATAGCATTATATTTGTTTTTGCTTCATAAAAAATGGGCTCTTTCTAATGGTGGTTTTTCATGCAACACAGTGTTTTTCTCTGATCACAGCCCGAGCCATTGCACGCTTGTACAAGCATCACAGATATAGCATCTCACACAACGGTTATTACATGCACATAAATTTTGATAGATTAAGATGGAACTGACAATGTTGGAATTCAAACATCTCATTTAATGATTGCAAATAACATCAACACTCAAGTGATACCGTGAAAAGTGTATGCAAAAAAGGTGATGATAAGAAACGAACATATAAAAAATGATCACATCAAAACATCGCGATGCCCGAGAAGACATATTTAGCACTATAGGGGCATAACCAAATCTAGCACAGCAAGATAGGACATAGGAAAAATGAAGTGTAGGCGTGCTTCAGAGTGATTTCATTCTACAAAAAACATAAAAACAAATTGAAAATCTTTTTGCGATTTTTAGAAATAAGACAAAAGATAAAATCTTTGTAGTTTTTTTTATATAAAATAAAAGATAAAATATTTTTGGATTTTTATATAAAAATAAATACAAATATATACAATCTAGTTTAGGAACATAAGGAATATCATTAAACTTACACCCTAAACTAGACCAAAACATTGACTGAATCAATAGAAATAGAACCTATAGATTTCCTAAGATTTTCAAACCTAAGGTCATCTACAGATTTAATTAATATGTCGACAAATTAAAGTTCGGTGCTCACAAAGCTCAAAGAGATGACTTTCTCCTCAACAATCTCGCGTATGAAATGCTCACATGTCTTAATGTGCTTCGTGCGAGAGTTCTAGACAGGTTAACGAGATATGTGAATTTCACCCATATTATCATAAAAAATAGTCATTATGTGTTGAGAGATCCTATAATCTTTAAACATTTTTTTCATCTACAGGAGTTGTGTGCAATAACTCCTGGTGGAAATATACTCTACCTCCATCGTGGATAGAAAAATAGAGTTTTGCTTCTTGATTAACCAGAAGACAAGAGCACTCCTAATTGGAACACCCACTCGAGGTGCTCCTATAACCATTAATGTCCTTGGCCTACCGAAATTCGAATAGGTAGACAAACGACCATCGATATCAAAAGAGTGCAAAATATCATAGGAAAGAATGCCACTCGCATAATTAATTATACGTTTAAGAGCAACCAACTATGACTCTTTTGGGGATGCTTGATTTCATGCACACACTCCAACACTGAAGGAAATATTGGGACGACTAGCGGTAAGGTATAGAAGACTACCTATCATACTCTTAAAAAGTGTCTTCTCAATGTCCTTTCCCATTTACCTTTGCTAAACTCAGTTGTAGAACTCATTGATTTACATGCGTGCTTAGTTGTGTCTAACCCAAACTTATTCACTAGATTTCTTGAATATTTGGCTTGGGATATTAATATCCCATCCTCTAACTGACGAACCTGAAGACCTAAGAAGAAAGTAAGCTCACTTACCATACTCATCTCTAACTCACTAGTCATCTCCTTTGCAAATCGATGAGTATGACGTGTCAAGTGGAATCGAAAACTATGTCGTCGAAGTAGACTTGAGAAACCAAAATATCCCATTTCCCTAGACTCACAAATAGTGTCATATCAACTACCCCTCTCTTGAAACCATGGTCCAGGAGAAAGGAAGTCATCATCTCATACCAAGATCGAGGATAATATTTGGATCCCTATAGGGCTTTCTTAAGAGATAAGACATTGTCGGGGAATTTTTAGATATTCAAAACCTTTCGATTGTTTCATAAATACTCCTACCGTAGTATGCCATTAATAAGGGAACACTAGACATCCATTTAATACAATTTGAATTTTAGATGACATGTTATGGCTAGTGAAAAACAAACAGACTCTAGCTTAGAAACAAAAGAAAATGTCTCCTCAAAGTCGACACACTCAATTTGAGTGTAACCTTGAGAAACCATTATTTCAAAAACGGATACCATTTTCAACCATCTTATTCTCATAAATCCATTTGGTACCAATAAAATTTGTATAACTAGGTCGGGGGACTAACTCCATGACATCATTACTTTTGAATTGAAGCAATTATTTTTGCATGACATTAATCCAATATTCTTCTTTAAGTGCTTCTTTGATGTTCTTGGTCTCGATTTGTGAAGTATAGAAAAAGTGACTATCTTCATTCTTGAATTGAGCACAAGTCTTGACACCTTGGTTTGGATTGTCAATAATGTTTGTGAGGTCATGACTCTTTCGAACCCAAAATGGTGAATACTCTTTATTAAGGGAAGGATCCACCACATCATTGTAAGAATTGATGGGATCATCATTAGGGGGTGCATTACTCTCATAAACAAGATTATCATCGATAAATATTGCAGGTAAGTCATCTTTAATAGTGACATTTATCGACTCCATATTCTTAGTGATTTTAAGGTTGTAAATCCTATAAGCCCGACTACACGATGAATAACCTAAGAATAATCCCTCATCACTCCTAGAGTCAAAATTTTCTAAGTGTTTTTTATCCCAAAAAATGTATCGAGGACTCCTGAATATGCAAAAATAAGATAGGTTAGGCTTTTTTCCAGTCCACAATTCATAAGGAGTTTTAGTAGTGTGTGGAAAAAGATAAACTTGATTCACCGTGTGATAAGAGGTGTTCACCTCCTCAGCCCAAAAGCATCTAGGACATTTTGACCAAGTAGAATAGATCTTGTCATCTATTGAATGTTCTTATTCTTTCTCTCAATAATGTTGTTCTGTTGAGGCGTGCGTACTGCTAATAATTCATGTTTGATGCCTAAACCATCATAAAACTCTCCAACACCGGCATCAGTGAACTCCGTGGCATTATCACTTCTAATTCTATTAATAGTGATATTATCTTGATTTGGCAAGACACGAAATTTTGTTTAAAAACCCCAATAGCTTCCTATTTTTCTCTAAGGAATCCCACGATAGAATACCTAAAAAATTATCGACCATCACTAGGATATACCGTTTACCCCCTAGACTCTCCATGTGCATTGGGACATAACATCCATATGTATCAATTTTGATACACAAGAGGTAGTAATAGTATTTAAATTCTTTATATGGGATATTAATATGCTTTACATGTTGGCATGGATCACAAACTAAGGAAGTTGGTTTTCTTAGAGACAGTCCAGCCTCACAAGATGATCGAGATCCCTATAATTAACATGACCTAGTCTTTGGTGCCAAAGGTCGACAGAGGAAACCCTATCACTATTGTAGATAAATGAGAATTTTGGTATGATACCATAATAGTTATCGAATGTCCTCACACCTTGAAATACAATCTTACCGGACTCATTATAGACACAACATTGGTCAAATTTAACCACAAGGTTTCATCATATAATTGGCTAATGCTTATTAAATTTTCTTTTAACCCATCAACATCAAACATGTTTTCTGGCCTTTGGAATCCAAATATCTCAATAATTCCCCGTCCCAAAATGCAACACTAACTCCCATCACCAAATGTGACTTTACCTTGTGATTCTCAAGTTTAGTAAAAAAGAAATTTGTCACCTATCATATGTCATGAGAAAACACTATAAAATACCATTGAAAGTTATTTTGAGCTTTTAGATCAATATGAACAACAAGAAATTTAGTTTCATTCTCTTTCATAAACCAGGTAGGAGTATAACACGGAGGCATTTTCTACCTTTTGTTATTTCTGTTATTATTTCTAAATTTCGGTTTGAATGAGTTCCCATGAGGAGTAGACAGTCTTTAGAACTCTTCCATTAACATTTCGAGGTGTGAACAATATATTCAACCTTCTATTTGGCATCTAGTCAAGTGGTTATACTAGGGTGCGGTAAAACTCAAATGAGAATCCCTTTCAAGCTTATAGAAAAAATCTCTAAGATGTCCCGTTCTTTTGCAATAAGTAAAGGCATAGGGTTGAACGGATTTTATTTTCTTAATTTTCTTTGGAGGCTTCCCTTATGGTGGATTGGGTTTAGGGATATTTATTACAAAAACAAACTTGGCAATGGGCTCAGATATAGACTTGGAAGATTCACCATCGTCATAACCTATGCCCTATCTCTCTTGATAGACTTTCTCCTTATACCTAAGAACCGATCTAAGAAACAACTTCCCCATTATCCTGGAGTTTTCCTCATGAGTGACTTTAACTTCCCAAGAAGCCTCAAGATGTTTCTTCAGAGTGATAATATGAGCTTTAAGCTTCTCAAAAACTTTAAAAGAATCACAAAGATCATCAGTAAGACTTGTGACTTTGGAGGTCAAATTGTCTCTCTTTTTCCACCAAACTAAGCTTCTCAGACAAATAAACTATTTCTACCTTGAGTTAACTCACTAATGCCTCAATCTGTTTCAAACCAAATAACTCATTTCGAAGTGTTAACACCTTGATAGTCAAATTTTTTATTCCTCTCTTGAATTTTCATGCACTCAGTGGAGAGCTCAGAATAGGTGGTTTGGAGATCACCTTCATCACCATCTCCATCACTAAAATCATCAATCTTTTCACTATCTTGGGAAGAAATAGAACTAGAGTCAAGACCTTCAAGCAAAATATTATCATTTTTAGAATAAGGCATGCTAGAATTACTGGCATAACTAGCAGCAAACGCAGTGAAGTTGCATCCAGGAAAAGAGGTATTACCTGAATCATTTGACTCGACATCACAGTCGCTTAGAGTGAAATTGTAAATAACTTTATTTTCCCTCGTCTCTTCAGCTTAGTGGGACATTTAAATGCTTGGTGATCGTGACCACCACACTTACAACATCTCTCACAAGCAACTTTATTTATCATTTTTTTCTTATATTCGAAATCATTGAAATTCTTTCCTGCCTTATTATATTTGTTTTCCTCGAATTTCTATTTATCATTCTTTGAATTTTAACTTCATAATTTTCTTATATTTTTAGCAAATAAGGCCATATCATCGGGATAAAGGTCAAACTCATCAGACTCGGACGTCTTTTCCTTCCTATATTTTAAGAAAATGCTCTTGTCTTTATTCTTTGGAAGTTGAGGAAAATTTCATGCTTGTAGTTTTGAAGAAACAAGGTCTTCTAATTTCATAGCATTGGTGTTTCCCAAAGAATTTAAGACAATGAATTTAGGGTTAAACCTTTTAAGTAAGGACCTTAAGATTTTCTTCATAAGACTAGATTTGGGAATTCTTTATCCTAAATTAAATAAATAATTCAAGTTGTTTGATAAATGAGCATAAAAATCATTAAACATTTAATTCTCATTCATACAGATGCTCTCAAATTGGGTTGTTATATTATGGATCTTTGAGGCTTTGACAAATTTGTTCCTTAATGTGTAAGTACGAGTGTGTCCTAAGCCTCCTTAGATGTTTTACACATCATTATTCGATGAAATTCATCAGCTCGGACAGCACTTAACAAAGTGTTGAGGCCATGAGAATTATAGTTACATGGTTTATGTTCATCCTCACTCCAACTCTCAATCAATTTAAAATCGATACACTATCATGCAATCGCCATGGATGGAGTCCAACTTCTAACTACTGCTATTCACACTCTCTCATCTATCAACTTAAGTGCAACTCTCATGCATGCCTTCTAATACACCTAATTCAATCCTTCAAACATAGGAAATCTATTTAATGAATCTAAATCTCCTAGAAAAATATGCCTATACAACTTATATATAATACCCCGTATTTTTACTCATTTTAATTATAGGATTAATTGAATTAAAAATGGGAAATTAATTGGTAATTAATCTGGATTTAAACACTAGCGAGACGAGAGTTAGTATTTGATTATGATAATTAGGTTGAATATTACTGAGGTTGTATAGTAATATGTGATTATGACCTTATTAAAATTTTCATGTGGGGAAAACATGACTATTTTGAAAATTAGGTTGGGATGCACGTGCCAGTCGCATCGAGACCTGTTTAATGGATCATAAAGTAGTTTATTTTTATGTCATCCTTATGGTTCTTTTGAGTGCTTTAATGTATCCAGAAGGATCGAGATAGTCAGAAAAGACTACCTGGGGGTTTAGTTTGAGTCCCGGGGAAGTTTTAGGCCAAACCGACAACTTGGGAGGGTATTTTAGACATTTCAAATTTTGGGATAATTAAACCCACGAAATTTAGAAAGCATTATCAACTGCTAGGTTAGATCCCTTAGGGTTTTCACCACGTAAACTCACAGACGTTCGTTAGATAAGAAGTGGAGGAAGTTCCCAAAGAAGAACCACCATTATTAGGCTTTTTGTACCACCGTCATCACCATCGGATAGATCGAGAAGAGGTGATAGCTCCTATATCATCTTATCCAAAGGATTAGAACTTAGATTTCTAGGAAAGTGATTTAACTTGCAATATATATTATCCATGAAAGTTTAGAATTGGAGAAAAAACTTGAAAAATGATGAATTAATGGATTTGGAGATTTAAATCTTAATCTTGGTAGGTTTTGCATCTAGATTAACTTCTGGAAATATAACATCCACGAAATCATGATCCATGTGTGAAGAATTACGAATTTATGTTGAGATATATGATGTTCTTAAATAAAATAGAAGAAATAGTTTTTGTATGAAATATACATGATTTTATCCAAGGAAATGATAACCCATAACGATTTGATGATTCTAAGACATTATAATTTATGTGTTTATGTTGGTATAACGTTTGGTATAAAATTTGGGTGTTTGGGGCATTATAATAGAGGATTTGAGGGTTAAAATTGATGAAACCCGTAGGCAAAAATATGCGGAAATCGTAGGCCAATATGTGATGGATCGATCGATCGGCCATTTCCTTCGATCGATCTACTCCTCCTGAATTTTGTTAATGGTTTTCCTTGAAAGTTTGACAAAATTCCAAGCTTATAAGAAATCTTAGTGTGATTAATAGAATATTTTAGGACATAGTTGAGGTCAGTAGGGTCGTAGTTAATGTTCGAAAAATGGTATACCTTATGGGATTAAATGGTATACTTACGAGTGTTTGCCGAGTGAGGTACGATTAAAAATTATATAAATTGGGACTGAAATTGGATGAATGATAACTTAAGGTTAGGAACAGTAATAAAGGGACTTTAGATTACTGAGATAACCTTAGAGGTAAATGGGAGAACTAATAACCTTTTGGGATAGGGTTAGGTACTCGAAATTATACGATGAGAGTTGTCATGCTAAATAATATTATGTAGGATAGTCGGAATAAATACACTACATATGAGACTTACAATATGGGTCGAGTGAATATCTATATTAAATTTATAAATACATAGGATGTGTGACTACCTAATGTACAGATGATTAGGTGTATGACATACCTATCATACTTTCTATCACGGGAGGTTTATTTTTTGTATAAAGGGATAATCTTATCTCTGTGTGCCTTCAGGGGGATTTAGATTTGGTACCACAAGAACATAGTACTGTGAAGACTTATCTTTGAGGTGATAAGTCAGTTGACTATGGGAGTGTAAGTATGTGCGTGATCCATATGTATGTGATCTATGTTCACTCCAATATGTGTGATTTGTATCGATACGATTCCTGAGTGACTCGAAACTCGTAATCCTTACGTGCGTGATGTACCGAGATTTGATAGCAGAGTATGACTACACCACAGCTTAGCTCCGGAGTGTCTTATTAGTATGTAAATTATAGTGATAAATATATTTACTTGTGATGTATTGTAATGTGTGAAATTAGTAGATAAGAAAAATAATGCTAGTATGGGAATACTTAACTTTAGATTGTGATAACTCCTCTTCGAAATAAAAGATGGAAAATAATCAACAAGGCATATCATGGGTAAAATATGGGGACACTATGGGTGATAGATTAGGGGAGGAATGTATACATACTAGTTAGGTAGTAGCATAACTAGGATGGGTTAAGGGTGTACGTTAGGCGTTCACTTTGGTTGAGGGGTGAGAAACTCATGTGAGAGGACATGACTAACAAGTATATAATATTTATTATTTAATGAAATTAAAAACTTGATGTTTTTAAAATATTTTCACCTCGAGCTATGACCCGTACTCTTCCAAATCTATTTTGTTTTGTAAAAACCTTTTAGGTGCCTAACCATAGGTACGGCAAGCATAAAAGTTCCATTTTGTTAATGTGTTGTAGATGCTGTGGAAGTTACAGGATCTCGAAACTAGATGCCTCCACATCTATCTTTGCTTCCTTCGGAGTCATTCATATAAGTTAGGGCATGTTGACCATTCTTATTAAGAGATAGCAATTTCAGACTTTCATTTATTTCAGTTGTTAATTTTATTTATTTTGACTTTTGTATTGAGATTATATTTTTCTTTGGGACTATTATTGGAGTGTTTATGCCAGACTTATTTTATTTCATTACATTGGTTATTCACATGATATTGTTTATGTATTTTTCAAATGTATGGTTATTCAATTACTTGATTGATTGTTAATTTAATTAACAAAATTTGGCATCTCACTTTTAAATATTAGGTGGCTAGTAACTAATTAAAATGTTTGGACAGTGACGCTAAGAATGAATCAACTTGATATTCTTTAATAATTTGATAAAGGAGTAGCTACCCGGTATTTAATTAGACGGGGTGTCACAGGTGGTATCAGAGCATCAGGTTATAGAGTCCTTAGGATCTGTACGGCTGATTATGCTTTCAGCATAGCGTTATTTGATATAGAGCCCTGTTATTAGGACTGTTGCATTCTTTGTTACGTGTTGTAGATTACGTACTGTTGATATAATGTCATGTATAGTCGGTGGACTTATGTAATTCATTTGAATTTCAGATGTCGCTTATGAAGGAGAGACAAACTAACACCACCAAAGAAGAAAATGCGGGACAAGAACAACAAGTACCCTAAGTACCCCAGGAAATAGTGACAATCACAGAGGTGGAAAGCGTAGTTGCATTGGTAGTTACTATTGCAATATTTAACTTCTAAGAACGTCGTGTCCATCTTCAAGGGGGAAAAAGGACAAGCGTAGTTAGTCAACCTGTCAGAAAAAATGGGTAACAATAGTGGGGGAGCACCATTACAACAGCGACAAGTTCCCCAGTGACGTAAGGACCATAGGAATGAAGGAGATGAGATTCAGAACCAAAGCCGCTAGGGCCATCTTGGCTAAGAACAAGGATATCTCAAAATAAAAAGGTGTTTTAAGTGTGGAATAAATGGACAAAAATGCCAAGTTTACCCACAACGAGTAGGAGGATAGCCTCGATCAAATCAGCAAGGTCAACTAGGCTATTAGGGCCAGCAGTGAGCTCAGAATGGCCAGTAAATAGGAAACTTTATTGGTAAGTGTTTTATATACGACGAACGGAGACGTCACCCCCATAGAAATTTCTCTAAGAATGGCAGGACCATCTAATAGATGCAGGGTACCACAGAATGCCAACATGGGGAAGCAAGGATATTTATCCCAATAGCACAAACTCCACAACAGCAGCAGAAAGTACAATATGGACGTGTCTATAATGCCTGATATGCGGTTATGCCACTACTACAGCAACTACCATAAGCGTTTGGAGGTACGATACTTTATTATTTATGGTGTCCTTTAAGATAAAAGGAAAATCTCGAATAACTTAGATGCGTTACAGTTTATTTGTACTACTTTGAGAAACACGAACGTGGAACGTATTATTATCCTGATTTTCGAACTGGCTAACAATGGTTTGAGTGATAATAGATTGTTATAGTGATATTTTTTTGTTTGCTAGTCCAAGATAGAAAGTAATTGTGATAAATGTCACCTGAGAGAAGGCGAAGCCACATGTGTGTGTGTGTGTGTGTATATATATATATATATATATATATATATATATATATATATATATATATATATATATATATATATATATATTGTATTGTATAGATACTTTGTGGAGTATGTCGTCTGGTTATATCTAATCCCTGTGGGTAGGGATGTTTACTAAAGTGGTTCAAGACAGGATGAAATATTTTTGAGCATGGGGATTAACTCGTGGTAAATTTAAGAGTCTAACGCCAAGTTAGTAGGAGTAATGTGTTGCATATCGTCTCTCGTTAAATGAGAGTAGATGGGTTAATTTTATAGAAAGAAGCAGGGATGCGGGGTATAAGTCAGATACTGAGGGCCCACAAATCTCGTTGATCGACAATGTTAGTTAGAAGTGTATCAGGGGGGTTCCTTATTTTGATTTACCATTGCGAGACATCCCACGCATGAAACCTAGAAAAATTCAGGAGCTGGGAATGTTTAGCCTTTAGTACACAAGTTTGGTACCCTAGTTGTCATCGATAAAGGAAACGACAACCTTAAGTTTGATTATATTTCTATTCACGATCAGTAGAGCCGTATAATACGACATAAGAAGCGTTGTCAAATTTTTACATCGTGAATAAATTGGTGTAACAAGGGAGGACAATATAGTTGCGATTAGTATGGTATGGAGCAAAACTTTTGTGGGCAGTTGTGTTAGGAATGTAAAGTTAGTATAATGCAACTATGCTAAAATCGAATATTAGTATAGGGCTACGTGGAACATAGGGTCTATGGGTGCCCTAAATAATTGAGGTTTAAATACCTTTCATGATAGGTCATTACGGTTGTGTATTAATTACCAAGAGTTGAATAAAGTCACGATATGGAATAAGTATCCTTTCCTCCGTATCTATGACTTGTTCGACCAGTTGAGAGGAGTTTCCTTCTTCTCGAAGATAGACTTAAGATCGGGATACCATCAGTTACGTATCAGGGAATCAGAACTATCTATGACTGCCTTCTTGATGAGATATAGATCCTACGAATTCAGGGGTATTCCTTTTGGGCTAACCAAAGTGCCGATAATATTTATGGACTTAATGAACAGGGTGTTGAGAGAGTTCCTTGATCAGTTTGTCGATGTCTTCATATATGACATACTGATTTATTCTCGGATAGAGGAGGAGCATGTCGAGCATTTGTGATAGGTTTTGCAGACAACGCATTAGCACGAGTTGTATGAAAAATATGAAAAGTGTGGGTTCTAGCTGAAGGAGGTTCAATTTTTGGGGCACATTATTTTCAATAGAGGGATACCTGTGGATCCAGGGAAGATGTCAGTGGTGAGGGAGTGGGGATAGCCCACGATGATGACTGAGCTTCTTGGGACTGACATGATACTACAAGCGGTTCATTCGAGGGGTTCTCAAAGATAGCAGGTTCGTTAACTCATTTGACTTGCACAGGGGTGCCATTTAGTTGGGATGATGCCCATGAGTTGGCTTTTGATGAGCTGAAGGACAAGTTGATTTCAGCACCAGTTCTAGCTGTGGCCATCCCGATCACCACGACATTCGTTTTAAGGGGGAAAGGAAGAAGAGGATCCCCCGGGGAAGCAACTACATCGCGCTCTCATACCCTTCTCTTTAAAAAAGGGCTTCGACCCTCGTCGGTGTGGGGTAAATGTAAAAAGATAGATTCCCCAGCCAATTGTTCTCAAAATAGGCAAAAGAATATGCTGCCACATCAAGTGAGCGGCATCAAGGACAAAACTGATGCGTGCCAAACCAATAGATCAGAGGTCCGGGCGCTAAGTTATGGAATGGGAAGGCGTTAGGCACATATCCTGCCCTTTCGGTCTCCCATGGGTAAATGTTAATATTTTTCTTTTTATCCCCGTGAAGTGTATGAATGTGTTTATATAATGGAGATTGGAATCGTTCGACCCATATCATGGAAATGATAGGGTGAGGTCATCCATAGGAATATTCCAAAATAATAAATGTGGAAGATAGAATATGAGTTTTCATCGCGATATTGATTGTTTTTGGGAAACGATAATATATATGGGACAAAATGCGAACAAGCATACAATATACGTATATATGTGATAAAAATGAGGGATTTGAGAAATTTGGAAAATAGGAGAAATTGAAAAATTGGACTCGAGTCTCGAATTTTAATCCGAGGCGCCTACGTAGCCTATAAAGTCATCAAAGTCCACATAGTTAAAATAAAGAACAGGAGTGGGGTTTATCCCATAGATTTGAACGGAATTTTATTAGGTGTGTGTGTGTGTAGAAAATGTGTTTCTAGTTTGGGAAAAAATGTGGTAGATAATTCCGTTTGAAATTTACGGGTGTAACCCTCTTTAGTTTATTTTTGTATTTTTATGAAAAATAGAGTATGTGAAATATACTAATAAAAGTGTAGATGTTAATATGTATGAACTATAATGAAACTAGATTATGAATCTAAAGAAATTTATGCAAAACAAGAGGTTTGGATGAAATACTTTGAATATTGGTGGATGTTGATGATAGAGAAAGATATTTGTCATATTAGGAGTGAAAAGGATGGGTATTTAGGCTTGACTGAGATTTATCATATGGAACTTCGTTGACTTCGAGAGAATGTTGCTGAGATCACTGATGTTGATGCGTTTTTACTCCTTCTTACAATGAGGTCATGGATATTATTTATAGGGTCAGGGGGTGCCGATCAGCATACCCCAAGGGGTGCCTATCGGTAGGTCACCCTTGACACTGTGCTGATAGGAAGGGTTCAGGACTTACCGATTAGCAGTCTCGTACGGACTTTTCTAGAAAAATGACAGTAAGGACATGAATTTCCAATTGATTCCCTGTATTTTTTTTACTTAATTTCGTGAATAAAACTTTGTTTGTAATATGTCATAGGGAGATTTTATTTTGTTACGATCCCACTTGGTCTATAACATATTGAAGAAAATTGAAGATGTTGCGATAAAGCTTTAAATAATTAAATCATGCCGAAGTTTAATTGGTGCAAGTTTAATCATCTTCAAAGTTAATTACCTTCGAGATCACTCAGGTATGAATGCGTATAATTAATGGTGCTAGAAATTGTTTTTATAAAAGATAAAGATGTATTTTTATAAATAAAAATGTTTTTAAAAGTGTTTTAAAGGTTTACACTACATTTTATTCTAATATACTCGAAATGGAGTTTGACTAATTTGGTTCTCTTTTGGAAGAGATGTTTTGAACATAAAGTCAAAGAAAGTCAAACTTTCGCCCTGTTGTTCAAACGACATAAGCTCTCGTTCAAACGAGATGCCTATGTCATGCGAACGATGTGGCATTGTCGTTTGAAGGACACAGTTTTCGAGGCAACGTTTAATTTTTATTTAAAGTGTGTTTCAATCAGATTTTCGTAAGTGTGCATTCTGGAAAATAGTATTCGAACCAGAAATTTGTTTGAACATATTTTCTAAGGTTTACAAAGCATAAACACATCCCTAGAGTTTACAAATATCCTATTTATCATTCTTATATGCTTACGTGATCTTGCGGCACCAAGAAGTTTATTCTGTAATTGAACATAAGGGTTTTGCCGGGAATAATAGAGAAGGACTTCTTGTTCGACATCGTAGACGAATCAAAGCCAATCGGTGGACACCGAGACATTCGTGGAGTCGAGTGTTCTGGACAGGTATTGTGGAAGATAAATTTTTGCATGGGCACTATTAAAGAACGATTGAAGATTAGAAGGAGCGTTAAGACCCGTGGTGATCAAGTCATTGAGTAAGGCTAATATGTCTTTGTAAAACCATTGTTCATAGTGATTGTCTGGCTTGGGCCGTCCGAGTTTGTTTTCCCGTTTTGGGTTTTTTCCTCGTACATCCAGCGTTGTCAGTATTCTTTACTTTACTTTACTTACGTTAATCACTATATGCATGATTAGGATTAATGAAGATAAAATTGGTTAAAAGTAAGAATTGGGTTTTTCAGAACATGATTTGGTGCTTAATTAAAAGTTGGATAATTTTTGGTGAAAAATTGGTGTTGTTTGAAACACGCATATTGGGCACTTTCAAATTGGTATCAGAGTAAGAAAACATAATTTATTTGTTTTTTGATCTTGTGTGTTTTCGAAGATCAATTTTGGATTTAATGAACTTTCTCGAACTCCTATTTTTTATGGCACTAATTACACTTATTGGAAGATGAGAATGAGAAGTACTTTAAAATCAATTGATGAGCGTGTGTGGTTAGAATTTGAGAAAGGTTGGACACCCCATGTCACTATTATAGGTGAGGTCACTAGTTTAAAGCCTGTCAAGTCATGGACTGAAACTAAACATAGACTTTCATAATATAATCCTAAGGGTCTGCACGTTATTTCTTCACATGTCACACCGAAAGAATATAGTAGAATTATGACTTGTGAAACATCAAAAGAGGCTTGGGATATTTTGGCACACACTCACGAGGGCATTAGCACGGTTAGGGCGTCAAAACTTCAAAATCTCACTACACAGTTTGAGACCATTAGGATGTTAGAGAGTGATACTTTTGATGAGTTTTATGCTAGGTTGTCCAATATTGTCAACGCGTCGTTTAACCTAGGTGAAAAAATTCCCGATAACCGTTTCATTAAGAATATCCTTAGGTCGTTGCCTAGTAGGTTTGATGCGAAAGTGACCATTTTAAACTCCTTGGGTAGGTTAGTGTCGATGAAACTAGAAGAGATTGTAGGTGACTTACAAACCTATGAAATTGACATGATTACCTCCAATCAAGTGCCTAAGAAAGAAAAAGGTATTGATTTGAAAACCCGGAAGGAGAAAATTAAAGTTTCGGATTTCGATTTCGATTTCGATTTTGAGGATGTTGCTTTGTTGGCAAAGAAATTTAAAATTTTTATTAAGTTTCAAAATCAATCGAAAGATGCCAAGAAATTTGAAAAATTCAAGAACAATAAAGCAGATCCCACCTCTAAGGATAAGTTTGAGAAGCCTAAGAAAGATGAGTCGGATAAGTGTTTTGGGTGTGAGGGGTATGGTCACAAAGTTAAGGAGTGTACCACTAGACTTAAGAAAGAGAGAAAGCAACCAATTGTCTATAATTCCACCTTAAGTGATAGTGATCCGAAAGAGGGAAAGAGTTACCCCATTGATCGTAACTTTGTTACGTTTATGGCATGTCATGTGAGCGACGACGATTCTCATGTGCATGACACGTTCGAGGATGTTTTGAGTGAATCCCATGTTAGTGAGGGTGAAGAGAGTGACGAAGAGGAGGTGGTTGTGAAAGAGTTGCAAAATGCGTTTAATGAGTTTTATGCCGAAACAGTGAAGGTGAAAAAGGCTAACTCTAAATTGCAAGCTAAGCTTAATAAGCGTGCCATAAAAAATAATGATAGTTTGATTAAGGATCTTAGGGCACGAGAGAATAAGTTTAGGGAAAAACTAGAGTTTGTGGATAAAGAGAGAGAGATAATCTCCGTGGTTTGATGGAGTCCTTGAAAAAAGGAGATTTTATAGTTTAAGGACTCTAGGCATTTGCTTGAGTCTAAGATTCACGAGTTGGAGGAGGGATTGAGAGACTCATCTAGATTCATGTTTGATTTGGAGGCTAGGTCGGGCAAGTTAGATAAGATCCTAGCCACCATCCAAATTAAGGGAGATAGGGGAGGTATAGGTTTTGGTGAGAGAGTTGTTCCCATTACCCTCGCACGTGTGAGAAACACTAGGAAGGTTAGAAAAGGTACACATATAGGTAATCATTCCCACCACCACTACACTTGCACGTTTTGTGGTAGGAAAGGTCACCTTAGGCATTATTGTTATGACCTTAGAAAAGCTCCTAGGAAGTTTAGGAATAAAGTTGCCCCGGTTCCCAAAACCCCCATTCGCCCTTTTACACCTACTTGGGTTAGGAAATCGGATTTAGTGGATTTAGGAATAAAAATTCATGATTCTCATTTGGGTGCACTTGATTCTTTCCATGCTAAGTCTAAAGGATGATAGTGTTGCCATGTTTATCATATGCTAGTTTGCTTCATGATATATTCATTGCTAGTATTATGACATGTGTATCATTTTGTGTTATAGTTTCCTCTTGTTTGAGTCCTATTGAAAAATACAAAAAGATTTTGTTTTTTAGGAAATTTTTTGAAAACACAAAAATATTTTTCTTTTATTTCAGTGAAAATATGAAAAGTTAAAATGATTTTCGATTTTTGTTTTTGAGTTTTCATGTTTGATGTGGCATATTGGTGTGCTTGGAGCCCCCCCCCCCCCCCCCCCCCCATTGTTTCATTATCCATGTGGCTAGGACATTTGGTCATTATTATCGATGATTAGAATGATCTTAACCATTGTTTATATGGGGTTGTTTCGAAGTTGATATGCATTTTGATTCAACTTTGTATATATGCCGACATTGCACACATGCACGAGTTTATATGGATGTTTGACTTCTCTTGCATATTTGAATTTGGTGAGGCGTTTTTATCTCAATCTTGTCATCTATGCGTAAATAAACTTAAGGAGAAGTGTGCATGTAATAGCCATTTACCGTGAGGATTTAAATTGAAAAAATGCTGAGTGATTCACGGGAAAGGGCTGCAAGAGCTCAAAATTAACTTGTCGTAAAAGCCACCGTTTATAAGAGCCCAAAAAAAATGCAATATGCTACGAAAAGGGCCAAATAATTTTAGTTCATTCCAAAAAAATATGATATTATTGAGGGAGTTTGGATGGATTACAAATTTAAACAGGTTTTCACAACTAATCCTAATGTTGAAACATTGCAATTTGATGCTATTTTTTATAGAATCGTTAAAATTATGGATTTGTGTGCATGTAGTATGTTTAGTTCATTAAGCTCATATTTAAATTGTCATAAGGCTATGATAAAGTTTGATGATTTATTGCTATCAATTAAAGCTTCTTGATTGTTTTGATGTGTTGGAGTTGTGGCTCATTTGTTGTAGTTTCACGCCCATTCATTGCATATCCATGTTTAAGAACATCGGTACTATGTGTGCATGTAACTCTCATTTTTAGTTTTTATGAGTTTTTGCGTTTTGTGTTAAAAGCCTACTATTTTAACACTGTTTTGGTACTGTCAGGCCCTTCATGTAATCTTTTTGTGGAAATTTTTTCATTGGGAAACATTATATAATATTTTTGGGAATTTGAGAAATTTTGGCAGGTCGCGAGAAGTCGTTTAAGCGACATATCCATCTCGTGCGAATGACATATGTCCTTCGTTCGATCGACGTCCGCAACTCGTTTGAGCGATGTCCCTAGCTCGTTCGAACGACAGCCTAAATTGTGGCTTCTAATTAGTTTGCAGTCCTATAGTTAAAATTGATATTTTTAGTACTGCTGGAAGTGTTTCTGGGTTGACTGGTTTATATGTAGGTTTTATTGGTTCTAAATTGAATTTTTACACATAGTCCGTTTATCACACCTGATTAGATTGCTATATTCTTTGTGTGATTCCTTGGTTTACTAGCTACTGATTTGTCATTCTTGATCACATTTTGCTGGTTGTTTCATGATTATCTAGCGATTTCACATTGATTCATATTGGTATATTCTTATGCTAGATACTTTCAATGGTTTATCTTTTCACCGGATTGTCTATTCGAGACAAAAAGGGGGAGAGATTTATGTGATGTAAGGGGAGATTTGAGCATGTTTTGGTTTACGTTTGTTTACAAATTGGTATCTCAAATTGGTATTACACATTGGTATCATTTTGTTGCTCAAATTGTTTAACGAATAATTTTTTTAGAGTTTATTAATATTGATATCTATTGTTGTTTGGTATCATTTGGATATATATATATTGGTTTCATTTGTTCCTCTATACTTCACTTGTTTTTTTTTTTGTTTTATCTGTGTAGGTATGCTTCAGCGATTGGAGATTTCAAGTCTACATCACATTCAGACAGTTTATGCTCATCGGTGCCACACATACTAGTCCGTGTACTATAATTTTTGTTTTGGGTTTATGGGATGGGATTTAAGCATCATACGTATTGACATCCCAGCTTAGGCATTTCATTGGTTTAGTTTTGTCCCGGAAGAGTCAAAGGGGGAGATTTTTAAGGGCATAAATTTCTAATTGAGTCCCTGTAATGTTTTGACTTAATTCCGTGAACAAAACTGTGTTTGTAATATGTCATAAGGAGATTTTATTTTGTTACGATCCCACTTGGTCTATGACATATTGAAGAAAATTGAAGACATTGCGGCAAAGCTTCAAATAATTAAATCATGCCGATGTTTAATTGGTGCAAGTTTAATCGTCATCAAAGTTAATTGCAATTCGAGATCACTCAGGTATGAATGCGTATAATTAATGGTGCTCGGAATTGTTTTTATAAAAGATAAGGATGCATTTTTATAAAGAAAAATGTTTTGAAATGTTTTAAATGTGTTTTAAAGGTTTACACAATGTTTTATTCTGATATACTCGAAATAGAGTTTGACTAATTTGGTTCTCTTTTGGAAGAGACGTTTTGAACATAAACTCAAAGAAAGTCAAACTTTTGCCCTGTCATTCAAACGACATAAGATCTCGTTCGAATGAGATGCCTATGTCGCGCGAATGACGTGGCATTATCGTTCGAACAACACGATTTTTGAGGCGGCATTTAATTGTTATTTAAAGCATGTTGCTATTAGAGTTTCATAAGTGTGCATTCTGGAAAACACTATTCGAACCAGAAACTTATTCGCACATGTTTTCTAAGGTTTACAAAGCATAAATACATCCATAGAGTTTACAATGATCCGATTTATAATTCTTATATTCTACATGATCTTGAGACACCAAGAAGTTTGTTCTATCATTGAACATAATGGTTTTGCTGTGAAGAAAAGAGAAGGACTTCTTGTTCAACATCGTAGACGAATCAAAGCCAATCGGTGGACACCGAGACATTCGTGGAGTTGAATTTTGTGAACAGGTATCGTGGAAGATATAATTTCTACGTGGGCACTATTAATCAACGGTTGAAGATCAGAAAGAGCATAAAGCCCCGTGGGGATCAAGTCATTAAGTGAGTCTAATCTGTCTTTGTAAAACCATTGTTCCTAGTGATTGTCTGGTTTGGGTCGTCCGAGGTTATTTTCCCGTTTTGAGTTTTTTCCTCATACATCCTGCGTTATGAGTATTCTTTACTTTGCTTTACTTTACTTACTTTAATCACTAGATGAATGTTTAGTATTAATCAAGATAAAATTAGTTTAAAGTAAGAATTGAGTTTTTCACAACTTGGTTTGGTGCTTAATTAAAAGTTGGATAATTTTTGGTGAAAAATTGGCTATGTTTGAAACACACCTATTGGGCACTTTTAAGGACTATCGAGCACAAACTGTTGATCTGAATCGCGCACGGGGCATACTGTTATAAAGGTATTTTAGAGGCCTTTGAGAGTCCTTTCGATCGCTCCTAGGTACGGGAGTTGACTTTGGGTCAAATGTGGCTCGTAAGTGCATGTCAGCCATTTGGACGGGAGATCGTCAGACGCAAACGGATCGTTCCTCCGTGTGGTAAGTCAAAAATGTGCATGGGGTAGACCGTTGGAAAGGTTAGGAGATGTACTTCGCAATTCCCAAGAGTTTCGATCGGTTTCAAAAGTTGACCTTGGTCAACTGGGGCTCAGAAGCGCCCGATGACCTCTCGGAGTAAAATAGATTGTTCGTCCGCACCGTTGGTTAGAATCGCGCACGGGGCAGATTGCTTAAAAGGTATCCATTGCCCTTCAGAGATTCATTCAATCTCATTTGAGACAAAGAACTTTCGTCAAACGAAGTCCGGGAGCGCCCGATGGCCTTAGGATCGATTTTTGGGGGAAAAATGATCGTTCGTCTGAACGGTTATGCTATTTTATGCATGGGGTGGACCATTGGAAAGGGGTTTCAGTTCCCTTTGAATATTTAAAGAGATTTTTCTCTGACGGTGGAGTTGATTGGGATCAATTCTGGGGCCCGAGAGCACCCTACGGTCTCTAGATCGGTACTCAGAGTGCGATCTAGGTTTCTGGTGTAAGGGGGAAGTGTTAGGAGACTAAGGAGATACTTAGGGGGACCTAGAATGTGGTTTCTATAGATCCCCTCTACGGGTGATCTTGGAACAAGTGATGGCCATCGAATAGACACCACATGATGGAAGGAGGTCATTTCCACGGACCTAAGGGATATGGATGACCGATTAAGAGGGTCGAGGTCAATTCTGACCTAAAGGTGGTGACGACCAAGGGCCGAGGTCATTCTTACCTAAGAGAGGTGACGACTGAGGATTGAGATTAATTTTGACCTAACTAAGGTGACGATCCAAGTCTGAGGTCAAATATAACCTAAGAGAGGCGAAAACCAAGGACCGATGTGACAACCCTACTTTTTATATCTAATTCGGTTAGCTACACCCAATTAAATTAAAGCGGAGCGTCAATATGTTGGCATTAGAAACAAAATTTAAATAAATGCAGTAAAGTAAACATGTACACTCTCATATGTGTAACCAAATCATATAATAACAACTATACCAAGTGAAATTTACTCATAACTATTAACTGCAATAATCCATCAGTAATCTCAAACTGAAAATATAAACTGCCAATACATGCGACCCAACACCAAACGGGAAATAATAATACAACAATTCTCTCAAATACCAAGTATTAACAATGTGATATTAATCTCTGATACCACCCTCAAGAAAAAGGAAACAAGCGACATAAATTAAAATAGAATAACTACACAGCTACAGGAATCCTAAGATTGATATGATATCATCAAGCTCCATAGTCTATTGTCCATCGGGATGAGGACCTTTCATATATTATATATATAGGAGAGGAGAAATAAGCATGATAGATGAACGTCAAAGCAAGAAAACAATCTATAAGATTATAAGATGTACTTATAATGAAAGCACACTAGTCATTACTCGTCTCCAGTAATTAAGTTGTTCAATTACCCAACCAGTGTTCCTACGTCGTGACTACCTAACCCAAACTAGAAGAACATGTAGTCTCATAGCGTATCATGATTAATTATTATTAATCTCATTTCAGTATTTACCGTATCAAAATATTTCCTTCAAGTATAATATTAAGTGCATCGATTCGGGATATTATTTTAAGACACAAGCATAATATCTCACACAACAAGTCATATCGGGTCACTATCGATACCCGTGGGAACAATTCGTAACACTAGGCCTACACACGAATACTCCACAACATTAGGTGGAAAGGGAAATCGTACTAAGTCCTAAATCACATGGCGTTTCAAGGTCTTTCTATCCGACCCGCATTACAACCATGTGTCCAGTTTCGGTGGTTTATCTCCGACACGGCACTCGAGCGAAACCTAAGCAGATCAATCACAAAAAAATCACATTCAACATGTGCCTACGTCGACCGGAGTACTAGTCTAGTGTATACTCGACAATATACATGTAAAACAATTTCAAGCTTATATATATATACAATCGTGTCAAGTCTCTTACTCGAGTTATACAATAGTCATTATTTATAACATATCATAATTTACATCATTAATTTACTAATTGAACATCAAATCATTTCAAGGTTATATATCCCTAATAACCATAAGTATGTGATCAAGTTAGGATATTAGGCACAACACCATAATTATCTTACTAACTACATGAAATATATTATCACTCTTATTCCAACAACATGCTGCCCAGAATTTAAAATGCAGATTCGAGGCTCTTCCGATCCGTTTTTGGAAAAACTTAAAATTATAAAGTTGTTCGGAACGTGATTTTCTACAAGGTCATGGGAGCACGTTTCCATAGCCTGCATAAAATAAACCTGAAACAAATATATATTATTCGACAACTTTCTGCCTAGAATTTTAAAACGCCGATTTGAGGCTTTTTCGATCCGTTTTTGGACAAAAATAAAACTACAAAGTTGTTCGGAATGTGATTTGTTACAAGGTCAAGCGCGCACACTACCATAGCCTTCTTAAAACAGACCCAAAACTAACATATACAGTTCGGACATGTTCACGACAACTTTCTGCGCAGAATTTTAAAACGCCGATTTGAGACTTTTCCAATCCGTTTTCTAAAAAACTTAAAACTACAAAGTTGTTCAGAATATGATTTTCTACCAGGCAGTGTAGACGAAACATCCATTTTGGGAACCAAAACAGCTCAAAATAATTTTTAATATGACGATTTTATTAATTTCATAGATTTCTAAAATTCAAGAGGTTGTTCTACATCTCTATCCTATAATGATATTATTGCATTTGAATCTACATGGATGATGATCCTAATATATTGCATATCATTTTTAACATCAATTTCATTAATTTTGGGATCCAAATACATGTTCATGTGAAATTTCATTATAGATACATAATATACACATATAGGTTATTAACTTGCCTTGGATTGTATGGAGAACTTGAATCTTTTTTAAATCCTCTTGAAATCCTCTTTGCTTTCTTCTCTTCTTACTCTCACTCTCTACCAAATCTTAGCCCCCTTTGTGAAATGATAAAATGAAGACTTCTTCTCTTCTTTTCTATTTATACCTAGGGTTAGTTTATTTTACAGAAATGCCATTGCCCCAAATTTAACCCTCTCAATTCTTTTACGCATTAATTCGCTTCTAATATTTAAGTCACACATTCATGTCTCAATGAATTCATTTTAACTTTTCATTTCCAATCATTTTGAATATATATACTGACATAGTTTCATTTCCAAACATTTCGTATATATACACTGGAATAGTTTTTTTTTTCAATTTCAAATCAATCAAAAATGCAGGGTATTACATTCTCCCCCTCTACGAATGGGATTTCGTCCTCGAAATCCAAATTAAAACAAATCAATTCAAGTAAAGTAAGGTAGTTTCGCACGTACCTTCCGTGAAAGAGATATGGGTGACTAATTCGCAAGTCATCCTCTCTCTCCCATCATGATTACTCCACATAACACGAACAAGAGGAATAACTTTTAACCTCAACTACTGCTCACAACGATCTCGAATCCTGATCGACCTCTCCTCATAGATCCCATTGGGATGCAACTCAACCCCATCTAACTCTATGTGTAGGTGTGAATTCTCAGGACATAAGAACTTCCTCAACATGGATACATACAAAAATATCACGTACCCGCTGGAGCTAGTAGGGTAGGGCTAAACGGTAGGCAACTGATCCCACTCTACCCAACACTGTAAACAAACCCACGTATCGTGTTGAAAGCTTCTTTTTGGCACCAAAACGAACAACGCCTCTCATAGGTGTGACCGTCAACAGCACTTGGTCCCCAACAGTGAACTCTAACTTCCTCTACTTTATGTTAACATAAGTCTTTTGACGATCTTTCGCGATCTTCATCCGTGCACAAATCAACTCAACCTTCTCCGAGGTCTCCTTAACAATATTCGGACCCAGCATCCAGTGCTCTCCGAACTCCAACCAATATGTAGGGGATCGATAAGGCATGTCGTAAAAATCCTCATATGGTTTAATGACAATAGTTTGTCTGATAACTATTATTGTATGCGAACTCCACCAGTGGTAAATGTGTATCCCAACCACCTTTGAAGTCCAACACACAAAATCATAGCATGTCCTCCAAAGTTTGGTTTACCCGCTCCGTCTGACCATCAAACTGAGGATTGAACGCAACACTTAAACTCAACTGAACTTCCATCACCTCCTGAAGACCACCCCGAAAGTGTGAGATGAAGACACTACCACGGTCGGACACGATATCACGCGATACCCCATGCAACTTCACAATCTTGTTAATAAAAATCATGGTATACTGTGCTATTGTATAATCCGTCATCACTAGAAGGAAAGATCCACCTTTGATGTCTGTCGATGATGACCCAAATCGAATCATGACTGCGCTGCGATCTTGGCAACCCAATAATGAAATCCATGGAGATACTCTCCCATTTCTAACTGTACAACCGAAGTCTCACCACAAAGCCTAACATAACTGAACTACTAAGTTGATCCAGAAATCAATACAGACTTGCTATGTTTCATGCGTGGAGTGTCTCGCAAGCGAAATCCAAATAAGAAACCCCTCCGATACACTACTGTCACCTTGTCGAGATAAGGAATTTGTCAACTCAAGACCCCTAGTGGTACAAGAATCATTTAACTCCAAAAAAACACTTAGCTCTGGACTCAACGGTTCATCACACAACAAATAATCCAACTTCACCTATTCAATACAGATGTCACTATTCATCAATCATGCCTCGATACTCAACTCAAAATCTACTAACAGATGGTACTGAAAGCTCAAAAGTCAACTCTACTCCGAGTTGTCAATAACACTTGCCTTGCACTTATATTGATGGTGAGTTAACTGATATGGCAACCTTTAGGATCCACTAAGGTTGCACATGTGCATAAGCATACAACTTCTATGCACGTGTGAATATTGATCCATCTTTCCAAGTTTAGACTTAGCTAAATAATATCAACAAGGTTCATACTCTCTCGAACAAGACAACACCGATAAAGTTGCATTCTCGGTGATCAACGATCCCTCACACAAAGGTTTCGAACTAACCCAAGATGCAATATTCCCCCTTGCACACCCCCACTTCTCACAATTTGGTAGCTCTAACCCAAGGTTATAGACACTCGCTAGATTTGACAAACCGCTCTTTTGTTAAAAACACGTATAGGAATTCAACCTATCCGACATAATTTTCCTTTGACTGTGAATATATTAGAATTTTCTCACCGAACATGAAATGAAATTGGTTCTTCAAACCACGAATAATGCTTGTACATTTTCCAAGCAATGAGGTAAGACCAAAAATTTCCACTTATCCTACCAAATCAGAATATAGGATTTGGCACACTCACCATCCGAATACTCATCTTCCAGCACACCAACGCTACCTGATCTTTATGAAGAACGGTGTGCTATCCAACATGTCAAAGGTCATAAATATAAGGTAGCGGGTACCTCACGTACCGTGACCCCAATTAACACTCAGTAATCCACACATAACTGAAGTAAAAATTAAATATCTTACGAACCCATTCGCGGGTGTTTGCCCAAGAGTACACACCCTCCTTACAAAACTACTCAACAACGGTCAAAACACTCTCTTGTTGTCCCCCTACAGTGGAGGTTATGATAACCATTTCAATGAATGGTCCGACATTTGGAATCCCAAAATGTCTGAATCCTTGCCATTAATGACGACACTCAGTTGGTAACACTATTATCAGTCAACCAAAAACTGATCGAGCTACACACGACTTTACCATTATCAAAAGACCATAAAGACCATTCTATGACTATTCACTAGTCTAGGCATCACCAAAATCGAACATCTTACATTGATTTCGGAACGCATCTTTAATCACACACAATATAAGTAAACATCATGTCACTAACTACTCACTCGTGCTATAATTCACATTAATACATAACGAGGGCCACAATATAGCCACATTCCCATATCTGATGAATTCAAAATCAAGCACCACCATTATCACGGTGAAACATATTAGTACCCCCAATCACCGGGTGATAACATAAAATCGAACTCGTGGATATATCACCAACTCAAGAAATCACACTCGCATAAAATGAAACTCCTATTGAACACTCGCTCGTGATGTTCTCACTCGACAAATCGTCCCTAGAGATTCGCTACTCATCGTAAGGTTCACAACTGATAACTCCAACTCAAGTCCATCTCTTAGCACACCCATATTCATGTTCCTCTCTCGACATCTTTTAACAAATATAACGGTGCTACAAAGCAAGATAACAACATCTTATCGAACACCAATTCTAATCCAGGGATTTACGAAGAACACAGAACTCCATTCATTGCCAAATACGGAAATAAAACTAATAAAAAAATTATGGACTTCTCCAATGTCAATCCTCATATGACCATGCGATATGGACTTCCTCATCCCTAGTGTCCATGGCCAAGATATCATAACATTACTGATACATTCTCACGAACTTGTTTGAGATAACTTTCTGAAACATTCTACTCTGAACAATTGAGTACCCAACCCAATAATATATCTTGTGCATGACTGAACACACACCTAATCGTCCTTAAGTTGATTCCATTACGGATTTTATACGATCAGAACACTAAAAACCACTATGCCACCCCAATGTGACATATATCGCTTGTGCGGACAACGTGTAGGTTTACATGCCTACCAAACTTCCCTGATACCAACACAATATTTCAAGCATAATCACTTATCAATTCCAGATTCAGACTCATGAATCTCCCATTGAACATCATCAAACGGATGAATCTAGTTCGTGCTTTTCACAAGTATGATAACACTCTTGCGTACACCAAAATTAGACCCCTCAGTTCATCCTTTGATGGTGTGGGACATACACCGATTTGGAGTAATCCTCTCTCAAATCACAAGCCTTCATTTACATGTTCATGAGTAATAATATACTCTTATTATCACAAGACTTACTCCGTTATCCATTCACTTATTAATACGCCATCGAATGCCTCAATAGTTTGTCCATTACGGGTGGAGCGCAATAATTTCTTCTGAGGAAAATGTCACAACAACAACTGGACCACATCATTTTAAGGTGTACCATATCTAAAGCTCTACCCTTCCACATTGGAAATGACTTCAGACAACTACACGCGCAAGTGATACCAACAACTCAGTGGTACTACAGAGTGGGCTATAACTTATACCAACTTCTTTACAGCCATAAGAGCGACGATATTCAAAATTGATAATGCACAACACATATACGGGTGTTTCCTCCCCCTAAAGCACTAAAAGTCAACTTAATCATTGAGTTCAACATCGGTTTTCTCGCCTACTGGTAGGCAATGAAACTACAATAGTTGCACGCGAATTGCGGTCTTTTAAAATTCTTGGACCCTTTGCCCTCCAAGAGTCCACGTCTCATCAAATCACCATCTTAAAAGATAGTAAGTGAACACGTATCGTAAAAAGAAAAATTATTCAAGTGGAGCACTAGTCATAATTACAACAAGTACTCACACACAGACCTCACGCGTACTATCCTGCGGTCGATCGAAGATTCACCTCATGCGTGGGACGTCTCACGAATGAAATCCAAACGACGAACCCTCCCTATACATAAGGATAGCTCCGAATCACCCGTCAAAATCGTAGCGTGAAGATCTTCCAAGTCATCGAATACAATACCTAAAAGTAAGGCTCTACGTATAAAGGAAACGATGCTCGAAAAACGTAACGGACGCCCTCAGATCCCTAAAGGCTCTAAAACCGTGCTCTAATACCAACTATGACAACCCTGCTTTTTATATCTAATTCGGTTAGCTACGCCCAATTAAATTAAAGAGGAGCGTCAATATGTTGGAATTAGAAATAAACTTTAGTAAAGTAAACATGTACACTCTCATATGTGTAACCAAATCATATAATAACAACTATAACAAGTGAAACCAACTCATAACTATTAACTGCAATAATCCATCAGTAATCTCAAACTGAAAATATAAAATGCCAATACATGCAGCCCGACACAAAACGGGAAAGAATAATACAACAATTCTCTTAAATACCAAGTATCAACAACGTGATATTAATCTCTGATACCACCTTCAAGAAAAAGGAAACAAGCGACATAAATTAAAATAGAATAACTCCACAGCTACAGGAATCCTAAGATTGATATGATCTCATCAAGCTCCATAGTCTACTGTCCATCGGGTTGAGGACATGTCATATATTATATATAGAGGAGAGGAGCAAGAAGCAAGATAGACGAACGTCAAAGCAAGAAAACAAGCTATAAGATTATAAGATGTACTTATAATGAAAGCACACTAGTCATTACCTATCTCCAGTAATTAAGTTGTTCAATTACCCAACCAGTATTCCTATGTCGTGACTACCCAACCCAAACTCGAGTAACGTGTAGTCTCATATCGTATCATGATTAATTATTATTAATCTCATTTCAGTATTTAACGTATCAAAATATTTCCTTCAAGTATAATATTAAGTGCTCGATTCGGGATATTATTTTAAGACACAAGCATAATATCTCACACAACAAGTCATATCGGGTCACTATCGATACTCGGGGGAACAAGTCGTAACACTAGGCCTACACACGAATACTCCCCAATATTACGTCGAAAGGTAAATGGTACTAAGTAGTAAATCACATGGCGTTTCAAGGCCTTTCTATCCGACCCGCATTACAACCATGTGTCCGGTTCTGGTAGTTTATCTCTGACACGGCATTCGAGCGGAACCTAACCGGATCAATAAAAAAAATTGCATCCAACATGTGCTTACGTCGACCGGAGTACTAGTGTAGTGTATACTCGACAATATACATGTAAAACAATTTCACGCTTATGTATATACAATCGTGTCAAGTCTCGTACTCGAGTTATACAATAGTCATTATTTATAATATAACATAATTTACATCATTAATTTACTAATTGAACATCAAATCATTTCAAGGTTATATATCCCTAATAGCCATAAGTATGTGATCAAGTTAGGATATTAGGCACAACACCACAATTATCTTACTAACAACATGAAAAATATTATCACTCTTATTTCAACAACATGCTGCCCAGAATTTGAAATGCAGATTCGAGACTCTTTCGATCTGTTTTTAGGAAAACTTAAAACTACAAAGTTGTTCAGAACGTGATTTTCTACAAGGAAATGCGTGCACGTTTCCATAGCCTGCATAAAATAGACCCGAAACTAATATATAATATTCGCCCCTGTTTTCGACAACTTTCTTCCCAGAATCTTAAAATGCCTTTCCGATCCGTTTTTGGAAAAACTTAAAACTACAAAGTTGTTCAGAACTTGATTTTCTACAAGGACACGCGATCATGCTACCTTTGACTTCTTAAACAAACCCAAAACTAACATATACAGTTCGGACCTGTTCACGACAACTTTCTGCGCAGAATTTTAAAACGCTGATTTGAGACTTTTTCGATCCGTTTTCTAAAAAACTTAAAACTACAAAGTTGTTCAGAATATGATTTTCTACCAGGAAGAGTGGACGAAACATCCATTTTTGGAACCAAAACAGCTCAAAATAATTTTTAATATGACAATTTTCTTAATTTCATTGATTTCTAAAATTCAAGAGGTTGTTCTACATCTCAATCCCTATAATGATGTTATTGTATTTGAATCTACATGGATGATGATCCTAATATATTGCATATCATTTTTAACATCAATTTCATATTAATTTAGGGATCCAAATACATGTTCATGTGAAATTTCATTATAGATACATAATATACACATATAGGTTATTAACTTGCCTTGGATTGTATGGATCACTTGAATCTTCTTGAAATCCTCTTAGCTTTCTTCTCTTCTTAGTCTCTCTCTACCAAACCCTAGCCCCCTTTGTGAAATGATAAAATGAAGACTTCTTCTCTTCTTTTCTATTTATACCTAGGGTTAGTTTATTTACAAAAATGCCATTGCCCCCAAATTTAACCCTCTCGATTCTTTTACGCGTTAATTTACTTCTAATATTTAAGTAGCATATTCATATCTCAATGAATTCATTTAAACTTTTCATTTCCAATCATTTTGAATATATATATACTGACATAGTTTCATTTCCAAACATTTCGAATATATACACTAGAATAGTTTTTTTTTTTCAATTTCAAATCAATAAAAAATGCATGGTATTACAACCGAGGTCAATTATGACCTAACTAAGGTGAAGATCCAAGATCGAGGTCAATTATAACCCAAAACACGTGATGAATGAGGATCGAGGTCCATTTTTACCTAACTAAGGTGACGATCCAAAACCGAGGTCAATTCTGACCTAAGAGAGGTGACGACTGAGGACCATGGTCAATTCTTACCTAACTAAGGTGACGATCAAAAACCAAGGTAATTTCTAACCTAAGAGAGGTGACGATCGAGGACTGAGGTCAATTCTAACCTAATAGAGGTGATGACCGAGGACCGAGGTCAATTCTGACCTAACTAAGTGATGATCCAAGACCAAGGTCAATTCTAACCAAAAAGAGGTGACGTCCGAGGACCAAAGTCAATTCTAACCTAACTGCGGTGAAGATCCAAGACCGAGGTCAATTTTGACCTCAAAAAGGTGGCAATAGAGAACCAAGGTCAATTCTGACCTAACTAAGGTGACGATCCAAGATCGAGGTCAATTCTGACCTAAAAGAGGTGTACTTTTCCTTTGGGAAATTTGGGGATTCCATTGGAGATGAATATTGGTTTTTGGGTTTCACTGGGGAATGGTGAATGATCCGGGGATTTTGCAGGTGGGGGAAAATTTGGAGCATCCCTTGGAGACGTTGCTGGGGAGAATGATTCTTTGGAATTCCGTTGGGGGTATGAAAATGTTCTCCTTGGTGAGCAAGGTGCTAGAACGGATTTGGCAATTTTAGGAACTTTTTAATAATTGTTTAGAATTTTCTTCGAACTTTTTATATAAAATTTTAAGGGGTGTGTCGACCGGCATAGATGGAGGTGTTACAATCAGCATTGGCACGGACTTTTGGGGTGCCTCGAGTAAATGAAAGTCTCAGTGCCAATCGGTGGCTGGAGGGGGATACCGATTGGTATGACCCTTAGCCTCCTATAAAAATGGATGACTTATCAAGCAGTGCGACCCATATGGCGTGGCTCAATGTTGGTGACTGGACAGGGTTGGAGTGGAGGGCTAGGGAGACCCTCGCATTGGGTAGCGAGAATTCTTTTTCGACTCATTTGATCCTGTGGCGGATGATCAGACTCTTCTACATGAGCCCTCGGGTCATTGCTCTTCAAGGGTGGTGAACCCTGGTGGCTCTTGCATGACTCTTGGTATTCCTTTCTTATTTTCTTGACGAGATTGCTTTATTTCTTGAATCTGACAAGGATTTTCTTCATTTCTTGAGAGTCTGACGTCTCCATGTCGACTATTCATGCTCGTGGTATGACAGGGCTCAAGCATATTTAGGATCACCTTCCTGATGTGGTGCATTGGAGGGTGTCCTCTGTGGGTTTTGGGAGGCTAGCGTCGTCATTGGATGAGACATCTTGCTCCACTGCGGTTCTATGTGCTTTGGTAGAAAGGTGGTGGGACACTACCCACAACTTCCATTTTGGCTTTGGGGAGATAACGGTGACTCCCATTGATGTTTAGCAGCTGCTGGGGCTGGACTAGGAGGGTGCCCAGATGGAGGTGGACAGGATGCTGCGGGTGACGCCGGAGGCGGTGACGCCGACTCTAGGTGACGTGGAGAGTGTGGTTTTCGGGGATTCCCTCCAATTGTCTTCTTTGAGGGAGTTGTTGCTGAGGAGGAGGATTGATGAGAATGATAGGAAGCAGGTGCATCAGATGGCCCGCATGTTTATCTAGCTGGTGTTGGGAGGTTTTCTTGTGGTGATGAGTGGCGATGGCATTCACTTATGGTTTCTATCATTTCTGAGGGTGTTTTCGAACATCCGCCTCTATGACTGGGGGAGCCTGACTTTGGCGACCCTCTATTATTCTTTGGATGCATTCTGTCGGTGCTTTTGACCGACTTTTACCTGGGCCAAGTATCTTCTGGAGGTATTCTTTATTGTACGCATTTTCCTTTATACATTCACATTTCCATTCATCCATTCATGCATTTCTTTATGCATTCACATTTCCATCAGGGAGTTTTTTCAAATGTTCCGATGGCGGAGGTCTAACCAACAATCAAAGAAGAATCTCTCACTAAAGGTAGTGCGTCAGGTCTTGAATGGCCTGACGAGTGAGCGGGTAAGCATTCTTTTGTCCTTGAGAATGTTCTTTTCTTTTGATGCCATTGTATTTCTACTGATCCCTCACTTTCGCTGAGGATTTGCAGGTGACCTTTTATCCCTAGCGGACGACTATTCAGCACACCGGGGTGATTGGGAATATGTACAAATGCGGCGCCTGCTGGCATATGAGTTCAGCTATTCCTCGTATTTTGGGGATAGGGTAGTCCGTCAGATTGTGGAGGACTAAGTTGTTGTGCCACCGGAGAGGCCACCTATGTTCATGAGGTGCGTGCAAGAGATGTCTGATGATGCCCGAGTGACTGCGATGATGGGATAGCGATACTCTCTATACACTGACAAAGCGGTGATGTATGACTATATGGACTTCGTCAATATTTGGCTGATGCCCCCTGGCATTTATGATGTGATGCCTCTACCATCAGGTGGGGTTCTCTCACAGCGCAGGTGGTACGATTACGTTAGCGACGACGTCAATGACTTCGGGGCCTTCTTTCGTGCGGTTGCATTCCCCTAGCTACAACCTTCGGCGAGCTGATGGGGGATCCGTGAGTCAGTAGCATCTCCCTCTTGCGATGGACATAGAGGAGTTAGGTCTGACGGAGGAGGTCCTTGATTTCCTTGATTTCTTTCTCTCTCCTCATGCTTGACAGATTTGATTTTTTTTATTCTTCCTTGTAGCATATCAGTGTTTCGACCACTTGGTTGAAGGACATCAGGCACTAGATATCCTCGGCTACTGCTCACATTCTTAAGGCGATTTCGGTTCCTTGTTGTTTGGTGTCATCTGCCTCATCTGTGGAAGGATCGAGCTCAAGGAGTGGAGGTATGTCGTCTCTCCACAGGAGGAAAAGGGTGTGCCGTTGGGATGGGGGATACTAGAGAGAGAGAGAGAGGAGAGAGAGAGAGAGAGAGAGAGATAGATAGATAGATAGATTGATAGATAGATAGATAGATAGATAGATAGATAGATAGAGAGAGAGAGAGAGAGAGAGAGAGAGAGAGAGAGAGAGAGAGAGAGAGAGAGAAGAGAGAGAGAGGAATAAATTGGGTTCGGGCTGAGTCCCGTTTTTTTTTTTTTTGCTTTTCCTGCAAAATATTAATGTAACACGGCAAAATATATGCAAATGAAGAATGAATTTTTTTGTTAATTTTCTTTGTTTAGTGACTAATGCACATTCTCTTTTTACTTTGTTTCTGAGACCGTAAAAAGAATTTTGAAAGTTGATTTGAGTACAATTTTATCTGAAATGAGATTAGTAAAACATAAGTGTAAAGGAAATTCGGAATTCCCTTAAAATAAAAATTATTTTTGTTAGTTTTTTTTATTTTGACAAAAGAGAAAAAAGAGAAATTTCCCAAAATGGGAGGTTGCCGATCGGCGTGACCCTTGTCCTGCCTATCGGCATTTCAGTCCAGTCCAATCAATCTAAGGCTTTGATTGCACTTTCTTCAATTGCTTGGTACTTGGTGGGGTCAGTTTTACTCCGATTTCTACAGGGTTCCTTGTCTTGTCTTGGGAGTCTCCATGTATAAAAGGGGGTGAGGATGGGTCTTTCCCCTTCACACTTTCACTTTCTTGATTTTCCACATTCTTACTTGCTTACTATCTCTTAGTCTTTCAAGATGGCTCTCCCTGGTAGCATTGATCTTTCTAACTACCTCGAAGCCTTGGAAGTAATGTGTTCTTATAATATTGATTATGACGCCTTTCACATGCGGCGAGTCTCTTTGTGGTGAAATCGGCCCATTGAGTGGATCATGCTGACAGTGGCTGTCGAGTTTTGGTATCCGAGGATCATGTCTTTCACTTCGGGTTGGATGATATTTATCCTACCTACGAGGAATTTTCTTCCATGCTGGGGATAAATCCCAACATTGTTGTGGCTCTGACTGAGTTTTCCCATTCTCCTAGGGAACTATTGACTGGGCTTCTTCATATATCTCCTTTGGCGGCCAATCCTTTGGTTACGGGGGGAATGATTTCCCATTCGGTAGTTTTATAGTTCGTACGTTCGCAGGACGTGGGTGATGTCAGATATTTTGGGGCCGTCATCCTAGGCAATGATTCTAAAGTTCTGTTGCTGACTAAGGAGACACTGGGGGACCCCCAACTGGCTGCTATTATTTCTTGGATGTCATACCATCGCAACCCTATGGTGGTGATACTAGCAGACTCTTTAAATGGCCTGGATGCCTAGCGGGAGGGTCACACTGATTTTCTGAGGGGTAGCCCTGTGATGTTGTTTATCTGTCTATCGAAGAGGTTTCGTATGGCGATCCCACCTGAGTATACCTTATCAGTGGTTCCAAACTTCTTCTCGTGCTATTTCATTATCGTGGCCCTAGAGATTGAGGGTTGGGGGAATTGGTTTTTAGAGCACGGGGCTCGAGTCTTACGTTCGTCTATCCCTTAGTGGGGGGATCTGCTGACCATTCTGGAGCTTGGAGAGTACCAGTACGTTAGACTGGTTGTCCTTAGACAGACCTCTTTCTACTTTCTGTAGAGGCTGTTATGCCAATATGGTTGGGAGAAAATTGTGCGACCGCAAACACCAAACTTCTTTCTTATGGAGGATCTGATAGAATGTATGCCCATGCGGCTTGATTCCATGTGGGAAAATTATCATCCATTGACCCATCCTTCTCAGTCTACTAGGAGGGTCTGGAATGTCTTTGGGGACTACATGAAGTGGTTGTAGAAGAAGGTAGTGGGGAGAATGATGGCTATGGAGATTGTTCAAAGGTAGTTTGCCATACCTCACACCATGGAGGGAGTCATTGTGGTCTACCCCAGGTTGGTTCTGGCTTATCGATCCCTAAGCGTCTGCGATACTCCATTCATGCAGGGGAGGTTTGGGGAGTCCAGGGTACAGGTGATGATGGTGCTAGTTCTTCTGGCAGCTGTTGGTAGGGTTTTGTGAAGATGTTGTTTTGTGGGAATAATTGGGGTGATTTTCAAGAATAGTGGGGCTTGTTATTATCTGGGGTTTTTGGCCAGGGAAGTCGTTTGACTCCTTACGCTGATGTAATCGAACTAAAATTTCAGATAATGAAGTACATAATTTTTTAATCATCTAGTTGTGCCTTTTGATGACTTTTTGCCTTTTTGAACTATCTATACGAATCGCTAAGGCATACATAATCCTTTTGTTCATTTATATGTTATAATGAACTGTTGTTCTCAGGGATAAGAAAAGAATAACATTTTATGAAAAAGAAGGGGGTCGAGATCATGTGAAGCAAATGAGCTGCCTACGTACCTCTGAGAGTTTTGGAAAATTTTTAAATTCATTTTTGAAAATGTTATTTGAGGATCAGGCCCACATAGTTATGGGTAGGGGAAACGAAGAGTTTTTTTTAGAATAGAAGGGAGATGAGAAGAGTCGTAGAGCGTCGAGGTTTTGGACTAGGGGTAAAATTTCTTGAGATGGTCCAGGTTGACTGGACGTGTCATTTCTTCCCTGTCGAGGTCGGTGAGCATAGCAGCGTCGTCCAACAAGATCTTCTTCACAATGTAGGGGCCACTCTAATTGGGCTTAAATTTCCCTCCTGGGTCCCAAATAGGCTCTAATATTTCTTTGACGGCTAAGTCCCCCTCTCGGACACCATGGTCCTTGACTCTCTTATTGAATGATTGCGTTATACGGTAATGATACCCTTATATATGATATATAGATTTCAATCTCTTTTCGTCTAAGAGGTTCAGCTCGTCAAAACGACTTTGGTACCAGTCTTCTTCACTGACCTTAGTTTTAAGCATGGCGTGCAATGAGGGTATTTCCATCTCCATGGATTAGACTGCTTCCATGTCGTATACTAGAGAGAGAGGGGTAGCCCCAAAAGAGGTTCGCACTAAAGTGCAGTAGCTTTAGAGGGTGTTTGGGATCCTATCAGCCCAACAACAACAAGTCTCGGTCATCTTACTGATGATGGCTTTGAGATTCTTATTAGTTGCTTCAACTGCTTTGTTGGTTTGAGGTCGGTATGGAGAGGATTTATATATCTTAATTCCATACTTGTTGACCACTTCCGTAACCTCTGCCTCAAAATGTAACCCATTGTTTGATACCTGCTCGTGTGGGACCCCATATCGGTAGATAATGTTTTACTTAATGAATTTAGACACTTTCTTAGCATTGAGAACTGCGTACGGCTTGGCTTTGACCCATTTGGTGAAGTAGTCAATAGTGACTAGGATGAACTCATTCCCATTGGATGCCTTCGGTGTGACTTTCCTTATGATATCAATGCCCCATGTGGAAAACGTCCAGGGAGAAGTCATGTTGTATAGTTCTCGCAGAGGCAAATGCTGTAAGTTACAGAACTATTGGCTTTTGAGACATCTTCGCACATAAGTTGTGCAGTGTTATACCATGGTAGTCCAGTAGTATCCCTATCGAATGATCTTTTTGGTGAGCATATGGCCGTTCATGTGGGTTCACATTCCTCGTTGTGGATTTTCTGCATCATCTCTTCAATGTCAGCCCCTGCGATGCACTGCAAATGGGTTCCATCGAAGTTTCTCTTAAACAGTGCTTTATCACAAACAATGTACTGGTGGACCAGTCTCTAGAGAGTTTCTCGGTCTTTCTTGTCGGCACCCTGGAGATACCTACTGTGTTTGAGGAGGCACCAAGTATCATCGTACCAATAGTCGACTATTTTGGATTCTTCCTCTGTGGAGAGCTCAATGTGGTAGCAATGGGTTGGTTTATCCTATTTTTGCACAAGTAAGGGAGCCATGGTTATTCCTTTCAGCATGTCAAACATGGAGGATAAGGTAGAGAGGGCGTCATCTAGGTTATTTTTTGCTCGGGGCATGTAGTGGAAGATGATTTCTTGGAATTGGGAAGCTAGTTCTTCAAGGTAAGCATGGAAGGGTAAGAGTTTCTCATCCTTGACTTTCCATTTCACGAGTACTTGACGGATGATAAGGGTTGAATCCTCATAGACATCGAGGTATTGAATTCCTTTCTTGAGGGCAACCTTGAGGCCTACCATGCACGCCTCGTATTCATTCATGTTGTTAGTGCAGGGGAAATCCAATTTAGTGGTAATAAGAGTGTGGGAGTCATCAGGGGCCATTAGGAGAATCCCAATGCCGTATACTTTTTTATTTGATGCACCGTCAAAGATCATTTGCCATCAAAGATCTTGTGGGAGGTGCAAAGGATATTATTTTCTGGGAATTCTAAAATCTAGACATCGACCTCTTCCATATGGTAGTCAACAAGGTAGTGAGAGATGGCACTTCCTTTCATAGCTTTTTGTGTGAAATATGTGATATCAAACTCCGCTAGAAGAATCAACCAACGACCCATTCGACTGGATAGGATGGGATTCTCGAGTAGGTATTTGATGGGATTCATTCGGGATACAAGTTTGATGGGGAAAGTGAGCATGTAGTGTCGTAACTTTTGGGTAACCCAGACAAGAGCGACACATGCCTTCTCCAATGCAGTGTAGTTAGCTTCATAACCGGCCAATTTTTTTTTGGCATAGTATATGGATTTATCCTTACAGGTTTCTTCAAGGTATTCGGCTAGTAGAGCCCCGACTGTAGTATCGGTCAAGGTTAGGTATA
Source organism: Sambucus nigra (assembly GCA_949130495.1). Lineage (NCBI taxonomy): Eukaryota > Viridiplantae > Streptophyta > Magnoliopsida > Dipsacales > Adoxaceae > Sambucus > Sambucus nigra. The sequence continues at coordinate 31,216,901 of OX422215.1, read as the reverse complement.
GGAGTAATGGAAGACCAGGCTGTGGTGGCATGAGCATTGGAGGTCGGGTTAGGTATCGCTTAATTTGGTTGAAGGATTCTTGGAAATCTTTGTTCCAGACCCTAGCTGAATCTTTTCGGAGGAGTTTGAAGATGGGTTCACAAATGGAAGTTAGTTGGTTAATGAATCGAATAATGTACTGTAGTTTCCGAAGGAATCCTAGGACTTATTTATCTGTTCGGGGAGGTTACATATCAACTATGGATTTTTTCTTAGCAGGATCTTCTTTTATTCCTTTCTCACTGACCATGAATCCCAAGAGTTTCCCTTTGTTAACACCAAAGACACATTTCTGTGGGCTAAGCCACATTTGATACTGTCGCAGTCGTTCAAAGAATTTTCGGAGAGAGAGAACATGACCTTATCTAGACTTGGACTTTATAATCACGTCATCTACATTGACCTAGACTTCTTTGTGTATTAGATCATGCAGAATTATTGTGGCAACCCTTTGGTAGGCAGCCCCTATAATTTTGAAACCAAATGGCATAATAGTATATCAAAAGGTTCCCTAGGGGTGATGAATGAGGTTATCTTTATGATCACGGTGTATCTTGATCTAGTTATATCGGACAAATCCATTAACAAACGACTTAAGAGCATGACTGGTTGTGTTATCCACGATCATATCGATGTTGGATAGCGGGTAATCATCCTTTGGAGAGGCTTTTTTTTAAGTCTTGGTAGTCGACACACATGAGGATCTTTCCTCCTGATTTTAGAAATATACGATATTTTCTAGCCATGTGGGATATTCAATTACACGAATGAAGCCCACGTTTAGTTTCTTAACTACTTATTCTTTTACTTTGAGTGACCATTCGCTGCGAAGCTTTCGCAACTTCTGTTTGACTGGTTTACAGTTTGGGAGCGTTGGAATCTCATGATGTGCTATTTTAGGGTTAGTTCCAGGCATATCATCGTAGGACCAAGCGAGGACATCCACGAACTCGTTCAATAACTCTTTGAGTTGTGTGTGCTCGTACTCATCAAGGGTAGCCCCTATCCTAATTTCGCGCATTTGGCTACTAGAACCAAGATTAATAATAATAGTTTCATCTTCATTAACTTGAACACGGTTATGTTGTTTGTTATTATCCTTATTTAGATCAGTTAAAAATTGTTCATTTGCAAAGTCATCATCATCGAGAGTTTGATTAGAATTGAGACAATTAATGTAAGGCATAACAAAATACTCAAAATATTTGTTTATTTCTTTTATAAGAAAAATAGAATTGAGAACCTCATCAAAGGAGGTCTCGATTAAATTAGGGTGAGAGGAAACAACTATAGGGGAAAAAGGGTAAACATCATGGTCAAGTTCAATATCAGCAGGTGGCACAGGTGAAGCATGCCAGTTGAGAAGAGGTAAATCAACATCTTTGATGAGGTAGGATGGATCGGATGATGTAGTCCCTGAGTGGATCATGCAGCGTGCCAGCCCCAGTATTTGCAAGTTAAAAGAGTCCTCGGAATCACTGTCCACCGAATCCTTGATATTAGCTATGGTATTCTCGGTGAGTGGTTATACACAGTGTTGGTAACTCTCAGTACCCAAATAGCTATCATAAAAAAATATCTCCATTATTGGCTTCATCCTCTTATCTAAAGGGCCATAAAAGTTTAGGGAAGTCACAAAAGGGGAAATCTTCACCCTCTCTGATTAATCTTTCATTTAGAGAATCTCTCGGGATAGACCTGGCACATTCTAACTTTCTCTTCAGTCGAGGCTGACGGATCAATCTGAGTTCTTCTTCTGATGGTTGATAGCCCAAGCCACGGGGAGGAAAGGCCTTCTTTAACACAATAGGTTCGGTTATCCCTTGTTGTCTTTGCCCTAGCCCCAGTTCGATCATCAAGTGCATATTCTTGAATATTTTGATTACATTAACATTTCCATGAGGATCATATTCTAGAAAAACCTCGTCTTTAAAGTCTTCCTCTGATGGGAGTAAGAGTGGTTCAACCTAGAAGCCTGATAGTAGGATATTGTTCGCCCCCTGTTGTATCTAGAGTACCAAATTACTAGTGCTTGGATTCTCGGTTTTGTCACTGTCTCCCAAATAACTTATCCATTGGAAAATAACTTCAATTTCTGATGAAGGGAAGAAGACACCCCTTTGATGCTATAGAGCCACGATCGTTCGAGTAGAAAATTAAAATAGGCTGGGAAGTCGATGACTTAGAATTCAACAACAAGATTTATAAGTCCAACACCTATTGCAAGCTTGATAGATCCCATTACTTCTCGGCAGGTGTTGTTGTAGGCATGCACGACAGTAGAGGTTAGAGAAAGTTCGCTCACTTTCAGTCCCAAACAATTGAGGGTTCCTAACGGGCAAACATTCTGAGCTAATTTATTCTCGACGAGTGAGAGGGGAACATATACACCCCAACCCCAGTTACTTATAAGTAAGTTTCAAAGTTAAAGTTAGTCAAATCATAATTACCTTAAGTAAAACATAAACACGAGTATCCTTTTTCCAGTTATTACCATGAACTAATAAAACTAAAACTTTTGACAACTTTAAGGTAATTATGCTTCTTCAAACTTACTAAAAAGATAAGTGGGCTTAAATTACCCCATTTACGTTTGACCAAAATCATGGTTTTATACATCCATTGCTAAACCCATCGACCTCTTAGATTTGGCAGTGATATCACAATACCTGAAACGTAAACATAAAAACCATGAGTAAAATAGCTCAACAAATTCATCACTACTGTACAAAGTTAAATGCAATACATCATATCTGTGTGATAATGTATAAACTTATCCAGCCCATATTGCATAAAATTTAATGCAATAAATCATATCCATGTGGTAATATATATATACTTATCCGACTCATTTATAAAAAATGACCAATTTTATACTTATCCGGCTCATTCATGAAGAATGACCAATTATATACTTATTCATCTCATTCATAAGGAATGAACAATTATATACTTATCCAACTCATTCATAAAGAATGACCAACTTATTTGAATCATGATTCACATTTCCTGTCTACAATAGATAATTCTCCCTTATTCCTGGTCGAGGAGTAACCCCTTGTCTTTAATAGACAAATCTCCCCCATTCTGGCTCAGAAATTAACCTCCCATTTCGGTAAATCGATATTATTTTGATTCATAGTCAATATTATTTTGATCATATCCGTAACCAGGAATACTACATCTTACTAATAAGTGATATTCAGGTCATATCCATAACCATGTATTATAAATCTTACCAGTAAGTGATATTCAAATCGTATCCATAACCATGTGTAACACATCTTACCCATGAATGATATTTAGATCATATCCATAACCCTTTATAATACATCTTACCCATGAATGATATTCAAATCATCTCCATAGCCATGTATAGTACATCTCTTTCCAGTGAGTACACTCACCTTGGCCACTTCATGTGTTTTTCCCTTGCCTTTGTCTGGCACTTGTTCAACCGATTCTTCTTCCCTTTGAGATATAAATTCTTACAACATTAATATCATTTTAATAATATTTACAATCCAAAGAATAACTTTAATTTAACCCAATCCATAAGCATCATATAATCCAATTTAAATCATATATCGTAAATGAAGTCTAATCTAACTTCATGTTAAGATATTTACCATACCCAAATCATAGGCCAAATATATTTTAATTTATTCTTATTAGTTTCATCTTTAACATATTTTGTTCCCAATCCAAAAGACAAAATATCATTTCAAAATTCCTAGAGCAAGATATGCCCATTTCTTTGCGACATAGAAAATCTTCCCTATAGGCTCCTTTATCGTTCAGTCAACTTCCAGGAATTTTCATAATTTTTATGTATCATTAATTTCTATGATATTTCACCCCAAAACAATAAACATATGGAAAAATACAGAGTTAAAGTTTCATAATTTTTAAGGTTCATTTTCTATGTCAAGCAAAACATCGAACACATGATGTGCATACTTGTACTCTTGGGGCAGATTTTATACATGAACTTAAAACTATCACCAAAGATTCATTTCTAGCTATTTTCACATAATTTTCGTATATGTTATACATATTTGAGTCTATATTCATCTCCAACTTTAAATATTCAATTCCAATAAATATAAAAAAAATATATAGAAGTTTGAATACACAAGGTTTTTAATCGAAGTAATATACATGATTCATACATTCAATGTTAGTTAAACTCGTATCTATCCATACTTATACCTCAAAACATGGATGTTTAGTAAAAAAAATGATTATTTATATCATTTCAATTAATAATTCCAAAAATACAACAAGATTTATGGGTAGAATTAACTTAGGGACTTTTACGTAATTTCCTACGGATTTTTCTCAATTTTTCTCCTCACTTTCTACTTTCCGAGCTTCCCGATTCTCTCTCCTCAAGCCAAACTCTCTCATGTATTATTTTGGTTGAAGGAGGAGGTCATTTCAAGGTTTTAGATTCGGAATAATTCACCTCCCCTTGGTTCAATCAGAACAAATGACTTGTTGTCATAATAAGACAACATATCACTTAACGAATAGACGAATTTTCCCTTGTTTTGAAATTTCAGTATAACTTCTTACTCGGACCTCTGTTTAACACACTGTTTGTTTTGTTACAACCTTTACTCACATATCCACAACTATTTAGTTTTCACCTCATGTCAATTGTTATATTACAATGGTCAAAACTAGTCTCCAACATGAACATTCCTACCGAAAACTACAAAATTTTGTGCTTGTAACTAATTTGATATTTCAAGCTTTATGAAGGTAGTATTATACTAAACGTACTAACTTAACATTTTGTACACTAATACCACATTATCCATATCCCATAAGGCAAGCATGATTTAAACACATTTTATCATAATTATATCCGGGTTGTCACAACTTTCCCCCTTATAAAATTTCGTCCCCAAAATTTAGTATGAATTTCATTTACCAGCCAACTGGGAATACGATTTACGCATGACCAATAAATCTCCTTTCATATCATCTTCATTTTCTTTATCACTAATACGTAAGAATAATCATATAATGATTTCTTATAAATGGAAGTCAATCCTCAACTCATATATTACTTCATACCTTTATTCCTATGGTCCATCCCTATTATCGTGTAATATTTCAAATAATAAATATTCTATTACATGACTAACTTCTTATATATCATTTCTCCAACTTCCATTGAATATTTCAATTCATAAATATCATATTAAAAGACTAGCTTATTATACGCCATTTTCTCATCTTCCATTCAATACCAAATACATGTGTTTGACTTTAACTAAACATACAATGACCTTCACAAGTCATTTATTAAACACAACTACTTTACAATTATAATCTTACCCCAATCTTGAATAACCTGAAAGTCTTATGAAACATCATTAATTTACTAACTTTACCAGTTTTCGTAACCTGGATGTTAAACGTAACATCACTACTTAAAACCTTAACCATGCCTACCAGCCCCATAATACTTTTCTAATTATTATATTTCTTATTTCTTTCAAATAACCTGTACAAATACCTTAATGTGTCACATTATAGTATTCCACATAACACATTATCCTTATACATATTTCTTGTTACTCATTATAATGTCAACCATATTCTTTACATGGCATACCCTAAGTGATAACACATAGGAACAATGACAAATACAACTCAATATCCACCCAATTCAGTTGTTAATATTCAAATCGGACTAGCATCTTTCCCAGACTTATACGCAACACATATTCTTAAAAGGACTCCTCAATATTTTTAAACTTCCAACTCCTAGCCACCTCACCTCAACTTTACTATTCTTATAAGCATTGCAAAATATCACAAGAGTCATATCCACTGCATATCCTCATACTATTAAAGAAGTACATAACAACTCTCATTACTCTTTTCTTTTACTTATAATAATCCATTATGAACCTATGTTCGAATCAATTGTGATGGATTATATTTCAGACTATTTCACATATTAACTTTAAACAAATACAACTACTAATCTTCTCACTCCACCTTTACTATGTAAATCTTAATTTTATTCACCCTCTAATAATTCAAGTCCCATTATAATCATGTAACAATAATTATTCTCACTTCTTGTCCTTTAGTAGGATACGGGTTCCTGTACATCACTATCCTATACACATGAGGAGTGCACCCATTCATGGCTTAGTACGTAACACAACTCAAGTCTATAAGAAGATACCACTTCCAATACTTTACAATTTTTCTTACCACCTTTTAACTTTAAAAAATTTCTTCAATGAAATGTTTTTCCATACAACATATAAAATAATGCAATGATTCATATCAAAATACATGTATCCGTTGTCATCCCCGAATACACCTCAACATCTTATTTTCTTTCCTAGAAGATCCTTACATTTCATATCTCGTAAAATAATATATATGTATAACTGACAGATGTTAGTCAACAAAGCCAATTTAAAGCTTAACATACTTATTTGTATACTTTACCATCGAATACTTATAACTCAAGACAATTTCGACGTCTACTGCCAAATCTAGGCACTTCTAACTCGAGAACTTTTAAAACCTTGGCTCTGATACAAAAGTTGACACACCTAAAAATAGTTACTTATAACTAAGTTTGAAAATTAAAGTGAGTCAAATCATAATTACCTTAAGCAAACCATAAAAACGAGTATCCTTTTTTCCAGTTATTAACATGAACTAATAAAACTAAAACTTTTGACAACTTTAAGGTAATTATGCTTCTACAAACTTACTAAAAAGATAAGTGGGCTTAAATTACCCCATTTACGTTTGACTAAAATCATGGTTTTATACATCCATTGCTAACCCCATCGACCTCCTATATTTGGCAGTGATATCACAATACCTGAAACGTAAACATAAAAACCATGAGCAAAATAGCTCAGCAAATTCATCACTACTGCAAAAAGTTAAATGCAATACATCATATTTGTATGATAATTTATAAACTTATCCTTCCCATATTGCATAAAATTTAATGCAATAAATCATATCCATGTGGTAATATATATATATATATATATATATATATATACTTATCCGGCTCATTCATAAAAAAATGATAAATTCTACACTTATCCTTCTCATTCATAAAGAATGGACAATTATATACTTATACAGCTCTTTCATAAAGAATGAAAAATTATATACTTATCCAACTCATTCATAAAAAATGACCAACTTATCCGAATCATGATTCACATATCCAGTCTGCAATAGACAATTCTCCCCTATTCCTGGTCGAGGAGTAACCCCTTGTCTTTAATAGACAAATCTCCCTCATTATGGGTCAGAAAGTAACCTCCCATTTCAGTAAACCGAAATGAACAAATTTATATTCAATATTACTTTGATCATATCCATAACCATGATACTACATCTTACCAATAAGTGATATTCAGGTCATATCCATAACCATGTATTATAAATCTTACCAGTGAGTGATATTCAGATCGTATCCATAGCCATGTGTAATACATCTTACCCATGAGTGATATTCAGATCGTATCCATAACCCTTTTTAATACATCTTACCTATGAATGATATTCAAATCCTCTCCATAACCATGTATAATACATCTCTTTCCAAAGAGTACACTCACCTTGGCCACTTCATGTGTTTTTCCCTTGCCTTTGTCTGGAACTTGTTAAACCGGGTCTTCTTCCCTTTCACATATAAATTCTTAGAACATTAGTATCATTATAAGGAAATTAACAATCCAAATAATTATTTAAACTTAACCCAATTCATAATCATCATATAATCCCATTCAAATCATATATTGTAAATGAAGTCCAATCTAACTTCACGGTAAGATATTTACTGATGATGCTAAGATTTAGCACCACCAGATAAGTGATGATGAGCTCAAATAGTGATAACCATGGCAGCCATAAAGATATGTCTGTATAAGTATACAAAAGGAGATGAGTATAAGAGGAATAAGACAATGATGTATAGTGGTTCAGTTACTTAGGCCTACATCCACTGTGATCGTGTGATCCACTAAGTATGGGCACTAATGGCCTTGGATACAATGCACACAATCTCAATCTCTCTCTCTCTCTCTACTGTGTGTACAAGAAGAGTTTTAGCTAGGGTTATAATTCTCAATCCCCTTGCAGGGTTGTAGGTGACAAGTATATATAGGTCTTGGGGGGAGCAGTGTACCCCCCAAGCATGCATGGTGCATGTGAGTTATGATCCATCCAATCCCCCGATGACACCTAGAGATGCCACATGTGATTAATGATGACATAATATTCCCTCACGTGAGGTGTTGATATTGTTATAACGGCCTTCCACGTGCCATATGAGTCTCATGTGCACTATTCCATGCGTCTCCCAAATCACGCACTATAATGATGTCACCCTCGGCCTATGATGTGAGGTCGAGGGCAAATTTCCTGCTGGCAGCAAGCCAAGCCTAGTTTGGGCCTCGTACTGTCATATCCTCATAGGGTCATCCAGATCATGATGAAGGGTCGGCCCCTTGGAGGGTCGTTTGAGCCATGATGAGGGGTCATTTCCTTGAAGGGTCGTCTGGGCCTTATGAGGGGTCGGCCCCATAAAGGGTCGTCTATGCCTCATGAGGGGTCGGTCCCTTGAAGGGTCGTCTGAGCCATGATGATGGGTCAGTTGATACTGGTTGAGAGATTATCTTATCCTCGCCTAGGTGGAGGACACCCTCGGGTATATATGGGTATATCAATCACCCCCCAGCCCTAAGTCATCGATGTCAGTCTGAGATGGCTAAGGGATAGTGTTGCTTTTGAGATAAGTGTTTGATCAGTTTGATGAGTGATGCCTGTCAAGCTGATTTGACACCTCGTCATATATCCCTTATCATTTTAGTTTCCCAGATGTGGCGCCTGTATACTTTGCTTGAGACTTTGTGCCCTAATGACGCATTTCCTCATGGGTTGTGCCTTGTATTGATTGTTGGGCCCACTTGTAACAAGGTATATAAAGGTTTTTTGAATTATTTTCTTTTCTCCTCCTTCTTCTTCGCGCCCAGGCTTTATCTCTCTAGTTTCTCAATAGTCTTAAACTGCCATTTCTGTAACTTTGGCATTTCGAGCTTGGCAGTCTCGTTGTTCTTTCTCAGGTAATCTTTCTGCCCTATTGCCCTCTTTATCTTCCATTACTGTTTACTTTCTTACTTTAGGCTTGTAGGACTTAATTTTTCTTTGGCTGCTTTATACCCTTCCGGCGTTCTTGTCCGGCGAGTTATTCTTGAGTGTTCAAACCTAAAAAGTTTTTCATTTCCTTAGGTTTGATCTAAGAGTCAAACTTATTCAACTGTAAGCTTGTTTGTAGTTAGTTTAGCCAGATTCCTTTAAGTGTAGGGTCTTCCCCTTAATTATTAGTAGGCTTTACAATTTAGCCAAGGAGCTCCCATCCCTAAGAGAGAAGTTTTTTGTAGAGATTAGGCGAATAGAGGAAGAGGACGAGAGAAAATGAGGGGCTGACCCTAATTGGGTATGACCCATTTTCCCCATTCCATTAGCCATAATAATACCCCCTGAGTCCTGTGGGTCATCTTGTCATCCATGCGAGAGTCAATCATATGAGGGGGAAATAGATCAGAGAGAATCATCGCTGATGGGTGCTGGTCCTTCCGGGAGGAGAAAGACGTCTACTCTTAGCCCAAGCCGACAGGCCGAGGGCACAGTACCTTTCGAGGTTGTCCCTATAACAACCCTGTCGCCTCTTACATTTTAAGTAGCCTTTCCAGATGGCCTCCCGATAGGCAACGAGGCTGGGGGATCCGGGGATGAGAGAGCTGAGGACGACAATAAGGGTTCTAATGATGATGATGGTCAAGTTGATACTTCAAGCGCCTTAAGTTATGTATTGTCAGTTAAGGACCGTGATGTCTTAGTATGGAGGCACCTCTTTGGCATACAGTCCAATATAAATATGAGGGTCCCAACTAAAGATGAGAGGGTCTTCTAGGGGGACGAGGGAGAGATTATTGTTTATGAGCAGATGCTAAGGGTAGGCGTTAGGTTCCCTCTACACCCTACTATAGTCGACATCTTGTCTGCCCTTAGGGTTGCTCCTTCTCAACTTCCTCCGAACTCATGGAGAATTATCCTCGACTATATCTCACTTTGGAAGAATTCGTTCATCGATGAACCCTCGGTCGATGTATTCATTGCCTGCTACAACATCACCTCATCGTCCAAACAGCCTGGGTATTTCCATTTGGGGGCTATGAGGTCTGACAAGAAGCTTCTCCTTGTGGCTCAGACTTCCAATCATGACTAGAAGAAAAGGTTTTTCTTTATCTCTAGGGATTAGGAATTCCCCGCCGAGGGCGAGCCGATGGAAGACGGTTTGGGGGTACCAAGGGTATGGTCCAACCCTTCAATGAAAGCGTGATCAAACCCCGGACTCAGCTTGGAGGAGAGGGTCATTGTTGACTACCTGATGGAGCGAGCGAAAGAGGGTGAGCTTGCCAAATTTAAAGATTTTATGACCCCTCATTTCCTCAAAGAAGTTGGTCTGAGGGTCGGCACCCTAACAGAACTATATGAGTGGTTTTCTGCTTAATTTTTTATTTTTTTCAAGTGTTTCATCTTTATCTCTGTATCTTTCTGATATATTGTATCCTTTTCAGGTCGTCCTGTAAATATCTTTGACCAACTTTGGGAGATGAATACCCCCAAGCTTACTGTCTGGCCTAGGAAAGAAAAAGGGGAAAGAGCCTCAATAGGCTTAGAAGAAGACAAATGTTGTGGGGCCGACACACGCTGAACTGACCGCCGACAATCATAAAAGGAAAGAGCCTAAAGTTCCTGAAGGCTCTCATCCTGACGCGCGAACAAGGGCAAGGGTGGAGGTGTCTGAGGGGACCAGCTCCTCTTCCAGTATGGGGATTTATTGGTCTCAAAATTTGACATTCTTGAAGGCAGAACCCTCTTCCCTCATAGCCAACCTGAGGGCGACTAAGGCTACTATGTTTTCTGCTCCCTTGGCCGCTGACTATGACTTTTTAACAAAGATTCCCTCGACTAAGGTGTATGATTACGGTCTGTATACTCTGGCCTAGGTACTTGTTCTTACTTCATTTCCTCAGTCCAACTTTTTACCAACTGTTTCCTCGACCCCTTAATACGTTCTTGCTTTTGTACAATCTATTTGTTCATTTATGTCGACTACCAAATGGATGGCCGAGAATCAATAAAAATTTCATAAAGCCGACATAGCTATCCAGCTTGAGGCTGAGCTGCAGACCGAACTAAAGATTGCCAAGGCAACATTGAAGAGTACCAGGACCGAGCATGCGAGGGTCCTAGATGACCTTACAAGGAAGAATGATGCAGATTTGAAGGCGAAGGATGACCTCTTCAAGGCAAAGGAAGGGGCCCTGAACGTCCAGTTCAAGAGCGAGCTAACCGAGGTAGTGAAGAAGGCAGAGGCTGTGCAGTGGATGCTTATGAACTCTCAGACGAGTTTCAAGGCTTCGGTCTTGAGTACTTAGAGAGGGGCATCAGGACGGCCTGTCGGTGGGTCGTCCTTAAGTTCGATGATGCCGTCACTTCAGTTTGCCCCTCTCTTGAGGCCGTTCAGTTGGATGATCCTCTTATTGCTGAGGCCTTAGCCCATGTGGAGTCCCAAGTGCACGTCGAGGGTATCGACACATCTGAGGATCGACCTATTTTGGTGGCTGAAGAAACTCCTCTAATTGACGTTGAAACCTTTCCCTCCGATATTGCTCAATAGGGTGGTTGTCTGTAGCCCATACCCTCTTCATGTAAAAAGTATTATTGTGCTCTATTTTTGTTTCACAAACATCTGTAATATTTTTTAATATAATGTCTCTTCTTGTATTTCTGTGCTTGCCTCTTGTATGATTTGACTGTTTTCTTTATTCCTCTTACAAGTCCCCCTCGTATTTCTTGAGGGTGAATGGGAGGTCGTCCCCACTATTAACCCTCATTATAGCCGAGGGTGGTTTCCCACCAATTTAATATTTTTAAATTTCAAATCCCCCCTCGTCTTTCTTGAGGGTGAATGGGGGGTCGTCCCCACCATTGACCTTCATTATAGCCGAGGGTGGTTTTCCACCACTTTAATGATGTTATAAAATTTAAGTCCCCCCTCATCTTTCTTGAGGGTGAATGGGGGGTCGTCCCCACCATTGACCCTCATTATATCCGAGGTTGGTTTTCCACCACTTTAATGATGTTATAAAATTTAAGTCCCCCCTTGTCTTTCTTGAGGGTGAATGGGGGGTCGTCCCCACCATTGACCCTCATTATAGCCGAGGGTGGTTTCCCACCAATTTAATGGTTTTAAAATTCAAATCCAAGACGAGGGTGAATGAGGGGGGTTGTCCCCACCATTGACTAGGGGTCACAATTTTTGACACGACACGATAACCTGACACGAACTCGACACGAAGTTAGTGGATTAGGGTTGAAGATTTCTTGACACGAACCCGAATATGACATGACCCGCCAACACGAATAATAAACGAATTGGGTTAGTGTCAAACACGTATAACTCGCAAATGACACGAATAGACCCGTTTAACTTGTATTTTATGGAGAATATATTAGATAATTTATATATTTTGATAGACATTCTATAAAATTCATGGAGAATCGGACGATAAATTATTTATATGTTGCAAGAAGTTGAAATTAATTAAATTTAAGTTATTGTAGGCCTATGAGTGGTATGATTGGTTGAGAAGAAAAAAATTATTTTATATTTTACTTAATGGGTTATGCGGGTCAACCCGAACACGACACGATAATAAGTAGGTCGGGTTAGTGTTTGCTCATCTAACACGATTAGTTAAATGGATTGGGTTAGGGTTGACTAATATTTAACACGAACCCGATATGACATGACCCGAACACGACATGACGCACACGAATTTCCACCCGTACCATTGACCCTCATTATAGCCGACGGTGATTTTCCACCAATTTAATGGTTTTAAAATTAAAATCCCCCCTCGTCTTTCTTGAGGGTGAATGGGGGGTCATCCCCACCATTGACCCTCATTATAGCCAAGGGTGGTTTTCCACCAATTTAATGATGTTATAAAATTTAAGTCCCCCCTCATCTTTCTTGAGGGTGAATGGGGGGTCGTCCCCACCATTGACCCTCATTATATCCGAGGTTGGTTTTCCACCACTTTAATGATGTTATAAAATTTAAGTCCCCCCTTGTCTTTCTTGAGGGTGAATGGGGGGTCGTCCCCACCATTGACCCTCATTATAGCCGAGGGTGGTTTCCCACCAATTTAATGGTTTTAAAATTCAAATCCAAGACGAGGGTGAATGAGGGGGGTTGTCCCCACCATTGACTAGGGGTCACAATTTTTGACACGACACGATAACCTGACACGAACTCGACACGAAGTTAGTGGATTAGGGTTGAAGATTTCTTGACACGAACCCGAATATGACACGACCCGCCAACACGAATAATAAACGAATTGGGTTAGTGTCAAACACGTATAACTCGCAAATGACACGAATAGACCCGTTTAACTTGTATTTTATGGAGAATATATTAGATAATTTATATATCTTGATAGACATTCTATAAAATTCATGGAGAATCGGACGATAAATTATTTATATGTTGCAAGAAGTTGAAATTAATTAAATTTAAGTTATTGTAGGCCTATGAGTGGTATGATTGGTTGAGAAGAAAAAAATTATTTTATATTTTACTTAATGGGTTATGCGGGTCAACCCGAACACGACACGATAATAAGTAGGTCGGGTTAGTGTTTGCTCATCTAACACGATTAGTTAAATGGATTGGGTTAGGGTTGACTAATATTTAACACGAACCCGATATGACATGACCCGAACACGACATGACGCACACGAATTTCCACCCGTACCATTGACCCTCATTATAGCCGACGGTGATTTTCCACCAATTTAATGGTTTTAAAATTAAAATCCCCCCTCGTCTTTCTTGAGGGTGAATGGGGGGTCATCCCCACCATTGACCCTCATTATAGCCAAGGGTGGTTTTCCACCAATTTAATGATGTTATAAAATTTAAGTCCCCCTTTGTCTTTCTTGAGGATGAGTGGGGGGTGGTCCCCACCATTGATCCTCATTATAGCCGAGGGTGGTTTTCACCAAGGATAACCCCAATTATGTTAGAATTAACAATCACAAGATGAGGGACCAATATGACATTCTCATTAACATTCCAAGTGTTCTGTTGGAGCAACACATTAATTACAACGGTGGTCCAATAGGACATTACAACATTATTGATAGTATTTCTTCAAATGATCTTCATTCCAGGGGTTGGAAAAAGGGTTCCCCTTCTAGGTTTTATAGTTTATAAGTTCCAGGGATAACTTCATCAATGGCCCTATATGGTCTGTGACAATTTGGGTGGAGCTTGTTAGGCTTTTGCCAAGTCTTTTTGAGGACTAAGTCCCTCACTGCGATTGGATTTTGCTTCACCCTCTGGTTGTAAATCCTGGCAGTCCTCTGTTGGTAGGCATCTTGCCTTATCTCGGCGTCTTCCCTCCTTTCCTCGATCAGGTCCAAGTCAAGTCTCCTCTCTTCCATATTTCTCTGGGGGTCATACATTTGGACCCTATGGGTAGGAAACCCAATCTCGATGGGGATGACGGCTTCTGAGCCATATGCCAGCATGAACGGGGTTTCTTCGATAGGGGTCTTTGTCGTCGTCCTGTAGGCCCATAGTACATCGTACAACTCCTCGACCCATCTTCCCTTTGTCTCCTCAAGTTTCTTCTTAATCTCATCTAGGATTGTTCTGTTTGTGACTTCATTTTTCCCATTAACCTGAGGTCGGCCTGGGGTAGAGAAGAATTGTTTGATACTTATCCTTTCACAATACTTTTCCAGAGATGTATTCTTGAATTGAGTCCCGTTACCTGAGATGAGGGTATTAGGAAGGCCATATCTACATATAATGTTTTTCCAGATGAACTGGAAGGTCTTTTTCTTGGTAATCGTGACCAACAGCTCTGCCTCCACCCATTTTGAGAAATAGTCAATTGCTATGATCAAGTATCGATAGTTATTGATGGCCTTAGGCAATGGCCCTACTAGATTGATTCCCCACATTGGGAATGTCCATGGGGATGTGATGGAGGTAAGAAGCTGATGGGGCTGGTGAGGGATGGTGGCAAACTTTTGGCACGTATCATACCTTTTTACGTAAGCCAAGACGTATTTACCCAGGGTCGGATACCAGTATCCATGGGTTACTATCCTCTTTTCTAACTATCTTCCCCCAATGTGGCTTGAGCATGACCCCTCGTGCACATCTTGCAGCATGTGAGGGACCTCAGACGGGTGCACACATCTGAGCAAGGGGAGCAAGAACCCCTTTTTGTACAAGGTGTCTCCAATGACAGTGAATTTTGCGGCTCTGTATCTCAACTTCTTCCTTTCTTATTTTTCTTCGGGCATCTCCCCCTATTTAATGTATCTGATTAGAGGGTCCATCCATGAAGCTTCCCTGTTGATATTTAAGTAAGAGCCAAGTGTTCCCTTTGTTTCTTTAATCGCAGGTCGAAGCAATATTTCCACTGGGACTGTCCTCCTGATATCTGTCCTAGTTGTCGAGGCCAGCCTAGCAAGTGAATCAGCTCGGCCATTATCAAGCCTAGGTATCCTCTTGAATTTTACTTCTCTGAAGATCTTCAATAGTGACTTCACTCTTTCAAGGTATTTGACCATTCTCTCGTCCTTAGCCTCATAGGCTCCTAGTATCTGATTCACTATAAGTCTTGAATCACTATGGACCAAGATCTGGCCAACACTAAGAGACTCAGCCAAGGAGAGGCCTTCTACCAGGGCCTCATATTCAGACTCATTGTTGGAGGCTTTAAAGTTGAACCTCAGGGCGTACTCAATGTCTGTGCCTGGGGTGCTGATACTATTAATCCAGCCCTACTTCCGTTGTCGCAGGATGACCCGTCAACGAAGAGGCTCCACACAGTCTGTTCTTTTGAGAAATTTCCCTTAGTGAGGGACCCATGTCTAAAGAGATATCTTCCCTCTTCGTTTTTGACCACTTTTTCTCTAGCGATGCTTGCCTCAGCCTTTTCCTTGGACGGGTCAACAATTCTATCTTGCCAGGTAGCTGTCTTCTCGAGGCTCTCATCTTCAGCCTCATCATCTTCCCAAGTAAATTCAGCCACAAAATTAGCTAACGCTTTCCCCTTAATAACCACCCTAAGTTGATAAACAATGTCAAATTCTCCCAACTCTATAGCCCAGGCCATTAGCCTACCTAATTTTTCTGGCTTGTGTAAGACCTGCCTAAGAGGATGTGACACCCCGACTAATTAAATAACGGGTAGCTACTCCTTTATTAAATCAATACAAAATGCCAAGTTAGTTCAGTTAATAGCATCACTGTCGAAAACATTTTAATGATTACTAACCACCTAGTATTTAAAAAGTAAGTTGCCCAATTTTAAATAAAGTCTGATTAACATGCAATAAAAGAATAATGGAAGAACAACATAATCCATTCACCATAACGAAGTAATGAAATAACCAACAAATAATAATAAGTCCGGAGGAAAACTCCTCACAACAATCCCACAACTGAAATAAGTAAAACAATGTATCCTGAATTAATTACATGCAAAAAGTCTGAAAATCTGAAATAGGAAATGTTTCTAATAGAAATGGGCGACATGCCCTACAACTGATGAAACTGAATATAGAGTCAAGATAGATGAAGCGTCTATTAGCAAAGTCCTGTGACTTCCACAAACAGCTACAGCTCGTCACCTGAATGAGGATCCTAAGCATGGTGTCCTTGTGGCTGGGAACCTAAAATGGTTTTTACAAAAAAATAGATTTGAAAGTAAACGGGTCAGAGCCCGAAAGTGGAGAGTATTTTAAAAATATCAAGTGCTTTAATAACATTAAAACAACGAATGCAAAATACATGTTAGGACGTGCACTCACATGAAATTCTCACCTCTCGACTAGTTGTTCACTCCTAACGTATAACACCCATCTAAGTGATAAATACATCTATCTAACCGACATGAGTTCTAACCTTTCTACTCGGTTCCCATTATACATTCAAATGTTATCAATTTAAAAGAGCCTTTACATACACTCGGATTCTCAATTAAGCAATACAATTCATTTCAGATTATCCCTTTATATTTTCTCAAAACGTTTCCATACTTACACACCATACCCCATGAAAGTTCTCATTAATTAAGTGTATATTACTCACGTCATAAATATACAATAAAAGCATGCCGAGACTAGCTGCGGTGCACACATACTCTACTATCCATCCCGGTACATCACGTACATAAGGATCACGCATTCCGAATCTCTCAGGAATCGTACTCAAATAATAGCAAATCACAAAACAATGGAGGCGAACACAGTTGCATCATATGGGTCACGCACATACCTACGCTCCCACGATCAGCAGACTTATTAACTTCCCAATAAGTCCTTCTCTGACCTATGTTCTCGAGGTACCAATCTAAATCCGAGCAACACAAGGATAAGAAGGCCCTAAGCGAACGTAAACCTCCCGTGATAGCAAGTATGGTAGGTATGTCATACACATAAAATCATATACATATACTAAGTATGCACACGTCTTAGTGATCACCATAATTTATTTGTGGTACACTTATCATTCACATACCTACATATAATGCTACACAATTTACATATTCCCGGTTAATATAATAATTCAAGCCGTCAATTGTTCTCATGTCGTAATAGACACTCACGTCCTAATTCATAATTTCCATTTGGTTCCAATCACACTTCTAGGTTTTACTCCTCTATATATCCCAAATGTCCCTACCATAACAATTTATCATCAAGGGGATGTCATCTCTACAATTAAATAAGGTTACGAGACACGCGAAATCAAAACAGGCCAAAAAGCCTAAACTGTCAGCTCGTTAGAAGTCTCGTTCGAACGAGGTTGTTCGAACGAGAGTTCGTTCGAACGAAGTGGGCCTTCTAACGATATCTCGTTCGAATTAAAGTCATCGAATGAACATCCCTCTCATTAGAAGTCAAACTGTCAACTCGTTAGAAGCTCGTTCGAACGAGCTCGCTCGAACGACCTGGGCAGGTCTTCTAACGAGAAGCCAGTTTCGAGCCCAGACATTCCTTTTCTCGTTTTTCCATCTTTTCTTCACCTCTAACCTCATCTAAACATCAATCCAACAATTTTTCAAGGTTTCTAATCATTCCTAAACACACTTAGGTCATATACTAACGTGTTTTGTGGGATTAATTCATCCCAAACATCATTCAAATATCAAATCTCTACATTTACTTCCCCAATCTCAAGAACATGAACCCTAGAAATTCTTAAATCCCCAATGAGCCTAATTAAATCCGTTTTTATTTCATCCAAAATATATTATCATCAGATTAATCACCTACATACAATTCTACATGCAATTCCTCATCAAAATACAAGTTTCTAATTCCAATTTAATGGGTTTTCATCAATCTCCCAAAAACAATACAATTTTATCAATTTCCTACGCATGGAAGGAGCATTCTCTGCAACTAATGAAATTAAACCACTTGCCTTATGTATATCTCTGATTTTGATGTCGAATTGATGAATGATTCCCTCTCTCTCTGCAGAATTCTCCTATCTCTCTCTCTTTACAAGTCTTCTTCTCCAAGGTGACAATGGTGACTAGGGTTTTCCTTAGGAAGCTTTTTGGAACTAATTCCAATAACTCCCGTAGCCCATTAAGTCATTTAGGATAGTTAGTGGGTTTAGTGTGTAAAGTCCAAATCAGGTATTCCTAATTTTCGTGGGTTATAATTCCCAAATATCCGAAATTATCAAACTACCCTTATACGTTGCCGGCATGACCTAAAAATGCCCCGTGACCCAAACTAAACCCCCGGCTAGTGTTTTCTGACAATTTTGACCCTTCCGTACGCGTTGGTACACTCAAAACGACCATACGGTTAATAGAAATAAAATTCACTTTTCAATTCAAATAATTATATTCTTGACGCGACTGTCACACGCGTCCCAACAAAATTTCCAAATTGCCGTATTTCAATCTCACGACAAGTTTCATAATTCAATAATCATATATAGCCATATCTACTCATTAAAATCAAATACCAACTCGAATCCCGCTAGTATTTTTATCCGGATTAATTTCCAATTAATACACATTTAATTCAATTAATCCCATAAATAAATATCATAAAAAATACGGGGTATTACATACTTCCCCCCTAATAATAGAATTTCATCCCGAAATTCGGAACTAGAAAGTACCTGGTAAGAATAACTCTGGATAACGTTCGCGCATCTCATCCTCGCGTTCCCATGTGGACTCCTCGACATTATGATGTCGCCACTGAACACACACTAACGGAACTATCTTTGACCGCAATTTCCGTTCACTTCGGTCCAAAATAGCAATCGGTCCCTCCACGTAGGAGCTATCAGGATGGAGATCGATGTCCTCCAACGCAATGTGAGAATGAGCCAAATCGTCTCTAAGATATTTCCTTAGCGAGGAAATATGAAACACATCGTGAATCCTGTGCAAATGCTCCGGTAACCCAAGCCTATACGCAACCGGTCCAATCCGCTCAATAATAGGAAATGGTCCCACATATCTTGGTGCCAACTTCCCTTTCTTCTCGAAACGCATAATCCCCTTCATAGGAGATACTCTGAGAAAAACCTGGTCCCCCACTTGGAACTCCCTGAAGAACCTCTTCGCATCAGCATAGCTCTTCTGCCTGTCCTGAGCTAACCGAATGAGACTTCGGATTAATTCTATCCTCGCCGAAGTATCCTGAATCACTTCCGGCCCAAGTAGTTTGTTGTCCCCCACCTCCAACCAACATGCTGGGGAACGACAAGGTCTACCGTACAGCGCCTCAAATGGAGCCATGCCAATGGTGAACTGGTAGGAGTTGTTGTAAGCAAACTCTACTAGTGGAAGATACTGCTCCCATCCACCCGTGAAATCGATGATGCACATACGGAACATGTCCTCCAACATCTGGTTTGTACGCTCGGTCTGCCCATCGGTCTGCGGGTGATACGCCGTACTCAACCGCAATTTCGTGCCCATGGCCTCCTGAAAACTTTCCCAAAACCGTGAAATAAATATCTTGTCTCGGTCAGACACGATATTTAGGGGCACACCGTGAAGTCTCACTATCTCTGCAATAAAGAGCTGGGCATACTGTCCCGTAGTGTAGTCTGTTCTTACGGGTAGAAAATGAGCGACTTTGGTCAACCTGTCCACAATTACCCAAATGGAGTCGTGACCTCTCTGTGACGTAGGCAACCCCGTGATAAAGTCCATGGATATGCTCTCCCACATCCACATCGGGACCTCTAACGGCTGTAGCAGTCTTGCCGGTCTCTAATGATCCACTTTTACTAGCTGACAAGTGGCGCATTTTGAAACAAACACGGCAATATCTCTCTTCATCCCGCTCCACCAATACTGTTGTCTCATGTCTTGGTACATTTTATCCCCACCGGGATGTACCGCGAATCGTGAGCCATGCGACTCTGCCATCACCTCGTGCCGCAATTCCTCCCCTTCCGGAACTACTAATCTCCCATTGAAGCATAATCCTCCGTCTGAGCTAACGGTATAGGATTCGGCTCCCTCAGCTAGTAATCGAACTATCAGCTCCTGACAGAACGAGTCATTTGCCTGGGCCTTTACCACCTTCGTGACAATCTGCGGCGTAACAGTCATCATAGACATGAATGATCGGGTCACTGCATCCTGGTGTCCCAACTCCTTCCACACCCCTACCACCTCATCAACAGGTCTACGGCTCAACGCGTCTGCTACCACGTTAGCCTTCCCCGGGTGATATTGGATATCGGACTGATAATCCTTCATAAATTCAATCCACCTTCGCTACCGCATATTCAACTCCTTTTGCGTGAATAGGTACTGTAGGGACTTGTGGTCCGTGAACAATCGAAACTTCTCCCCTAAAAGGTAATGTCTCCAAATCCGAAGGGTAAATACCACTGCCGCCAACTCCAAGTCATGAGTGGGGTAATTCTTCTCATGAGGCTTAAGCTTACGGGAAGCATAAGCTATGGCCTGACTCTCCTACTGTAATACACCTCCAAGTCCTTGCAAGGACGCATCGGTGTAAACTAAATACTCAACTCCCGGTCTCGGCAACGCTAACACAGGTGCTGAAGTCAACTTATCCTTCAACTCATAGAATGCCAACTGACAGGCATCACTCCAGATGAACGGCACACCTTTACGAGTCAGATGTGTCAAAGGACCTGCTATCTTCGAAAATCCCCGAATGAACCACCTGTAGTATCCTGCTAGGCCCAAGAAACTATGGACCTCTGTTGGTGTCGTGGGCTGTCCCCACTCCCTCACCTCGGATACCTTCCCCGGATCAACAGATATCCCCCGATCGGAAATAATGTGCCCCAAAAACTGGACCTCCTTCAGCCAAAACCCGCACTTATCATACTTTGCATACAACTCATTCTGACGTAGCGTCTGTAAAACTTGCCTCAAATGCTCGGCGTGCTCCTCCTCTGTCTGGGAGTAAACCAGAATATCATCAATGAAGACAATGACAAACTGATCTATGAAATCTCTGAACACCCTATTCATCAAGTCCATAAACACGACTGGGGCATTCGTCTAACCAAAAGGCATAACCCGAAACTCGTAAGAACCATATCTCGTTAAGAACGCATTCTTCGAGACGTCCTCCTTCCTGATACGCAACTGATGGTATCCCGATCGCAAATCAATCTTCGAGAAGAAAGAAGCTCCTCTCAACTGGTCGAATAGGTCATCGATTCAAGGCAACGGATATTTATTCCGTATCGTGACCTTGTTCAACTCCCGGTAGTCCACACACAATCTCAGTGAACCATCTCTCTTCTTCACGAATAACACAGGGGCACCCCACGACGAAGTACTCCTCCGTATAAACCCCTGACCCAACAACTTCTCTATTTGATCTCGTAGCTCTCGCATCTCTGCCGGAGCCATACGGTACGGTGCGCGTGCTATAGGTCTCCTATCTGGTAATAAGTCTATGACAAAGTCTATCTCTCGACTGGGGGGTAGGCCTAGTATTTCCTGAAACACATCGAAATACTCCCTAACAACTGGGATCGAATCTAAAGGAATCACAACCTCCTTAGAGGTATCCTCCTGTATGTAATACAAATGAGCGGTCGAGCCTCCCTCTGGGCGAGGCATCGCCACTACAAACATCTCTTGCCCCCGAATGGCAAAAATAATGCTCCCACCGAAGTAATCAATTATGGCTCTATAAGCTGCAAGCCAATCCATACCGATAATCACATCGTGCTCATGCATATCTAATACCAACATGTCTGTAGGTAATACCAAACTACCAATCTCTACCCCCAATCCCCGGCATATAAAGAAAATAAGTGACCCACTCCCCAATGGTGAGTTTACACACGTCACTGTGCTCTCTGCTGTGGCTAACAACCTTAAGGCTTTCGCAAAATGTGTCGCTATAAAACAATGCATTGCCCCCGTATCAAACAAAACCCGACCCATAGTACCATGGATAGGAAACATACCCTCAATCGCGGGTGGTGCCTGTGGAGCTGCTGCCTGGTGGACGTTATAGACACGTCCATACTATAACTGCCCCTGCTGCACTGGAGCTGCTGGAATGGCTGGTAGTGCCGGCACCTGGGCTGGAGCTGGGAGGGCAGGTGGAAAAAGTGGCCTCTATGGCTCATGTCGAGCACCCTACTGCTGCTGCGGGGCCCTGCCCCTATCAGGACAGTCCTGGCATTTATGGCCAGTCTTGCCACAAACGTAACACTTCCCCGGGAAGTTTCCCCCTCTCTGTCTCTGCTGCCCTCGGCCCTGGTGGCCGTTACCGTTCCTCCCCTGGCCCTGCTGGCCCTGCTGAAACTGCTGCTGTTGACCATTCTGACCCTGCTGGCCCTGATGGTCGTTCGGACGCTGATGTCCCGGGCGGAAACCTCCCTGTCCGTACCTGATATTCCCCAATCTGAACCTCTTTTGATCCCCCTGTTGTGCCCCACTGGTACCATGTCCTCCAGTCCTGCCCTGATGGTTGGACTCTCCCGATCTCTTGCCCTCAGCCATGTGAAAGCGGTGATCCTGGCAGTGTAACAGTGCAGCGTTAACCACATCAGAGTAAGTGGCCAATGATAAGTTCCCCAACAAATGCTGACGGATCCTCCAAGTCAACCCGTCTGTAAATTTCTGTATCTTCTTCTCTTTCGTCGGTATCTCATCCAGTACAATGTTCAACAGATTTGTGAATTCGGCCTCATACTCGGACACAGTCTTACCCTCCTGTCGAAGGCTCATCAACTTCCTCCTCATTTCCGTGTGAACAGCTGACGGAAAGTACTTGCGGTCGAACGGCACCCAAAAATCCTGAATAATGAGAGTGTATCTCTCCTCCATGGTGGTAATAGACTCCCACCACTGCAGTGCAGACACCACTAGCTTAAAGGTAGCTAGTATCTTCTTCTGAACCTCTGTGCACTCATACATCCTCAGGTGCCTCTGAATATCCTTCCTCCACTGACTAGATACCACAACATCGGAGCTACCTGGGAACTCTGGTGGGTGTGCTTTCTGAAAAGCATCTCGAATACGTTCCCAAGCAGACGGGAATGCATGTGCCAGAACCGGAGCGGCTACTGGTGCCTGAGGTGGTGCCTACTGAACTACGGCTAGTGCGGCATTTACCGCTTGGGCTACAATGGCTGCAACCTCGGCGGCGTTCATCGTGCCCTGAACTGGTGCGGGCTGTGGTTCTGGCGTAGCATCCCTGGGAACCCGTTGTGCACGTTGTGGAGGCATCTGAAATAAGTATAAAGTTTATAAGTTCGCAGTTATAAACTTAAAATAGCTGAAGAACATAGCATATACAAAAGAATACAACAGTCCTAATATATAGGGCTCTACATCAAAGAAAGCTCAGCGGAAACATAATAAGCCGTACAGATCCGAAAGGACACTAGAACCTGATGCTCTGATACCACCTGTGACACCCCGACTAATTAAATACCGGGTAGATACTCCTTTATTAAATCAATACAAAATGCCAAGTTGGTTCAGTTGATAGCATCACTGTCGAAAACATTTTAATGATTATTAACCACCTAGTATTTAAAAAGTAAGTTGCCCAATTTTAAATAAAGTCTGATTAACATTCAATAAAAGAATAATGGAAGAATAACATAATCCATTCACCATAATGAAGTAATGAAATAACCAACAAATAATAATAAGTCCGGAGGAAAACTCCTCACAACAATCCCACAACTGAAATAAGTAAAACAATGTATCCTGAATTAATTACATGCCAAAAGTCTGAAAATCTGAAATAGGAAATGTTTCTAATAGAAATGGGCGACATGCCCTACAACTGATGAAACTGAATATAGAGTCAAGATAGATGAAGCGTCTATTACCAAAGTCCTGTAACTTCCACAAACATCTAGAGCTCGTCACCTGAATGAGGATCCTAAGCATGGTGTCCTTGTGGCTGGGCACCTAAAATGGTTTTTACAAAAAAATAGATTTGAAAGAAAACGGGTCAGACCCCGAAAGTGGAGAGTATTTTAAAAATAGCAAGTGCTTTAATAACATTAAAACAACGAATGCAAAATACATGTTAGGACGTGCACTCAAATGAAATACTCACCTCTCGACTAGTTGTGCACTCCTAACGTATAGCACCCATCTAAGTGATAAATACATCTATCTAACTGACATGAGTTCTAACCTTTCTACTCGGTTCCCATTATACATTCAAATGTTATCAACTTAAAAGAGGCTTTACATAAACTCGGATTCTCAATTAAGCAATACAATTCATTTCAGATTATCCCTTTATATTTTCTCAAAACGTTTCCATATTTACACACCATACCCCATGAAAGTTCTCATTAATTAAGTGTATATTACTCACGTCATAAATATACAATACAAGCACCCCGAGACTAGCTGCGGTGCACACATACTCTGCTATCCATCCCGGTACATCACGTACATAAGGATCACGCATTCCGAATCTCTCAGGAATCGTACTCAAATAATAGCAAATCACAAAACAATGGAGGCGAACACAGTCACATCACATGGGTCACGCACATACCTACGCTCCCACGATCAACAGACTTATTAACTTCCCAATAATTCCTTCTCTGACCTATGTTCTCGAGGTACCAATCTAAATCTGGGCAACACAAGGATAAGAAGGCCCTAAGCAAACGTAAACCTCCCGTGATAGCAAGTATGGTAGGTATATCATACACATAAAATCATATACATATACTAAGTATGAACACGTCTTAGTAATCACCATAATTTATTTGTGGTACACTTCTCATTCACATACCGACATATAATGCTACACAATTTACATATTCCCGGTTAATATAATAATTCAAGCCGTCAATTGTTCTCACGTTGTAATAGACACTCACGTCCTAATTCATAATTTCCATTTGGTTCCAATCACACTTCTAGGTTTTACTCCTCTATATATCCCAAATGTCCCTACCATAACAATTTATCATCAAGGGGATGTCATCTCTACAATTAAATAAGGTTACGGGACACACGAAATCAAAACAGGCCAAAAAGCCTAAACTGTCAGCTCGTTAGAAGTCTCGTTCGAACGAGGCTGTTCGAACGAGAGTTCGTTCGAACGAACTGGGCCTTCTAACGAGATCTCGTTCGAACGAACATCCCTCTCATTAGAAGTCAAACTGTCAACTCGTTAGAAGCTCGTTCGAACGAGATCGCTCGAACGACCTGGGCAGGTCTTCTAACGAGAGGCCAGTTTCGAGCCCAGACATTCCTTTTCTCATTTTTCCATCTTTTCTTCTCCTCTAATTTCATCTAAACATCAATCCAACAATTGTTCAAGGTTTCTAATCATTTCTAAACACACTTAGGTCATATACTAACGTGTTTTGTGGGATTAATTCATCCTAAACATCATTCAAATATCAAATATCTACATTTTCTTTCCCAATCTCAAGAACATGAACCCTAGAAATTCTTAAATCCCCAATGAGCCTAATTAAATCCGTTTTTATTTCATCCAAAATATATTATCATTAGATTAATCACCTACATACAATTCTACATGCAATTCCTCATCAAAATACAAGTTTTTAATTCCAATTTAATGGGTTTTCATCAATCTCCCCAAAATAATACAATTTTATCAATTTCCTACGCATGGAAGGAGCATTCTATGCAACTAATGAAATTAAACCACTTGACTTATGTATATCTCTGATTTTGATGTCGAATTGATGAATGATTCCCTCTCTCTCTGCAGAATTCTCCTCTCTCTCTCTCTACAAGTTTTCTTCTCTAAGGTGACAATGGTGGCTAGGGTTTGCCTTAGGAAACTTTTTGGAACTAATTCCAATAACTCCCGTAGCCCATTAAGTCATTTAGGATAGTTAGTGGGTTTAGTGGGTAAAGTCCAAATCAGGTAATAATTCCTAATTTTCGTGGGTTATGATTCCCAAAAATCCAAAATTATCAAACTACCCTTATACGTTGTCGGCATGACCTAAAAATGCTCCGGGACCCAAACTAAACCCCCGGCTAGTGTTTTCTGAATATTTTGACCCTTCCGGACGCGTTGGCGCACTCAAAATGACCATACGGTTAATAGAAATAAAATTCACTTTTCAATTCAAATAATTATATTCTTGACGCGACTGTCAGACGCGTCCTAACAAATTTTCCAAATTGCCGTATTTCAATCTCACGACAAATTTCATAATTCAATAATCATATATAGCCATATCTACTCATTAAAATCAAATACCAACTCGCATCTCGCTAGTATTTTTATCAGGATTAATTTCCAATTAATACACATTTAATTCAATTAATCCCATAAATAAATATCATAAAAAATACGGGGTATTACAGATGAGAGTCAGTGAGGATGACCATTGTGTGGGACTGGAAATACGGCTTCATCTTTTTTGATGAATGGATCAAGGCATAGGCTAACTTCTCCATCCTTGGGTACCTTTGCTCTGCCCCTTGGAGTGCATTTTTATTGAAATACACAGGCTTCTGTACCCCATCCTCTTCTCTCATAATGGCTACGCTGATGGATGATTCTGAGAAGGCTAGGTACACATATAGTCGTTCACCCTGTACTGTCCATGAAAATAGCAAGGTAGACCCAAGGTATGACTTCAATTCTTTTAAAGCCCATTCACACTCTTAGTTCCATTCAAAGGCCTATCTGAGAATTTTGAAGAATGGTAAACACTTGTCTGTGGCTCTGGATACAAACCTATTCAATAAAGCCACTCGCCCCATGAGCCTCTGAATGTCTTTAATGGTCTTGGGGGTCTTCATTACTAGGAGGGCCTTTATCTTCTTAGGATTAGCCTCAATGCGTCTTTGATTCATAATGAACCCCAATAATTTCCCTGCCCCAACCCCGAATACACATTTGGCCGGGTTGAGCTTCATCCGATACTTATCCATCGTGTTAAAGGTCCTCTCGAGGTCAGCCACATAATCCTCGGCCTTCAAACTCTTGGTCAACATGTTATCTACATAGACCTCCATAGACTTCTCGATTTGGTTTTTGAACATTTTATTCACAAGGCGCTGATACATTGTCCCCGCATTCTTTAGGCCATAGGGTATGACCCTATAATAGTACATCCCCTTATCGATAATGAAGGAAATTTTTCAGAGTTCTCGGGGCTTATGAAGATCTGGTTATAACCTTAATAGGCATCCATAAAGCTCATCACCTCATGGCCTGTGGTAGCATCTACTATCTGATCAATGCGAGGGAGAGGGAAACTGTCTTTGGGATAATGTTTGTTGAGGTTGGTGAAGTCTACACACATTATCCATTTCCTATTTGCTTTTAGGACTATGACTGCGTTGGAAAGAAATTCGGGATAGATGACCTCTTTGATAAACTTAGCATCTTCCAGCTTCTTGACCTCATCCCTTATGACCTCATACTTTTCTCAAGAATAAATTCTCCTCTTATGATTTACCGGCTTTGCACCCTCTACCACGTTGAGCTTATGGCACATGATTTCGGGGTCGATCCCCGGCATATCTGCATGACTCCATGTGAAGATGTTTTGACTTCTCTATAACATCTTGATGAGGTCTTCTTTGATGTATGGCTTCCGAGTTTTGCCGATTTAGATGGTTTTTTGCGGTTCATCCTCATTGAGGATGATGGATTCTACCTCTTCCGCGACTTCTCCTTTCTTCATCTTTGTCTCGTCCCTAGGTTCGAGGGTATCAATATTATAAGTGGTTGTTGCCTTCTTGTGCACCTTTCTTTCTTTGGCGGAGTTGAAGTGACATTCCCGTGCTGTCATGCCGTCTCCCTGGACTTCCCCTACCCCGTAAGGGGTCATAAATTTAATCATCTAATGAACCGTAGATGGCACAACTTCAAACCCCTTTAGGGCTACTCGCCCCAGTATAATGTTATAGGCCGAGAAGATATGCTCATCCATCACGAAGAAGTTGACCTTTTTGGTAAGCCATCTCGGTTACTCGTCCCCCATCCTAACATCGGTCTCATACACTCCAAGGGGATGAACCTTTTCCCCACTGAACCAATCAATGGTTGATGGTATGGGACGAGTCTAGCACGGCTGAGGCCTAAGGCTTTGAAACACGACCATAACATCACATCTGCAAAGATACCCCCATCTACCAAGATCCTCGGCACCTCACATCCGTTCAACCTGGTAGTGATGAGGAGAGGTTCATCATGTGGGGATAAGAGTCCTTTGAAGTCCATTCTTGAGAACCCCACTATCAGAGTATCCATATCAACCTTCTTCCCCTTTTCTGACTTTCCTTCAACAAAGGTTGAGAGTACAGCTTTTATCACTGCCTTGGCTTCAGCTACATGGTCCTTCCTGTCTGCGACCTCTGACCTTCCTCCTTTTAGTCCCCTAGAGATCATCCCAACATAGAGTGATATCATATTAAGTCTCTGTACAGGGCCGTGGTCATCTCTCGGTGGGAGGTCAGGGTCGTCCTCATCATTTGAAGGGTCATCCCTTCTGTTTGGAGCATCTTCTCAGCATGCATCACCTCTCTTCTTTTTAGAGTTGTACACTCGGCCCCTCTTGAAGACACCTTTGTCAACGTACTTCCTAAGCTTCCCTTTTTTAGAATTTTCTTAATTTCATCTTTGAGAGAAAAACACTTGCCGGTGACATGGCCATAGTCTTGGTGAAATTCACACCACAGATTCTTGTTCCTCTTGTGGGGGGCTACCCTCAGCTTCTTAGACCACTTCAAGGATCGATAACTTTTTATCACATTCAGTATATGCTCGCAGTTGACCTTCAGAGGGGTGTAGTCAGTTAATTTTTCATCTATAGACCTCTTCTTCCCCTCTTTATTCTTTTTTTGGTACTTGCCCCCACTGGTGCCTCCTTTTCCATCTTTGTATTTTGCTGCCATCGCCTCTTCGGTGTTCATCGCCTTTCCTGTCGTTGACAGCAATTCAGCCATTGTCCTCAGAGGGTCTTTAGCAAGCTTCCATAGAAACTTCCCCTTCTGGAGTCCTCCAATGAGGGTTGTCATGGCTATGCTTTCCTCATAGTCTTCTACCTCTAACTTTTCCTTGTTAAATCTGGCTATGTAGTCTCTTAGACTCTCATTCTTCCCCTACTTAACATAGATCAGGTGTGTGGTCTTCTTCTGTGGCCTCACTCTAAAGAAAAATTTATAGATAAACCGGTCTGCTAACTACTTAAAGTTTTCAATGGAGTTCTTTGGGAGAGACATATACCTGACATGTGCAGCCCTAGTTAGAGTGCCAGAAAAGGGTCGACACCTCATTTCATCGGAGATAAAGTATATGTTTGCTGCTGGTTGGTACATCTCAATATGATAGACAGGGTTGGTACTCCCGTCATACCTTAGGGTAACCACAGGTGGCTTAAACTTGGATGGCATCTGGAAGTTGACTATCTTTGCCACAAAGGGTGAGACTATCGATTATCCTCTCTGAAGAGGGTCCCGGCTCTTCAAGATGTCGCCAATTTTATCCTCCAGCCTTTGTATCAACTCGTTCCATGGCCTCGTAGGGTCAGCCTGGCCGATGCTATCCTTGAACGCCTCTTTGAGGTGAATAGAAGGTTCTGCTGTGGCAGGCCTGTGTCAACTTTTTACTTCTCCCTGATTGTCATCTCATTCGTGGGGTTGGCCGCCATGGGGTTGGCCATCTGCAGCCTCCCTTCTGGTCCTGGCAACACTTCTTGAACGGGATAATTTTTCTCATGGGTCATTTACTGGGCCTAGCCTCTCAAAGGCCAACCCCCTGCTCAGACAATCAAAAGCAGAGCCTCTTAGGTGATCGTCGGGATTTTGCCTTCTGCACTTCCCTCTGCTCTCCTGGATAGGTTGCACAGTATTATTGGATACCTCATATGGCTCCCAGAACTCTATAGGGTCCTCTTCCCTCTCCACATCATCATATATGTCTTCTGAGTAAGGGTTTCCTTGCCTCCCCAGGCATAGACGTCGGGGGTCAGCAACATCTCTCCGCCCCTATGGAGGTGGCAAGTCTTTGCATGGTGCCTGGGGTGATCCCCTGGCCTCATGTTGCCCCTGAGCTGCTACCGAAGTAATCATCTCTGGTGAGACTCCTGGTGGTCTTAGTATATTTTATCTAAGAGATGTAAACTGCTCCTGTATA
Source organism: Sambucus nigra (assembly GCA_949130495.1). Lineage (NCBI taxonomy): Eukaryota > Viridiplantae > Streptophyta > Magnoliopsida > Dipsacales > Adoxaceae > Sambucus > Sambucus nigra. Next base: position 31,186,082 of record OX422215.1, on the reverse strand, counting down.
ATCCACTGGCTTGCTGCCAGAGACTTCAAGGTGTTTGCCACATCATCCATCTCAGACTGAGGCGGTGGTTGATTGGAACCGGGTCCTACCCCACTATCTGGTGGAGCATGAGGTGGTGGTGGCATCTCCGGTGCCTTATATTTGAGCTATGAAGAGTTGAACTGAAGAAAAGACTGGTAAGCTTGAGAACCTTAATGGGTCTTTTTCAATGGTGAAACATCTCCACAAAGGGGGAGAACTGGATCACCACCAGAGTGCCCGGTGAGGTCAAGTTGTACAAAGAAAAAGATGTCTTCTCGTTCCCACAAACGGCGCCAAACTAATGATGCTAAGATTTAGCACCACTGGATAAGTGATGATGATCTCAAACAGTGATAACCATGGCAGCCATAGAGATATGTATGTATAAGTATACAGAAAGAGATGAGTATAAGAGGAATAAGACAATGATGTATAGTGGTTTAGCCAATTAGGCCTACATCCACTATGAGTGTGTGATCCACTAAGTATGGGAACTAATGGCATTGGATACAATGCACACAAGCTTAATCACTCTTTCTCTCTCTACTGTGTGTACAAGCACAGTTTTAGCTAGGGTTACAATTATCGATCCCCTTGCAGGGTTGTAGGTGACAAGTATATATAGGTCTTGGGGGGAGTAGTGTACCCCCCAAGCATGCATGGTCCATGTGAGTAATGATCTAGCCAATCCCCTGCTGACACCTGGAGATGCCACCTGTGATTAATGATGACATAATATTCCCTCACATGAGGGGTTGGTATTGTTATAACGGTCTTCCACGTTCCATATGAGTCCCACACACTGTTCTATGCGTCTACCAAATCGCGAGCTGTGATGATGCCACCCTCGGCCTATGATGTGAGGCCGAGGTCAAAGTTCCTACTGGCAGAGAGCTAGGCCTAGATTGGGCTTCGTACTGTCGTATCCTCATAGGGTCATCTAGACCATGATGAAGGGTCGGCCCCTTGGAGGGTCGTCTGAGCCATTATGAGGGGTCGACCCTTTGAAGGGTCGTCTAGGCCTGATGAGGGGTCAGCCCCTTGAAGGGTCATCTGAGCCATGATGATGGGTGGGATGATACTAGTTGAGAGATCATCTTATCCTCGTCTAGGTGGAGGACAACCTCGGCCTGACCGAGGGTATATATATGGGTATATCATACATTGTAAATGAAGTTCAATCTAACTTCATGGTAAGATATTTATCATACCCAAATCATAAGCCAAATATATTTTAATATCTTCTTATTAGTTTCATCTTTAACATATTGGGTTCGTAATCCAAAAGAGGACTTATCATTTCAAAATTCCTAGAGGAAGATACGCCCATTTCTTTGTTACATAGCAAATCTTTCCTATTGGCTCCTCTATTGTTCAGTCAACTTCTAGGAATTTTCATAATTTTTATGTGCGATAAATTTCTATGATATTTCACCCAAGATCAATAAACATATTGAAAATACAAAGTTAAGTTTCATAATTTTTAAGGTTCATTTGCTATGTCAAGCATCACATCGAATACGTGGTGTGCATACTTATACTTTTGGGGCAGATTTTATACCTGAACTTCAAACTATCACCAAAGATTCATTTCTGGCTATTTTCACATAATTTTTGGATATGTTATACATATATGAGGCTATCTTCATCTCCAACTATAATTATTCAATTCCAATAAATATACAAAAGGATATAGAAGTTTGAATACACAAGGTTTCCAATCGAAACAATATACATGATTTATATGTTCAACATTACTTAAACTCGCATCTATCCATACGTATACCATAAAACACGGGTGTTTAGTAAACAAATGATGATTTATATCATTTCAATCAATAATTCCTAAAATATAACAAGATTTATGGGTAGAATTACCTTAGGGACTTTTACATAATTTCCTACGGATTTTTCTCAATTTTTCTCCTCACTTTCTACTTCCCGAGCTTCCCGATTCTCTGTCATCAAGGAAAAATCTCTCATGTATGATTTTTTATGAAGGAGGAGGTCATTTCAAGGTTTTAAAATGGCATAAGTCACCTCCCCATGGTCCAATCAAAACAAATTATTTGTTGTCATAATAACACAACATATCACCTAACGAATAGACGAATTTGCCCTTGTTTTGAAATTTTAGTATAACTTCTTACTCGTACCTATGTTTAAAACACTATTTGTTTTGTTACAACCTTTACTACCATATACACAACTATATATTTTTCACCTCATGTTAGTTGTTATATTATAATGGTCAAAACTAGTCTCTAACATGAACATTCCTACCGAAAACTAGAAAATTTTGTGTTTGTAACTAACTCGGTATTTCAATCTTTATGAAGGTAGTATTAGACTAAACATACTAACTTAACATCATGTCAACTAAGACCACATTTTCCATATCCCATAATGAAAGCATGATTTAAATGCTTTTTGTCATAATTATATTCGGGTTATCATAGGAACAGTTTTCCCCATGACTTCGACAACGATGTTGAGAGCACGATTGTGGTTGGGACCATTCTTAAGGATTTACTCTTCAAATAAGGAGAGCATTCGAGTAAAGGTCAAGAATCCAACTAGGTTCACTGCTTCTTCTGGTATGATTTAGGGAGGAACTGTGGGTCCTGTGAGTAGCTTATTTAGAGCATTTTAGTGCAGTTGGGAAGACATGAAAAGTCCCAATAAATTGATTTTTTCTTGAGTTTTCTTCAATTGATCGAAGACCTTGCTTTCTTCAAGGGTCATTTCTGGCATAGGCAGATTTTCAACACCTTTCCCTTTATCTCTAGCTGCTGGTTGTAAGTTTGGATTCTAGTAATGTCTTTGTGACCTGGTCATGTGGTTCGCGGAAGAGGGGAAAAACATAAGCTATATTTCTTCATCGATGTCGGGTTGTTCAGCTACCTGGTTGATCTATCCTAGAAGCTCCTTGAATGATATAATTTCGCAGATGTTGTCTATCAGACTAGTCTTTCTCGAATCTGGATCCTCATCTGAATCTTCAGACTCATCTCCCCATCCAATGGCAACGATATTGTCTATCCATGCAAAGTCAGTACACTCTAAAACTTATATGGCCTCTTCATATAATTCCTCCCATTCGGCAGGGAAATGTGAGACTGAGGGGACCAGGTGCCCTTGTAATTTCAAACCGTCGAGCAGCTCGAACATGCTATAAATATCACCAGTCTGTCAAAATAAATCTTCCGTGATCTGGACCATGTCATATAAACTAACTTCGTCAGCTAGCACAATCCAGTTGTCTGACACTCAGGCCCATTTTTTATCTTCTAACAATAACCCACTAAATCTTTGACAGTCAATGGTCATCTAGGAGGGAAATTTCAGCCTGAACTCTAGGAGTTGGTTCAGCACTTCTGATAATTCCCTATTTTTACGTCCAGAATGGTTACGAACAACGATGCAGGCTCTAGTGAGGAGTGATAAGGTTTAATTGGCTAGTTTGGTAGGGTGTAAGATGAAACATGGGCATATTTGGAGAGGTTTAGGAGAGTATATGGGTATGACGGGTGATTTACTTGGTATGATTTGGGTAGATGGGTCGAATTCTGAGTCTTCTTCAATGAAAATGGTGGTTGTATGACTTTGGAGTGGATTGATGGTAGTGTTTGGTTTAGGATTAGTTGGTGGGGCGATGATACCCCAGTCAATTAGGCTTTGGATTGTGTTTCAAAGATGGAAACATTGGTCAGTGGTATGGCCAGCAGTTTGTTAGTAGTCACATTGGGCGTGAGGTTTGAAATTGTTTAGAACCGGATTTGGTAACGGACGAGGGTCCAAGGGTTTGATCATGTTTCAGTTCAATAGAACTTGGTAGACTTTGGAGAGAGGAGTGTGAAGCTCTGTATATTCCTTCTGAATTGGTTTTGGGTGACTTTATGGTGCCCATGAAGAAGCAGGTTGAGAGATATTACTGATAGTAGAAATTACGGTACTAGTAGGCTTTTCAAACTTTTTAGGAGCAAATTGTTCAGAGTCTTTCTTCAGTTCAACTTATGTCTTGTCAAGGCCTTCTTCGATTACTACTCATGCTTCCCTGAGGGCTCAAAAGCGAGGGTAATATTATCTTCCTATGGTTGGTTGGACATGGGGTAGGAAAATTTTCTTCTCAATGCATACTTATTCTTCTTGGGAAGGCCAATTGGTTATGGTTGTTGCTTTTTCTCTCCACCTTGCTATGAACTTGATGATTGATTCCCTAGGATTCTATTTGAGTAGCTTTAATTCACGGCGGGTAACGTCTAAGTCCTCGTTATACTTGTCATGTGACATGAACTTATGGGCATCGTCTTCCCAACCGTGGATTCTGGATTCTTCCATGGATAGGAACCAATGGAGGGTGCTATCTTTGAAAGTCTGCTGGAACATCTGAGCTATTATTTATTCGGAAGCCACTAAGAGAGTCATGGCTCGGTGGTAGCTACAGAGATGAACGATCGGGGGTCCACTACCTCCAAACTTCTCGATATTGGGTATCTTGAATTTTTCTGGTAACCTTGCTTTAGGATAGGGAGACATGTGGGCGTAATCCATGTAGTTCCCAGAGATTCTGACTTGGTCGAATTTCTTAGTTAGCATCTTGAGGTCTTCCTTGACCTTGTTCAGTTCTTCCTCTTTCGGATCAATAGTTACGGGTAAGTTAGCCCCAATCAAAGCAAGATTTGGCATAGGAAGCTGGGCTGGTGGCGGCCCATTAGCAGAATGAGAATATGGAGCATGATGGTATTCTTTAGGAACCCAATTAGGCTCGGGTGCAGGCGAAAGCATTGCATAAGGGAAAATGACCTCAGGATCTTCACGGATAGGGAGCCGATTTCTTTGCATCTCATGAACTTCGGTTTGAAAGTTGTTAATTTTGGCAGTGAGCTGAGTTAGAACTGTCAAAAAATCCGACTGTACATTTGGGACTTGATATGTATTCTCTATGAAAGGACGGTGAGTCTCGAATGCGGAGGAAGTAATGGGACTGATAGAACTTTGGGGTGGTTCGACTGAAGACTGAAGCCAATAGGGAGCCAGGCCATGGGTATGTGATCGACCTGAGAAGTAGAAAAAATGGAATTTATTTCTGGAAAAGGGAAAGGAAATTGGTTATTTTTTCGATGAGGAGGAAAGTAGTTTTGACATTTTTGGAGAAGATCAAGATGAAAATGTTTTTGGTACTTTTGATAATAGAGGAAAAAAAAAATTGGACACTTATTGGGAAAAAGAAAGGGGAAAAGACTAGAGATGGGTCTCAGCGTGATTATTATATTTATTAGGTTCTCACTTGTATTAAATTCTCGTAAATGAAAAATAAAATGTCGGACGGGACCCGAGCCTAGAATAGTTGGGTTCGCAACATATAAAAATCTATGGTTGGACTTGTAACCAGGCTCACAGGCAGGGTCCCGTTTTTAAAAATGTGCAAATATTTGGGTGGCCGGCCGACCCGAAATTTCGCTAGAGTTTCAGGTCAAAACTAGCAATCTAACATGTGTGTCCTAGTATTGACACCTATATCCGGCTATGCTGTTGGTTGGTTGAATTGGAAAGGGTTCCCCCCTTTGACGTGACTTCCACGATATACGTATTGCATTTTAGGGCAATCGGTCTCTCGTGGGCAAATGTTAATATTTTCCTTTTTATCCCCGTGAAGTGTATGCATGTGTTTACATAATGGAGATTGGAATCGTTCGACCCATATCATGGAAATGATAGGGAGGTCATCCAGAGGAATATTCCCAAATAATAAATGTAGAAGATAGAATATGTGCGTTCATCGCGATATTGATCGTTATTAGGAAACGATAATATATGCGGGATGAAACGCAAACAAGTATACGATATATGTATATGTGTGATAAAAAGGTGGGATTTGAGAAATTTGGAAAAATAGGAGAAACTAGAAAATTAAAAAGTTGGACTCGAGTCTCGGATTTTAATTCGAGACGCCTACATAGCCTACAAAGGCATCAAAGTCCATGTAGTTTGAATGTAGAACAGGGGTGGGGTTTATCACATATATTCGAATGGAATTTTATTAGGTGTGTGTGTAAAAAATGTGTTTCTAGTTTTGGAAAGAGTGTGGTAGATAATTCCGTTCGGAATTTATGGGTGTATCCTTCTTTTGTTTTTTTTGTTTTTTTAATTAAAAATAGAGTATGTGCAATATACTAATAAAATTCTAGATGTTAATATGTATGAAGTAGAATGAAACTAGATTATGAATCTAAAGTAATTTATGCAAAACAAGAGGTTTGAAAGAGAGGGAGAAGGAATCGGACCTTATTTTGGAGGTTGAGATTGGATCTTGGATGAACTCCTTTGAATGTTAATGGATGTTGATGAGAGAGACATACATTTGACAAATTGGGTGTGAAAAGGATGGGTATTTAGGCTTCAATGAGATGTTTCATATGGAACTTTGCTGACATCGAGAGAACGTTTCTGAGATCACTGATGTTAATGGGTCTTTGCTCCTTTTTTCAATGAGGTCATGGACTTTATTTATAGGTTTAGGGGGGTGTTAATCGAAGTATACCAAGGGGTGACTATCAGTAGGACACCCTTGACACGGTGCCAATAGGTAGGGTTTAGGACCTGCCAATTGGCATTCTCGTGGAAACTTTTCTGAAAAAATGACGGTAGAGCAAAAACCGTCGATCCGAATCGTGCACAATTTATATCGTTAGAAAGGTATTTTAGAGGCCTTTGAGAGTCCTTTGGACCGCTCCCGAGTTCGAGAGTTGACTTTGGGTTAAATGTGGCTCGAAAGTTCATATCGGTCCTTTGGACAGGAGATCGTCAGACACAAACGGATTGTTCGTTAGCATGGTAAGTCATAATTGTGCATGGTTCGGACCGTTGGAAAGTTTAGGAGATTTACTTTGACATTCCAAAGAGTTTTGCTCAGTTTGGAAAGTTGACCTCGGTCAATAGGGGCTCGGAAGTGCCCGCTGAGCTCTCGGAGTCAAACGAATCATTCGTCCGCACCGCAGGTCCGTATCATGCATGAGGGAGGTCATTATAATGAGTACTCAGTACCCTTCATAGATTCATTCAGTCTCATTCGAGCTAAAGATTTGACTTTGGTCAAATGGAGTCCGGGAGTGCCCGGTGGCCTCCGCATCGATTTTCGGGGGAAAACTTATCGTTCATTCGAATGGTTATACTGTTTCGTGCATGGGGTAGACCGTTGGAAAGAGGTTTCAGTGCCATTTGAATATTCAAAAATCTTTGAATCTAACAATGGAGTTGATTGGGGTTCATTTGGGGCCCAGGAGCGCCCTATGGTATCCGACGTATCCTGGATCACCTCCGATGCAAGTATCTTGTTGTGCCCCACCTCTAGTCAATTCGGGGCCCACGAGAGACCGAAAGGGAGGTATGGGTTTCTAACACCTTCCCGTTCCGTAACTTATCCGACGGACCTCCGATCTATTGGTTTCGCACACATCAGTTTGGTTCCACACACCTCCGATTTATAATGCCCGATAATTGTCATAATCAAATACTATCTCTCGTCTCGCTAGTATTTACATCCAAACTAATTACCAATTAATTTTTCATTTTTAATTTAATTAATGATATAATTAAAATCAGTAAAAATACAAGGTATTACATACTTCCCCCCTAATACTGGAATTTCGTTCCGAAATTCGGAATTAAATGTATACTTGGTAAAAATAACTCTAGTATTTATCGCGTATCTTATTATAATGTTCCTAGGTAAACTTCCCGACATTATGATGCCGCCACTAAACATGTACTAACGGTACTACCTTGGATCTCAATTTCCTTTCGCTACGGTCTAGGATAGCAATCGGCCCCTACTCGTAGGAACTATCGAGTTGAAGATCAATCTCCTCCAAAGCAATGTGATTATGGACCAACTCATCCTGAAGATAACTCCTCATCGAAGAAATATGGAACATGTCATAAATCCTATGCAAGTGCTCCGATAACCCAAGCCTATAAGCAACTGACCCAATCTGCTCGGTCTGAGGAATGACCCCACATATCTTGGCGCCAACTTCCATTTCTTACCAAAATGCATTATCCCCTTCATAGGAGATACTCTCAGCAACACCTAGCCCCCCAAATTGAACTCCCGAAAGAATCTCTTGGCATCGGCATAGTTTTTCTGTCGATCCTGAGCAATCCTAATATGGCTCCGAATGATCTCTATCATGGTCGATGTATCCTGGATCAACTCTAGCGCAAGTAACTTGTTGTCCCCCACCTCTATCCAACACGCTGAGTAACGACAAGTTCTACCATATAACTCCTCAAATGGATACATGCCAATAGTAAACTGGTAGGAGTTATTATGGGCAAACTCCACCAGTGGAAGATACTGCTCTCATTCCCCGCCAAAATCTAGGAGACACATCTGCAACATATCCTCTAACATTTGATTTTTCCATTCAGTCTGCCCATCGATCTGAGTGTGATAGGCCGTACTCAAATGTAAATTTGTACACATTGATTCCTAGAAGATCTCCCAAAATTGATACACAAATATCTTGTCCCTGTCAGGCACGATATCCAGGGGAACCCTGCAGAGTCTCACTATCTCGATCAAGAAGACCTAGGTGTACCGTCCTGTAGTGTAATTTGTTTGAACTGGAAGAAAGTGATCTACCATGGTCAACCGATCCGCAATCACCCATATTGAATCATAACCTCTCTATGACGTTGGCAACCCCGTGATTAAATCCATGGAGAAACTCTCCCATTTCCACATAGGAACCTTTAACGGTTGTTAGACTCCTACCGGTCTCTAATGGTTCACCTTCACTAGTTGACAGGTGGCACATTCTGAAACAAACTCGGTAATATCCTTATTCATTCCACTCTATCGGTATTATCACCTCCTATCCCGGTGCATCTTATTACCTCCAGGATGTACCGCAAACCGTGAATCATACGACTCCGTCATCACCTCGTGTCGCAAGTCCTCCCCCTTAGGGCTACTAGTCTGCTATTGAAGCATAAACCTTTATCTGAATAAAAATAAAGAGACTCGACCCCCTCATCTATGAGTTTTCATATCCGATCTTGACAGAAAGGATTCGCTGCCTCAGCCTGTAACACCCTAGTAATGATTTGGGGCGTAACTATCATGACTGACATGAATGATCGGGTCACTGCATCCTGGTGTCCCCACTCCTTCCATTTCGCTTTCCACACCTCGCCCACCTCATCTACTGGACTATGGATCAACGTGTCTACCACAACGTTAGCCTTCCCCGAGTGGTATTTGATGTTGAACTGATAGACCTTCACAAATTCAAGCCACCAGCACTGATGCAATTTTCATCTCCCGTTGAGTGAACATGTATCGTAGTGACTTGTGATCTGAATAAGAAAAATTTATCCCTCGAGAGATAATGTCTCCATATCTAAAAAGAAAACATGACTGTCGTTAGCTCCAAGTCGTGGGTGGGGTAATTCCTCTCATGAGGCTTAAGCTTATGGGAGGCATAATCTATAGTCTGGTCCTCGTATTGAAGTACACCCCCAAGTCCTCATAAGTATGCGTCATTATAAACCAGGTACTCCACACTAAGCTTGGGTAGTGATAGAACTGTTGCCAAAGTTAGCTTGTCCTTCAGCTCGTCAAAAGCCAAATAACAGGCATCATCCCAACTAAATGGCACCCCTGTTAAATTCAAATGAGTCAATGGACCCGCTATCTTTGAGAACCCCTCGAATGAACCGCCTATAGTATCCTTCCATTCCTAAAAACCTATGTATCTCAGTCTGCGTCGTGGGATATCCCCAGCGTTGTGGGCTATCCCCACTCCCTTGCCACTGACATCTTCCCTGGATCGACGGATATCCCTCTATCGAAAATAACGTGCCCCAAAACTTAATCTCCTTCTTCTAGAACCCATACTTCTCATATTTTGCATACAACTCATGCTAACGCATTGTTTGTAGAACCTATCGTAAATGCTCAGGATGCTCATCCTTCGTCTGAGAATAGATCAGTGTGCCATCTATGAAGACATCGACAAACTTATTAAGGAACTCTCTGAACACCCTGATTCATTAAGTCCATGAATACTATCGGCACGTTGGTTAGCCCGAAAGGCATACCCCTAAATTCATAAGATCCATATCTCGTCAAGAATGCAGTCTTAGACACTTCCTGCTCCCTGATACGTAATTGATAGTATCCTAATCTCAAGTCTATCTTCGAGAAGAAGGCGTATCCTCTCAACTGGTCGAACAAGTCATCTATTCGGGGCAACGGATACTTATTTCATATCGTGACTTTATTTAACTCTTGGTAATTGTAATACCCCGTATTTTTGGCTATATTTATTTTTGGGATTAATTAATTAAATGAGAATTAATTGGGAATTAATCCGGGTAAAATACTAGCGAGATGTGAGTTGGTATTTGACTATATTGAGTATATATGATGTTATATGAATATTGAATTATGAAATTTGTCGTGAGATTGATATACGACAATTTGGTCACTTTATTGGGACGCGTGTGACAGTCGCGTCAAGATATAATTATTTTATTTATAAAAGTGAATTTAAATTCTATTAACCGTATGGTCGTTTTGAGTGCGCCAACGCGTCCGAAAGGGTCGAGATAGTCAGAAAACACTAGCCGGGGGTTTAATTTGGGTCCCGGGGTATTTTTAGGCCATACCGGCAACATAAAGGGTATTTTTGTAATTTTCTATTTTGAGGAATTAAAAATGACGAAAATTAGGAGTCTTGATCTGATTGGGAATAGACCCACTAAACCCACTAACCAACCCTTTATAACCCAATAATCTACGGGAGTTATCAAATTAGGTTTCCAAAACTTCCCAAAGAAAAACCCTAGCCACCATTGGAGATAAGCTTGGAGAGAGAGAGATAGAAGGGAATTCTGCAGAAAAGCTCCATCAAATCAACATCAAAATCAGAGATAAACTCGAGGCAAGTGATTTAATTCCATTTAATTTCAGAGAATGTTCCTTCCATGTTAGATAATTCAAATTTATGTTTGTTCTTGGAAGATAATGAAAAACCCATGAGTTTGGAAGTAGAATACTAAATTTTTGATGAAAGGATTGCATGTAGAATTATATTTAGAGGACTAATCTGATGTTGATAGATCTTGTAAGGCACAAAAAAGGATTTAATTGGATAAATTAAGGATCTAAAAATTTTAGGGTTCATGTTCTTGAAAAATTGGGGAAAAGTGTAGAGACTTGTGATTTAATGATGTTTAGGACGAATTAATTCCTTAAAACATGTTAGGAGGTGACTTTAATATGTTTAGGATGAATTAGAGACCCTAAAACGTTGTTGGGACGAACTTTAGAAGAGGTTTGAGGTATTAAAATGGATGAAAAATGAGATTGGAGAAAATCTGGGCCGAAACTAGTCCCTCATTAGAAGACCTCTCCAGGTCGTTCGAACGAGCTTCTAACGAGTGGACCAGTTGCTTCTAACGAAAGGGAATTTCGTTCGATAACTTCGTTCAAACGAGATCTCGTTAGAAGGTACAGTTCGTTCAAACGAACTGAAATCTCGTTCGAACAGCCTCGTTCGAACGAGACTTCTAACGAGCTGGCAGTTTAGGCCTTTTTGGCCTGTTTTGATTTTGGGAGTCCCGTAAACTTGTTGGAGGATAGAGATAACATTCCTTTGATGATATATTGATAGATTTGGGACATTTGGGTTATTATGAGGAGTAAATTATATACGAGTGATTTAAATAATGGTTAATATGGTATTGAGACGTGAGTGTTTACCACGACGTGAGAATAAATTATGGCGCGTATATATATGGACCGGGAATATATAAGTGGTATATGTATTAAGTTGGTACGAGAATGCGATATGTACTAAAATTAAATTACGGTGATTACTAAGATGTGTGCTTACTTAGTATTGGTATATGAATTGTGTGTATGACATACCTACCATACTTGTTATCACGGGAGGTTTGCGTTCGCTTAGGGCCCTCTAATCCTTGTGTTGCCCGGATTTAGACTGGTTACCTTGATGAACATAGGTCATAGAAAGACTTATTGGGATGTTGATAAGTCCGCTGATCGTGGGAGCGTAGGTATGTGCGTGACCCATGTGATGTGACTGTGTTCGCCTCCATTATTTGTGATGTTGTTATCTGTGAACTATTCCTGAGAGATTCGGAATATGTGATCCTTATGTACGTGATGTATCGGGATGGATAGCAGAGTATGTGTGCACCGCAGCTTAGTTCTCGGGGTGCTTTTATTGTATATTTATGTTGTGAATGATATACACTTAATTAATGGGAACCTTCATGTTAATGTTGTGAATATAATTACGGTAGTGTTTCGAGAAATAACATAACGGGTTAACTGATAGTGAAATATATTGCATATTGAGCATCTGAGTTTACGTTAAGCCCCTACTTATTAAGATCGTTATAATGTTAATGGGAACCGAGTGATAAGGGTAGAACCTATGACTGTCTAGGTAGATATGATGTCACTTAGCTAGTGGTTTATGTCATTTTAGATGGATACTTACGTTAGGAGTGCACAGTTAGACGAGAGGTGAGAATTTCATGTGAGTGCACGTCCTAACATGTACTTTGCATTTAATGTTTTAAATGTTTTTAAAGCACTTGCAGGTTTTTAAAATATCTCCACATTTGGGCTCTGACCCGTTTGCTTTCAAATCTATTTTTTTGTAAAACCATTATAGGTGCCCACCCACAAGGACACCATGCATAGGATACTCATTCAGGTGACGAGCTGCAGCTGTTTGTGGAAGCTACAGGGATTTGCTTTTAGACGCTTCTATCATTTGGATTCTAGATTCAGTATCTATCTGTTGTAGGGCATGTTGTCCATTTCTATTAGAGACATCTTTCCATTACAGTTTTTCAGAATTTGGCATGTATTGATTCAGTATTCAGTTTAGTTATTTCAGTTTGTGGTATTGTAGTGAGGAGTTTTCCTCCAGACTTTATTTACATTATGTGATGGTTATTCTATTTACTTCGTTATGGTGAATGGTGTTATTATTCTTGCTTTAAATCTTTTACTGCATGTTAATCAGACTTTAATTAAAATTTGGCAACTTACTTTTTACATACTAGGTGGTTAGTAATAATAAAATGATTTCGACAGTGATGCTATTAACTGAGCCAACTTGGCATTTTGGTTTAATTTAATAAAGGAGTAGCTACCCGGTATTTAATTAGTTTGGGTGTCACAGGTGGTATCAGAGCATCAGGTTCTAGTGTCCTTAGGATCTGTGCGGCTATTATGTTTCCGCTAAGTTTCTTTGATATATAGCCCTATATTTTAGGACTGTTGTACTCTTTTTGTGTATGCTTCATTCTTCAGCTATTTTAAGTTTATAAACAGTGAACTTATAAACTTTATTCTTATTTCAGATGCCTCCACGACGTGCACGATGAGTTCCCAGGGACGCAACGCCCGAACCCCAGCCCGCTCCAGTTCAGGGCATGATGAACGCCGCTGAGGTTGCAGCTATAGTAGACCAAGCGGTAAATGCCGAAATTGCCGTAGTCCAGTAGGCACCACCTCAGGCGCTGGTTGTCGCGCCAGTACAGGAAAATGCATTCCCGTCTGCTTGGGAGCGTGTATGTGACGCTTTTCAGAAAGCGCATCCGCCAGAGTTTGCAGGTAGCTCAGATGTAGTAGTCTCGAGCCAGTGGAGGAAGGATATGCAGAGGCACTTGAGGATGTATGAGTGCACGGACGTTCAGAAGCAGGTGCTAGCTACTTTCAAGCTTGTTGGATCTGCACTGCAGTGGTGGGAGTCTATTACCACCGTGGAGGAGAGGGATACTCTCACTATTCAGGACTTCTGGGTGCGGTTTGACCGCAAGTACTTTCCGTCCGCTGTTCATACGGAAATGAGGATGAAACTGATGAATCTGAGGCAAGAGGGTAAGACCGTGGCCGAGTATGAGGCCGAGTTCACAAATCTGTTGAATATCGTTCCGGGTGAAATACCAACAGAGAAGAATAAGATTGAGAAATTCACCGACGGGTTGACATGGAGGATCCGTCAGCATCTGTTAGGGAACCTTTCGTTGGCCACTTATTCTAATGTGGTTAACGCTTCTTTGTTACACTTCCAGGATCACCGCTTTCATATGGCTGAGGACAAGAGATCTGGAGAGTCTAGCCATCAGGACAGGACTGGAGGACATGGTGTCGGTGGGGCACAATCTGTTCAGGGGCAGAGACAGGGTGAGTAGGCTTACCAGCAGGGGGATCAGAAGAGGTTCAGATCAGGGAATTACAGGCACGGACAGGGAGGTTTCCGTCAGGGCTATCAGGGTCCAAACGGCCATCAGGGCCAACAGGGGCAAAATGGGCAGCAGTTTCAGCAGGGCCAGCAGGGCCAAGGGAGGAACGGTAATGGCCACCAGGGCCGGGGACCGCAGGGGAAGAGAGGAGGGAACTTCCCAGGGAAGTGTTTTTTTTGTGGCAAGACTGGCCATAAACGACGGGATTGTCCTGATAGGGGCAGGGCCCCACAACAGCAGCAGCAGGGTGCTCGCCAGGAGCCGCAGAGGCCTATGTTTCCCGCCGCTCTCCCCGCACCACCACAGATGGCAGCATTGCCACCCATTCCAGCAGTCCCAGCTGAGCAGGGCCGGCTACAGTATGGACGTGTCTACAACGTCCACCAGGCAGCAGTTCCACAGGCACCGCCCGCGATTGAGGGTACGTTTCCTATCCATGGCACTATGGGTCGGGTATTATTTGATATGGGTGCTACACATTGTTTTATAGCTACACATTTCGTGAAAGCCTTAGGATTGTTAGCTACGGCAGAGAGCACAGTGACGTGTGTCGACTCACCATTGGGGAGTGGGTCACTTATTTTCTTTATATGCCGGGGAGTGGGGGTAGAGATTGGTGGTTTGGTATTACTTGCAGACATGTTGGTATTAGATATGCATGTTCACGATGTGATTATCGGTATGGATTGGCTCGTAGCTTATAGGGCCATGATTGATTGCTTCAGCGGGAGCATTGTTTTTGCCATTCCGGGGCAAGAGATGTCCGTAGTGGCGATGCCTCGCCCAGAAGGAGGATCGACCGCTCATCTGTATTACATAGAGGAGGATACCTCTAAGGAGGTTGTGATTCCTTTAGATTCGATCCCGGTTGTCAGGGAGTAATCGGATGTGTTGCCTACCCCCCAGTCGAGAGATAGACTTTGTTATAGACCTATTGCCAGATACGAGGCCTATAGCACGCGCACCGTACCGTATGGCTCCGGCAGAGATGCGAGAGCTACGAGATCAGATAGAGCAGCTGTTAGGTCAGGGCTTTATTCGCAGGAGTACCTCACCTTGGGGCGCTCCAGTTTTTTTGTGAAGAAGAGGGACGGTTCACTGAGACTGTGTGTGGACTATCGGGAGTTGAACCAGGTCACGATACGGAATAAGTATCTGTTCCCTCGAATCGATGACCTATTCGATCAGTTGAGAGGAGCTTCTTTCTTCTCGAAGATTGACTTGAGATCGGGATACCATCATTTGCGTATCAGGCAGGAGGATGTCTTGAAGACTGCGTTCTTATCGAGATATGGTTCTTACGAGTTTTGGGTTATGCCTTTTGGTTTGACCAATGCTCCAGCAGTGTTTATGGACTTGATGAACAGAGTGTTCAGGGATTTCCTAGATCAGTTTGTCATTGTCTTCATTGATGATATTCTGGTTTACTCCCAGACAGAGGAGGAGCACGTTGAACATTTGAGGCAGGTTTTGCAGACGCTGCGTCAGAACGAGCTGTATGCAAAATATGAGAAATGCGGGTTTTGGCTGAAGGAGGTTAAGTTTTTGGGACACATTATTTCCGACCGGGGGATATCTGTTGATCCGGGGAAGGTATCCGCGGTGAGGGAGTGGGGACAACCCACGACACCGACTGAAATTCGTAGTTTCATGGGCCTAGCAGGATACTACAGGAGGTTCATTCGGGGTTTCTCGAAGATAGCAGGTCCTTTGACACATCTGACTCGTAAGGGTGTGCCATTCATCTGGAGTGATGCATGTCAATTGGAATTTGATGAGTTAAAGGACAAATTGACCTCAGCACCTGTGTTAGCATTGCCGAGACTGGGAGTTGAGTATTTGGTTTACACCGATGCGTCTTTGCAAGGGCTTGGAGGTGTATTATAGCAGGAGAGATAGGCCATAGCTTATGCTTCCCGTAAGCTTAAGCCTCACGAGAAGAATTACCCCACGCATGATTTGGAGTTGGCGGCAGTGGTATTTGCCCTACGGATTTGGAGGCACTATTTTTTGAGGGAGAAGTTCCAACTGTTCACGGACCACAAGTCCCTACAATACCTGTTCACGCGGAAAGAGTTGAATATGCAGCAGCGTAGGTGGCTTGAGTTTGTGATAGACTACCAGTTCGATATCCAGTATCACCCAGGTAAGGCTAACGTGGTAGCAGACGCGTTGATCTGTAGGCCAGCAGATAAGGTGGCAGAGGTGTGGAAGGCAAAGTGGAAGGAGTTGGGACACCAGGATGCAGTGGCCCGATCTTTCATGTCTGTGATGACCGTTACACCGCAGATTGTCACGAAGGTAGTACGGGCACAGGCTAATGACTCGTTCCGTCAGGAGAAAATAGTTCGATTACTAGCAGAGGGAGCCGAGTCCTATGCCATTAGCTCAGACGGGGGATTATGCTTCAATGGGAGATTAGTGGTTCCGGAAGGGGAGGAATTGCGACACGAGGTGATGGAAGAGTCTCACGGTTCGCGGTACATCCCGAAGGGGACAAAATGTACCAAGGCATGAGACGCCAGTATTGGTGGAGTGGTATGAAGAGAGATATTGCTGAGTTTGTTTCGAAATACGCCACTTGCCAGCTAGTAAAAGTGGATCATCAGAGACCGACAGGACTTCTACAGCCGTTGGAGGTCCCGGCGTGGATGTGGGAGAGCATATCCATGGACTTTATCACGGGGTTGCCTACGTCGCAGAGGGGTCACTACTCCGTTTGGGTAATTGTGGACAGGTTGTCCAAAGTCGCTCACTTTTTACTCGTAAGGACTGACTACACTACGGGACAGTATGCCCAGCTCTTCATTTCAGAGGTTGTGAGACTTCACGGTGTGCCCCTAAATATCGTGTCTGACAGAGACAAGATATTTGTTTCGCGGTTTTGGGAGAGTTTCCAGGAGGCCATGGGCACGGAATTGCGGTTGAGTACGGCTTATCATCCGCAGACCGATGGGCAGACAGAGCGCACAAATTAGATGTTGGAGGACATGCTACGCATGTGCATTATTGACTTTGGAGGTGGATGGGAGCAATACCTTCCACTGGCAGAGTTTGCTTATAATAACTCCTACCAGTTCACTATTGGCATGGCTCCGTTTGAGGCATTGTACGGTAGGCCTTGTCGTTCCCCAGCATGTTGGTTAGAGGTGGGGGACAACAAACTACTTGGGCCGGAAGTGATTCAGGATACTTCGGCAAGGATTGAGTTGATTCGGAGTCGCATTCGGGTAGCTCAAGACAGGTAGAAGAGTTATGCTGATGCAAAGAGATTTTTCAGGGAGTTCCAAGTGGGGGACCAGGTTTTGCTCAGAGTATCTCCTATGAAGGGGATTATGCATTTCGGGAAGAAGGGGAAGTTGGCACCAAGGTATGTGGGGCCGTTTCCTATTATTGAGCAGATCGGACCGGTTGCGTATAGACTTGGGTTACCGGAGCATTTGCATCGGATTCACGATGTGTTCCATATTTCCTCGCTAAGGAAATACCTTAGAGATAATTTGGCTCATTCTCACATTGCTGTGGAGGACATCGATCTCCAGCCGGATAGCTCCTACGAGGAGGGGCCGATTGCTACTTTGGATCGAAGTGAGAGGAAGCTGCGGTGAAAGATAGTTCCGTTAGTGCGTGTTCAGTGGCGACATCACAACGTCGAGGAGTCCACATGGGAGCGCGAGGATGAGATGCGCGAACGTTATCCAGATTTGTTTTTAGCAGGTACTTTCTAGTTCCGAATTTCGGGACGGAATTCAGTTATTAGGGGGGAAGTATGTAATACCCCGTATTTTTGGCTATATTTATTTTTGGGATTTATTAATTAAATGAGAATTAATTGGGAATTAATCCGGGTAAAATACTAGCGAGATGTGAGTTGGTATTTGACTATATTGAGTATATATGATGTTATATGAAATTTGAATTATGAAATTTGTCGTGAGATTGATATACGGCAATTTGGTCATTTTATTGGGACGCGTATGACAGTCGCGTCAGGATATAATTACTTTATTTATAAAAGTGAATTTAAATTCTATTAACCGTATGGTCGTTTTGAGTGCGCCAACGCGTCCGAAAGGGTCGAGATAGTCAGAAAACACTAGCCGGGGGTTTAATTTGGGTCCCGGGGTATTTTTAGGCCATACCGGCAACATAAAGGGTATTTTGGTAATTTTGTATTTTGAGGAATTAAAAATGACGAAAATTAGGAGTCTTTATCTGATTGGGAATAGACCCACTAAACCCACTAACCAACCCTTTATGACCCAATAAGCTACGGGAGTTATCAAATTAGGTTTCCAAAACTTCCCAAAGAAAAACCCTAGCCACCATTGGAGATAAGCTTGGAGAGAGAGAGAGATAGAAGGGAATTCTGCAGAAAAGCTCCATCAAATCAACATCAAAATCAGAGATAAACTCGAGGCAAGTGATTTAATTCCATTTAATTTCAGAGAATGTTCCTTCCATGTTAGATAATTCAAATTTATGTTTGTTCTTGGAAGATAATGAAAAACCCATGAGTTTGGAAGTAGAATACTAAATTTTTGATGAAAGGATTGCATGTAGAATTATATTTAGAGGACTAATCTGATGTTGATAGATCTTGTAAGACACAAAAACGGATTTAATTGGATAAATTAAGGTTCTAAAAATTTTAGGGTTCATGTTCTTGAAAAATTGCAGAAAAGTGTAGAGACTTGTGATTTAATGATGTTTAGGACGAATTAATTCCTTAAAACATGTTAGGAGGTGACTTTAATATGTTTAGGATGAATTAGAGACCCTAAAACGTTGTTGGGACGAACTTTAGAAGAGGTTTGAGGTATTAAAATGGATGAAAAACGAGATTGGAGAAAATCTGGGCCGAAACTGGTCCCTCGTTAGAAGACCACTCCAGGTCGTTCGAACGAGCTTCTAACGAGTGGGCCAGTCGCTTCTAATGAAAGGGAATTTCGTTCGATAACTTCGTTCAAACGATATCTCATTAGAAGGTACAGTTCGTTCGAACGAACTGAAATCTCGTTCGAACAGCCTCGTTCGAACGAGACTTCTAACGAGCTGGCAGTTTAGGCCTTTTTGGCCTGTTTTGATTTTGGGAGTCCCGTAAACTTGTTGGAGGATTGAGATAACATTCCTTTGATGATATATTGATAGATTTGGGACATTTGGGTTATTATGAGGAGTAAATTATATACGAGTGATTTAAATAATGGTTAATATGGTATTGAGACGTGAGTGTTTACCACGACGTGAGAATAAATTATGGCGCGTATAAATATGGACCGGGAATATATAAGTGGTATATATATTAAGTTGGTACGAGAATGCGATATGTACTACAATTAAATTACGGTGATTACTAAGATGTGTGCTTACTTAGTATTGGTATATGAATTGTGTGTATGACATACCTACCATACTTGTTATCACGGGAGGTTTGCGTTCGCTTAGGGCCCTCTAATCCTTGTGTTGCCCGGATTTAGACTGGTTACCTTGATGAACATAGGTCATAGAAAGGCTTAATGGGATGTTGATAAGTCCGTTGATCGTGGGAGCGTAGGTATGTGCGTGACCCATGTGATGTGACTGTGTTCGCCTCCATTATTTGTGATGTTGTTATCTGTGAACTATTCCTGAGAGATTCGGACTATGTGATCCTTATGTACGTGATGTACCAGGATGGATAGCAGAGTATGTGTGCACCGCAGCTTAGTTCTCGGGGTGCTTGTATTGTATATTTATGTTGTGAATAATATACACTTAATTAATGGGAACCTTCATCTTAATGCTGTGAATATAATTACGGTAGTGTTTCGAGAAATAACATAACGGGTTAACTGATAGTGAAATATATCGCATATTGAGCATCTAAGTTTACGTTAAGCCCCTACTTATTAAGATCGTTATAATGTTAATCGGAACCGAGTGATAAGGGTAGAACCTATGACTGTCTAGCTAGATATGATGTCACTTAGCTAGTGGTTTATGTCATTTTAGATGGGTACTTACGTTAGGAGTGCACAGTTAGACGAGAGGTAAGAATTTCATGTGAGTGCACGTCCTAACATGTACTTTGCATTTAATGTTTTAAATGTTTTTAAAGCACTTGCAGGTTTTTAAAATATCTCCACATTCGGTCTCTGACCCGTTTGCTTTCAAATATATTTTTTTGTAAAACCATTTTAGGTGCCCAGCCACAAGGACACCATGCATAGGATACTCATTCAGGTGACGAGATGTAGCTGTTTGTGGAAGCTACAGGGATTTGCTTTTAGACGCTTCTATCATTTGGATTCCAGATTCAGTATCTATCTGTTGTAGGGCATGTTGCCCATTTGTATTAGAGACATCTTTCCATTACAGTTTTTCAGACTTTGGCATGTATTGATTCAGTATTCAGTTCAGTTATTTCAGTTTGTGGTATTGTAGTGAGGAGTTTTCCTCCAGACTTTATTTACATTATGTGATGGTTATTCTATTTACTTCGTTATGGTGAATGGTGTTATTATTCTTGCTTTAAATCTTTTACTGCATGTTAATCAGACTTTAATTAAAATTTGGCAACTTACTTTTTAAATACTAGGTGGTTAGTAATAATAAAATGTTTTCAACAGTGATGCTATTAACTGAGCCAACTTGGCATTTTGGTTTAATTTAATAAAGGAGTAGCTACCCGGTATTTAATTAGCCGGGGTGTCACAGTAATTAATATACAAGCGTAATGACATATCATGAGAGGTATTTAAACCTAAGTTATTTAGGGTGCCCATACACTATTTGTTCCACGCATCCCTATGATAATATTCGATTTTAGCATATTTTCCTTGTACTAATCTTTACATTCCTACCACAACTTCCCAACAAAGTTTTGATCCATACCCTTCTAATTGGGGTATTACATATCAGTTAGGGCATGTTGCACATTCTTATTCAGAGATAGCAGTTTCAGAATTTCATTTATTCCATGTTAGTTTTATTTATTCAGACTTTTGTATTGAGATTATATTTTTCTTTGGGACTATTATGGGAGTGTTTACTCCAGACTTAGTTTATTTCATTACATTGGTTATTCATATGAGATTTTTTATGTGTATGTTGAATGCATGGTTATTCAATTACTTGGTTGATTGTTAATTTAATTAATAAAATTTGGCATCGCACTTTAAAATATTAGGTGGCTACTAAGTAATTAAAATGTTTCGACAGTGATGCTAAGAATGAATCAACTTGATATTTTGTATTAATTTTATAAAGGAGTAGTTAACCGGTATTTAATTAGATGGGGTGTCACATTATAGACACCCGCTTTGTTACCAATTAAAAGTCTGATTTTCTATTTATGGAATAAATAACCCAATGTAACCCAATAAGAAAAACAAACTATCTAAGCCTTCCTAAGCATGAAAGTCAATTTATTACAAATTTTAGTCTTTTTGATTAACCTAATTACTAGGTTGAAAGGTATGGTAAGTCCGATAAAAAGAAGCAAGCTCAATCACACACAAGATAGTGATGTACGAGGAAACCCCAACTGAGAAAAATCTCGAATGGCCAGGCTTTAAAAAAACTCTATATAGTATAGGTTTTTACAAGAGGCAAAAAATGACATAAAACACTTGACTCCTAAAGCGTATATAAATGAATGTCTTTAATCTTCCTCTCCAACATTACGCAGTCCAGTGTTAGCTTAATAGCAACTACATGCCTCAAGTTCCTCCGATAGCAATAATTGTTACCCATTTCTGTGGAATCTGCCACATGAAATAATGTGTGATAATGTTATGGGGTTTAATCTTTGAATACTATTGAGAAAATCGATCTTGTATTTAAATGTTTAGATTTACAAAACAATTACTAGAATGAGGCTTGAAAATGTTTCTACCTAAAGTGGCTATTCTCTAATGGATAGGAAACCTAATTTCAGAGAGAATATCCGCATTGAATATGTCAAAAACTTTTTGTAAAATTTCAAGTCGTTCGTTTGAACGATAATAGGACCGTCCAATCGACTTTACGCATCTTGTTAGAATGAGAGCAATATTCATTTAAACGACAATACATTTTCGTTCAAACAACTTTCTAACAAGCTCCCCACGAGCTGTGACCTTCTTAATAGATCCACCCTCATTTGAAGGTGTTCAAGGTGTGTTCCAATGAGAATATCATCTCGTTTGAAGCTTGTTCGAGTGATATTTTCATCTCATTAGAACGAGATAACATTCTTGTTAAAAGGATAAAAAAATAAAATTGTTTATTTTAAAACCTTTTCCAAATGAAATAAATGCCTTTGAAATATATGTAAATATATTAAATATTATTTTGATCATAAAAATTCATATACCTTTCGATCTCAAGAATTGAAAAGTCCATTTAAAAATATTGAATCTGGTATAGTTTCTTACGTGTCTAAGTTCATAGGCTTAAGTAATAAATATTTGACATTCCTATAACCTACGTGTTTTGACCAACGGAATAAGCCCATACATACATAAGACTCAATTGGAAATTTGCCCTTACATAATCAAAGAAAGTCCACATTATGGAAGCTAATGTACTAAAAAAAAGATATGATTTATGGGTTCCTCACTAACATCAGGAGAAAAAAAACTGGAACAATTTTTAACTCTAAATTTTCAAATGATGTCATTAGTTGGAAGTAAAAATTTAAACTAGCTCCAAATGAAAATGGAAATTTTGATAAGGATAACCTTCTTCCAAATCATTTTTAAGAATATATTATTCTTTTTCCTTTGTCTAATCATTCCCCAAATTGATGTTATAATGAAATTTCCCTCATTTGGAATCCAAATCATATTACCAATAGGTCTAACTCATTGTAGAATTACTGAATTTCATCGCTAATACATGATGGAAGATGATTTTGAATACGATTCCAATACCAATTAAGATACTCATTGAAGAATATTTTAATGCACAACAAAATCCTGGAATCAACTTGTAGTCGATTAGCTAGAATACCTTGGGGTAGTCACTGATCGTACAACATATTGATGTCTCCATTTCCTGAATTCCAAATACAATGGTTTTCCCACCACATCTTTAATCTGAATCATTCATGACCAAATCTGAGAATATCCATATCCTTTAGTAAAAATCAATGGTTGTAATGCCTTACAGCACTTTGCAGACATGAATGTAACCCAAAGGGAATTACCCTGCCTAAAATTCCACCATAATTGTAAACTAAAAGCCTTGTATATATCTTTAACCTATCAACAAATATTGCCAAGTTTTCCAATGATACTTAGAATTCCCATCTTTATCACTCCAAAAGTAATTTGCAAAAAAATTCTCAATCAAGTCAATTACCTTCTTTGTTTTACTCAGAGTGGATATGTTATAAGTTGGCATGATTTGCAAAGAAATTTTATAAGGCTAATTCTACCTCTGAATGATAAAAAATTTACTTCCCTACCATGTATCTTTCTATTAATAGAATCTGTGAGGCCATAAAATAGAGATGAAACTTTCCACCCAATATAAAGAAATCCTCCTAGATATTTTATTAGAATGTTCTTTCTATGAAATCTAGTGATAGATGAAAAGATAGCAACTCTTTGAGAAGTGATTATATATCCAACCAAAAATTAACTTTTAACCGCATTAATATGTTGGCCCGAATTAATTTCATAAGAATGAATAAATTCCATAAATCTATGTAACAATCTTTTCCTTCCTGGGGTGAAAATAAAAGTGTCATCTACAAAACAAGGATGGTAAATAATTGGACATCCTGGATTAGACATATAACTATCCATCAACTTTAGATCTACTGAATTAGAAATTCCTCAGCTGAGAGCTTGTTAAGAAAGAATAAAAAGGTTAGCAGATAGGGGATCCCCTTGCCTTAGGCCTCACGAAGACAAGAAAAGACCACAACTACCACTATTGATAATAAGTAAGAACGAACATTCCAAGATATTTCTCCAAATTAGATCAATATACATTTTTTATCGTCATGGTTGTTAACCCTTTTGTGTATGGTAGTTTTTTTATCATCATGGTTGGAGGCAAAAACATTTATATATTCAACATCGTGAGTGATGATGTGGTAAGGTCTGTAACTTTGGCTTGAGAGAACTACCTTTAAAAATCAAAAATAGTTCCCCACCGAGTGATGATGTGGTAAGGTCTCTATTTTAGAGTATTTATCATAACTCATGCACTTTTACAACACATAATAAACTCGATCATTTCCATGAAAAATACAATGAAGGGATTTGTTTTCTACTTCTACTAAAAATTAAAAGTTTTATCCAGTGTTTTGATGAAAGGGTATATATATATATATATATATATATATACACACACACACTCAGGAGTGACAATGTGGTAAGGGGTTGAAACCTGGGTCGTGATAACTACCTTTCAAAAATTAGAAACCCCACTCTTTGTAATGAATGAGAGAAAGCTGCCATACACAAAATTTTATTAAAAATAATGTTTCAAAGATTTTTATCTATACAAAAATTGACAAACCTTAAGTATATGAGACCTAAAAAGGCTTTAATCATGAATCTCTATTTAAGGGAAGTAAATTATAGTTGTAAATATTATTTGTTTTCATGGAAAAATGAGGCTTTCGCTTTATTACATAGAGTAAAAAAAAATCAAAAGTGAGTTCAAATATTGATCTTCATTCTTCGATGTTGTGGGTTAATGTTCATTTCATTCACTTTCTATCAGGTTATGACTCCGAAATCACTATGTCTTTTATATGTCTTTAATTTGACCTGAAGTTATTGAATGCTAAGACCATTCTTTTTTAGCGTATTTACATAACCAAGAAACATTTTATGATATTTTAAATCTTATTTGGTCATTTAAAAGGTATTTTAGTGATTATAATATACCTGCTTATAACTAAGAATCCATATGTGCCTTTTATTTTTATGTGTGATGTTTTTGCACAATATTTCATCGTTGGAAGTTGGCACTAACTCTGTCATTTGAGCATCGCTGCGGCAATGATGGCGTGGCCTACGAGATATTTCTGATTATAGTGGTGATGCCTGGGAATGATAAAAGCCCCAAATCAGTATGCTTCAATCTTTTACATATTTTTTTATCAAAACCCCTCTCACCTTCTAATGAAACCCCTTGCATTCCTCCGTTTTTATCATCTTAAAAGTATTTTAGTATATCTTTCCCTCACTCTATTGCATTTATCATCATCTTAGTATGCTTTTGTTCCATAGATTTTCTGGTTTACACCTTTTTAGAGTTAAGGGTTGCTGATAGTTGTTTTGATAGATTTCGATGATTTATTTTATATGATTGATGAGTTTCTTCTTATGTTTAGTTTAGATTGAATCTCTTAAGTAGTTTTTAGTGTGTACAACTTATTCTGTACATTTTTGGGGTTTTCCTACTCATAATTTTAGTATATAATCCTTGTATTTTATTTCCATATCTCATAAGATTTTTATGCTTCCGTCTTGGTATGTGATTTCAGGCTATCTTATGGCTCCTAAATCAAGCTCATGTGCCTCAACCTCCATCAAACGCTCCAAATTCGATGAGTTATTTGCCATATATTTTGTGCATTGTGAGAGGTCAATAGTTTTGGAATCTTTTTTCGACACGCACTTAGACGAGTTTTTGGATAAAAGAGATTGGTTTGGTTTTTTCTCTCATACTAAATCATGTTACCCCAATATAGTGAGGGAATTTTATTTTACACTTGAGGATGGGAGGAATCACAAAAGCAAAAAAAAATATTCCTTCCAGAGTGAGAAGAATTTAAATAAAACCTTCTTCAAAATTGATAAGCAAAATCTTTAGAGTTACAGAACATAAGTATCCTAAATTTCCTTACGTGAAGTAAATTAGTGGACCTTGAAATCGGGATGCTATCACTCTTTTGAGCAACAACTATCATCATGAATAGAATGGTAAGACGATTTAAGATGTTTATCTTACTAAAGACTTCTACATCCTAAATATGGTTGTTTTATCTTGTATTTTTTTCACATACCACCCTCACAATATAACTACAAAACGCGCACAATTTTTATATGCCATTAGTCTGGTTGTTGATATGTGTTTGTGTGACTTAATCTTGGACTAGATTTTTCATCACACTAATTACTATTTTAAATCTCATGCATTGCTTCACATACATTTGATCACATGTTTTCTATAAGAGTGTGTATTTCCTTTGCTCTCGAGTGAAGTTGAGGAAAAGTCAATGTCTACATTGCAAATTCATTTTTATTTTAAGTCAATTGCTCAGCTTAATGAGATGACCACACTATACCACCACATGTCACTCCGCCACCACGTCATCACCCTTCCCCTACATAACGAGCATCTAGTTCATTCCCTCTAAATTAAAATGGGTTAGATTCCAAGATTTCTCAGATATCCATTATACATGGTTCTAGTTTTCTATCATCATTTGGTCTGATGAACTCTTCCTTCTAAAATGACACCCAACATCAGTTTGATATTCATGTGTAGTTAGTAAGGGATGCCTTCAAAAATAAAAATAACGAGATTATTTATTTGTGTGTCTTTTGGATGTTAATGAGGAAGAAGAACTGATGTAATTTGTTTTGTTTGGTTTGGGTTTAGTTTAGAGTTAAATGAATTTAGGTTATAATTGATCAAATTCACTGTAATCCTTGTAAAAAATTAAAATTTTGAATGCTTATAATATTTTAGCATTCCATATATTTTTGTATGATATATTTTATCTTCCCATGTTTAGTATAATTTGTTTATCTTAGGCCTTTACTAACATGTTGACTATTCACTCAGTATATGATTCTTCTCTACTTGTTAGTGTCATTAGCATGTTTTTCTCTCTTAAAATGCTCCTATAACTTAGTCCTAATATGTACTTAATTATTTCCTTTATCGCATTCCATCGTAAAAGAGGGAGAAGTTTGTAGATAAGGGGAGTGTAGTTATGAAATCATATTAGCTTTCTTAGAGTTATTTGTTGAGATATCATGTTTGTGAGAGCAATTATACAATTTAGAGGGACTTATTTTAGATAGATATGATGTTCATGTTCATAATGTTATATTAACATGTCCATATCTATCCCATTTTTTTATCATATTTCTTCGCATTAGTACCTTAATGAGTTTGCTAGTGTGTGACAGAAAAGTTTAAATAAGAGCTCCTTAACGATGGATTATGTCTGTTGTAGTGATTAGTTACGTATAAAAATGTAATTTTCTATTTTTTGGATTTGACCTTTGCCAAGAAAGTGGTAAAATGGTATAATTTCCTTCTTTTGATTGAATCTTTTCCTTTTTATGTTTTGTATTAGAATTTGAAAAAAGAGAAATTATAAGAGTGTAGTATACTCAATGTGCTCCATAGAATAAATAGTCTCGATTCGACGACCAAAACATGTTTGAGTCTTTGTCCAAGAGATAACTGAAAATATTCAACAAAGAATTGGATTTACTCAATAGTGAACCATAAATATACCAAATTAGAAAAGGTGTAAGACATAGCAGACTTAGGTTCACCTTGGTTAATCTATTTTTATAAATTGAAAAATATTTTTAATTCACCTTGGTTTTGTAATTTTGTCAAAAACAGGGGAAAATATACTTTTTCATATAGAAAAATCCATTTTACTAAAGAATATAATTACTTTGTGTTTTTTAAGTTTGTATGCTCATGAGAGAAAAGAACATACTTAGAGTTCGCCTCAAAACGTAATTTGAATCTTCTAAGCCAAACTCGTAAAAATGTTGACACATGTGTGACATGCCTCGCCTTAGCTTCCTCGCAACAATCGCTTGCCTCGCCGTAGTAAAACTTGTCACCAACACTTTGTTGTTCATATTTCAAAATTTCAAAACAAAGGCATGATGTTCTCCCCCGCAGTTCCATCGCAACAATGATTCCCTCACTGTAGTGACATGGTCTCACTGGCCGCTTTCATCCTAGTGCAAAAAGTCTGACGAAGTGCACAGCGTGGAAGACCTAAGGATCGTCACAATAGCTCGTTGTAGAAAGCTTGCAGTGAAACGAGTCTAACAGTGCCAAGGTCACTTTTGCATATGATCGTTATTTAAGATCTTCTTGGTTAGTGTATCAAGTATAATTTTTTAGGTGACTTAGACTATGATGTGGCTACTTGACTCCTTATGAGTTTGAGAACTAGCATTTGGACCTTTAAACCTTTTCATATCAAATGACTATATGTAAAATTTGTGTCTTCTCTTCGAAACAAAGAGTGAGATCTTGGGAAAAATATTTTTATAATTCGAAAAGGTTAGGAAAAATATTTCATTTGATCAAATCATTTGATATATTTTAGATTGCATTCTTTTACTCCTCTTTTTTGAGTTTTTACAAGCTATTATTTCTAACAAAGGTATATTTACTGATCTTGTATTTAAATCCAATTTTCATTAGTGAGTAAATAGTTTCACTTTCTTGGTCTGAAAAAACTGGTTTTTGATATTTAAAGCACCACACCCTTTACAAACACACCAACACACATATCTATAGGATTTCCTAACAAAACCTTGGTGTACCGTTTCAGTTGCTTAAAGGTTTCATCTTAGAAAAATGTTCTTCTTCAAACGCTAAATGAAGAAAGTTGCATCTACTTTGAAGAAGAGAGATTTTTCCAGAGGATTTAAAAGCACTAGTTGTGGACCAAAACTGGTCACAGTTATGTGGCATACTCTAGCTATTGGTATTCTCTACATATAATTTGGTTATTAAGAGGGTTAATTCGATTGTCGTGTCATGAGGTTGCAAGTCAATTTCTTCTGGTGGTAAAACTCTAAAATAGTGAATTTTTATTCTTATCGGCCCAATATTTTCTCCATTAGTGGTTTCTTCCCTTGTAAATCCAATCTAGTGCTTATTTACACATTATGCATCTGATAATTATTGTCTTACTTAAAAAGATAAAACTGAAAAGGTTCTAAAATTTAGTAAAATACATTGTAAAATAAACTTTTGGATTGTTGTGCCATTTTATTATAATAAATTAACAAATTGTTTCTTAAATTAGGTGAATTAATCCTTATTTGGGTAGCTACCATCGAGAGTCATACTCTCATCATCTTATTCCCCTCCACCTCACTTAATTCAAGGGCTTAGGGGATGAACGTCGTGGAGGTTTTGACCTAGCCATCGACATTTCAATGTCACATATGATTAGCCTCTATAAGGAGTGGTTGAAAGAATGAAACGAGGAAATTACTCAATTAAAGAGAAATTTAACTAAGAAGTCTGAGGAACGTGGATCTATATCCCATAACTTTCAACATCATTCAATACAGAGAAATTGATCCCCCCCCCCCCCCGACTCCCTTTGGTTGGATAAAATAGCAGATCCTCGAGATTAAGAAGTTGATGTGAAGCGCGATCTAATTGCCCTAATTTAGATCATATTTCCATCCATAAATCAGCTCACCATGGTCTAATAGTAACTCGACCAATAGGATCTAGACATAATAATAATAATAGTAATAATAATAATAATAATAATAATAATAATAATAATAATAATAATAATAATAATAATAATAATAATAATAATAATAATAGTAATAATAATAATAATAAGTCCTGGACTAGACCCCAGCATAGCACATGGCAGTGACAATTTGCGAGAATTCATCAAGAATGAGTTTGAAGGACGTATGAACTCTTACTCGGTGAGCACTACAAAGGATCTTTCTAAGATAAATCATTAATTGACATCCCCTTTTAGTAGCGATGTAGATTCATCAGAGCCCCTAAAGAAGTTATCTATTCCTAAAATCACCACAAAAAATCAAAAAGTAGATCAAAGTCATCACATAAAACACTATAGACAATCTATTCCCCTATAGAGCCATCATGACACCCTCATGTGCTATGTATTCCCCTCTACTTTATGAGAAATAATCCCCATATGATTTGAGAATATAACCACCGAGATCAATATCATCTTTTAGGGAGTTACTAAGCAGTTCACGACATGCTTTATTACTAATAAAAAGGCAGTGAAGGATGTTATCTCTTTCGTTATCCTCAAACAGAAGAAAGAATATTCCCTAAGGAAGTATGCCCAGTGGCATTGGGCACTAATTAATAAGATTGGCAATTGTAATGAGTAGTTGGCAATTTTAATTTTCAATTTTTTTCTTGCCTGGTTAAACAACATATACCAGTCCTTTACCAAGAAGTCGGCGTCATCCCCAAATGATAATATGGTCTTCATCAAGAAAATATGCTAAGTTTGAAGATGAGCTCTTCAACACTATTTTTTAATCCGGGCAACCTTCCAAGCATTCCAAGAAGAACAATTTAAATACCATACCATGACACCCCACCCAATTAAATATCAGGTGGCCAATCCTTTATAAAATCTAAAATAGAGTATTCGGTTTGTTCATTGTTAGCATCACTGTTGAAAAAAAAATCTTATTAACCACCTAATAATTAATTATGCTAGTGTCAAAACATTTTCCCATTAGTAAAAATTATTTAATTTAAATCATTAAAGATGTTAACAAAAAAATTCTCCATCTACGAGGACCAATCAGAAAAGGACACATGTCATCCTACGTGGCAATATTCGACACCCGAGGAGAGTTGGTCGGCATCCGAGGAGAGTTGGTCGGCACCCGAGGAGTGTTAGTCGGCACCCGAGGAGAGTTAGTCAGTACCCGAGGAGAATTAGTCGGCACCCGAGGAGAGTTGGTCAGCCCCCAAGGAGAGTTAGTCGGCACCCGAGGAGAGTTGATCGGCATACCAACCAGAAAGATCAAAGGATAACTATGCATTTAATGAGCATTAATGTACATTTATACTGTAGATGACAACACATAGCATACCAAGCAATTCAACAATTAGATTCGTTGAATGTAGACATAATGTATAAATGTCTACATATAATGAATCTCTTTATCTCCCATCACTATAAATACATGTATTCCCTTAGCCAAGAAAGGAGGGGGAGAGATCCAAGAGAACCTAGAAACCCCATACACAAGATACACATCCTTTCTCTCTCTACACCCTATGGTGCTATTGTAAACCCCTGGGAATAAAATAACAGTGGACGTAGGCTTTATTCATAGCCAAACCACTTTAAAAATATTTGTCTCTTATGTGCTTGATTGGATTGCTTTCATCTATTTATCTGTGATCATAAAAATGGGATTCGGTCCAGTTTTTTGCATCAACAGATTGGCACCGTCTGTGGGAACGTCTTACAAGCATTGTTCTCCATCAAAAGCTAAGTTTTTATTTTCTATATGTATAATCAATTATATATTATACATACATCTTTTGATTCAATCATGATTCTTATGTTTATATACATAAATTAATTGTCCAATTTTTATCTGCAAAATGTTGCATATCATGATTTTTAAATCATAACTGCTAGATTAATTCTTATTTAGATATCTGAAAAATAGTGGATTTCATAAATCATAACTTTTTGCTTGATTCTCAAGTTTCAATTTTATATCATGGGATAAATATTTTAAATGATTAAATATACCAATATATACGATGATGATAAGATTTGATAATTTTCTTTGTTGATTTTGAAATAATTTGTGAAAGATCTTTGATGATAATTCAAATTCCCATTATATTTTTGTTCAAATCATGATTCTCATATGTTTATATCCATAAAATTAAAGATCAAATCAATTATATATTGTGCATACATCTTTTAATTCAATCATGATTTTATATTCACAAATTTTTGAATCTAATTTTACAAATCTGCATAAATGTACATTTCATAATCACAAAGTTTGACAAAATGTTTGTACATATTATATTATTTCTTCTTTAAGGAGATAAAATAATTTCTCTATACTCATAAATCTCTTTTATATGAGTATATACAAATTTGATTCATTTGGAAATCTTTTAATTTAGTCATAATTTTTATATGCACTAACTGTGTGATCGATTTCAATTTGGGGATCTGGTGAATTTTAGACTCATAAATATTATACAAATCCTTGCATCTATGGATCCACTTGAAGATTTTCTGAACAAATATTTTAGGATATGGATAAGCATTAAGAACGATTATGTATTTTCCATTCCTATATTAACATGAATTGAATCAGACCCATTTTCTCTCTCTTCAAGAAAACTATGTTCTCTGCACAAATAATCATATTATGTAATTGTGTTGATACGATCAATTTTATCAATATATGAATAATCAATTATATGTTTACATACATCTTTTGATTCAGTCATGCTTTTTATGATTATAAACATAAATTAGTTGTCCAATTTTTCATTTATCAAATCTGTAAAATATTGCAAATCAAGATTTTATTAAATTAGTGGATCGGTTTTTATTTCAAATATGAATAAATGAAAATTTCATAATCACAAAGTCCGTTAAATATTTTTATGTAGACACGTTTATGTACATCATATTTTTATGTGAACACGAGATATTTTGATTGTTATCTCTCATATTATTATCTGGAAATTTAAATTGTCCAATATTGAAGACAATGCACACTATATATTGGTCGGCTGAATAATTATTCTAATCGTAATTTTTATATGATTCAGCCTCAACAGGTGCTCAGAAAAAATTATCTGCCCAGTACAATTCTTGGATTCTCATCAACAGCACATAAAGACCTTAAAAGGTCAATACCGAACAAAAACAACAAAGCTAGACTGCACACAACAAAGCAGCAAGACTGCAAACAACAATTCAATTGGCACCATCAGATTCATTTCATACATGCCCCAATCCTGGGCATAGAGCTTCATACTTGACTTAATCGAGTTAAGAGTAGGATTGAAGAAGTTCGAGGCAGTGCCATCTACAGTACATCAGTGCCTAAAATTTCCAACAAATTTTGGAGTAGGAGTTGTGAAAGGTCATCAAAAAGTAGCTCGGGAATGTTATTATTCGTCTGCCGAGAAAGAGGAGTTGGAGGAGTAGAGGAAAAAGACTACTACTTATCAAGTGGATGAAGGTGCAGAAATTGAAACATTGGATCCTAGAGATGAGTTGTAACTCGTGAAGGGTCAAGTGGTGGAAGCTACTGAAAATATCATTCTGGACGACGAGCACCCTGAACGAACTACTCAAATATGTTCATCGTTGGAAGCCTCATTAAAACAAGAATTGATAACTTTCTTTAGAAGCAGAAGACAAACTTTTGCATGGAGTCATGAAGATATGCTAGGGATAGACCCAAACTTCTTATGTCACGAACTCAATGTGAATAAGGAGATCAAGCTGTGAAGTAGAGAAGAAGAGTATTCAGTCCCGAGAAGAATCAAGCTATACAGGAGGAAGTCAAGAAGCTCCAGAAATCTTGTTTCATTGAAGATTTTAAATATCCAGACTGGTTAGCAAATGTGGTGATGGTAAAAAAGAACAATAACAAGTGGAGGATGTGTGTATACTTCACCGACCTCAATAAAGAATTCCCAAAGGATCACTTTCCGCTGCCCCGAATTGATCAACTAGTCGATTTTACCTCGGGACACGAGCTGCTGAGCTTCATGGATGCTTATTCTGGTTACAACCAGATTAAAATGAAACCTGAAGACAGGGAGAGTACTTCTTTCATTACCCCTAGGGGAACTTATTGTTATAATGTTATGCCTTTTGGTTTGAAAAATGCAGGTGCGACATATCAGCGGCTGATGAACAAGGTCTTTGCTGAACAAATCAGTTGCAATATGGAAGTCTATGTTGACGATATGTTGACAAAGAGCAAGAAAGTTGTCGATCATCTAGTTGACTTAGGCTAGACCTTTGATCAACTGGATAAATATCAAATGAAGCTGAACCCGACGAAGTGCATATTTGGAGTTCGAGAAGGCATGTTTCTCGGGTACATTGTCAATCAACGAGGCATTGAAGCAAATCCTGAAAAGATCAAAGCCCTATTAGAGCTGCGATCTCCAACGACGAAGAAAGAAGTACAAAGTCTCACAGGACGAGTAGCAACACTCAACAGATTTGTATCGCGAGCAACTGATAGATGTCTCCCATTCTTCACAACGCTCCGAAAGACTTTTGAGTGGAATGATGAATGTGAGAAGGCATTTAAAGACTTGAAGAAATACCTGGGAGCACCTCCACTGTTGTCCAGGCCGATGATGGAAAAAATTGTACTTGTATCTAGCAGTATCGGAGAATGCAGTTAGCTCGGCGTTGATCAGAGTGGAGAATGGAGTGCAAAAACAAATTTATTACACGAGTAAGGCCTTCCGAGGAGCAGAAATAAGATATCCGAGGCTGGAAAAATTAGCACCGGCGTTGATTGAGGCAAGTAGGAGAATGAGGCCATACTTCCAGGCTCATACCATAGTAGTATATACTGATATGCCATTGAGGCAAGCCCTTCATAAACCAGAAAAATCAGGGAGATTGATGTATTGGGCAATAGAGTTGGGTGAATATGATATAGTTTATGAACCCAGATCATCGCTAAAAAGGCAGGCTGTAGCAGATTTTATAGCAGAGTTCACCTATCCTGATACCCCCGAGGAGAAAAATTTGCTCGCTGATCAACCTGTGGATGTTGTGGAATCAACAGACACAAGCTCAAACCAACTCCGGTTGGTAAAAGGGCGAGTGGATGTTTCAAGATCATCAATTTCGAGCTCAGACCAACTCCGGTTGGTAAAAGGGAAAGAAAATATTATCGACGAGGAGCAAGAAATATCAGGGGAGGATGAAAGGAAGCAACAAATATTTCACCGAGGAACTCTGTCAGATCAGAAATTTGAAGACGAGTTACCTATATGGAGGCTATATGTAGATGGCTCATCTTGCACAATAGGCTGTGGGGTAGGGATCGTTTTGAACAGCCCGGACGAGGTCGACATGGAATACGCCCTACGATTTCAATATAAAACTTCCAATAATGAGGTTGAGTATGAGGCCATGATTGCAGGTCTTAATTTGGCAAAAATTATGGAGGCGCAGCAGGTTATTATCTTCAGTGATTCTCAATTGATCGTAAGTCAAATGTTGGGAATATATGAAGCCAAAGGAGAATCATTGATTAGGTATTATGCAAAGGTGATGGAGTTGGTATCAGAATTTATTTCTATTCAGCTGGTCAGAATACCAAGAATGGAGAATGCGAGAGTAGACGCCTTAGCTCGATTAGCATCAGCTACTCGTACCGAGCTACGAAGAACAATCCCAATTGAAGTTTTAGTTGGTCGGAGTATAGATGAAGATCTGACGATGAATTTTACTACCCTTGATTTAGGACCATCTTGGATGGATCCCATCAGGGCATATATTGAGGAAGGAGAATTACTAATTGACAAGCTCGCAGCCAAGAAATTGAAGTTTAAAGCTGCTCGGAATGTATTAATTAACGGTATTCTATATAGAAGAGGAATTATGGCAGGTTTGCAAATATGTGTGCACCCCACCGAGGTGAAAGATTTTGATTGAAGAGGTCCATGAAGGGTCTTGTGGAGCCCATGTAGCAGGTCGGATGCTTTTGCAAAGGATGATGACGCAGGGATACTACTGGCCAACGATGAGAGCTGATTGTATAGCCTATGCCAAGAAATGTGACAAGTGCCAGCGCTTTTCCTCCATCCGAAGAACTCCACAAGCATTGTTGACACCCATCACTTCCCCTTGGCCATTTTCCATGTGGGGAATAGATCTGGTCGGGCCACTGCCAATGACCAGGGGAAGGTTCAAATACCTCGTCGTCGCAGTGGATTATTTTACTAAGTGGGTAGAAGCGGAGCCTCTCATTGATATGACGTACGACAACGTGTACCAATTTATCTGGAAGAATGTCATCTATCAATATGGTCTTCCTCATGCCTTCATCACAGACCATGGAACACAATTTGACAACGAGGAGTTCGCTGCCTATTGCCATTAGTCCAATATCTTAAAGATCCACTCGGCACCAAGACATCCTCAAAGCAATGGACAGACTAAAGTGACGAACAAAACACTACTAAATGGATTGAAGAAAAGACTAAGTGACGCAAAAGAAAAATGGATCAACGAGTTACAGTCAGTACTGTGGGCTTATCGTATTACTCCCCGAGCAGCAACTGGAGAATCACCATATATGCTGGCGTTTGGAAGTGAAGCTGTTATACCTGCTCCTTTTATTGAAAATTTTCTGGGGAATACTAGTGCTACATACTACTCGGCAAAACTCGGCAAAGCTCAAACTACTCAGTAAAAATATTCCTAAAAATGCCAACCTCGGTTGGTTATGAAACAAAATATTCCTAAAAATGCCAACCCGTTTGGCTAGGAAACAAAATATTCCTAAAAATGCCAACCTGTTTGGCTAGGAAACAAAATATTCCTAAAAATGCCAACCTGTTTGGCTAGGAAACAAAATATTCTTAAAAATGCCAACTTATGTTGGTTAGGAAGTACATATATTCTCGAAAATGCCAACTTATGTTGGTCGGGAGGTAAATATATTCTCGGAAATGCCAACTTATGTTGGTCGGGAGGTAAGATTATTCCAGAAAGCGCCAAAGTTGCTCGTAGATGAAAAATCCACTAACTATGGCTGGTCGGGGATAAAAACCCACTAACTGTAGTTTGTCGAAAAGGAAAATTTATCGACCTTGGTTGGTCGAAAACATTTTATGAAAACGAGAAAGTGATCGAGCAACATTTTTTATACTCGTAACTTTTAACTAAGTTGGTCGACAAACAAAACATCATTTTTTATCAAATGGTTACCACAAATTCAAACTAGTCGACAATAAGTTGATCGACAAACAACACAATATTGTTATCTTTTTAATAGATACATATGCACAGATGTAAAGTATTTTACAAGACAATAGCAATTAAGATAGCGAACAAAAATTAAAGTCTTTCATTAAAATAAAAAACAAAATACATCAGGAATGAAATACAAATTTATTACATCAATATTCCCATTCTATTGGTTTCTTCCCCTCTGCTTTAGAAACAGGTTCCTCGCCAGCAGGTGGATCATTTAAAGAAAGAGGAGAATTTATGAAGTTAAGATCTTTGAGCATCCTGATATTCATCACGGATGGTCGATCTAAGAGGTGCTCGATAAAGTATTTATTCATTTTGGGGCTTCTATTACAGATATATTTGTTCGTTTGGTGGCACATTATTATAACATTATGCAGTCGAGCACCAAATTCAACTTCACAAACTCACACGGAGGCGTATTCAGAAGCTCAAGAGGTACATTCAGAAGTTCAGGAGGCGTATTCAGGAGTTATTATGAACATACTATTGAAGTTCAGAAGTCAAATTTAGCATCTACAGTATTGAGATCTTTAATACTACTATCCCGACCAGCATTGAAGAAGACGTTGTACGAAAATGTTTCGAAATCCACCACTAGCTTGATACTAATCAAATTGAAGAGTTGATTTCAAAAGCTAGTATGTTACTCGACAAAGTATTCAGAGGATCATAAATAAGAAGAATCAAGCACGTGAAGTTAGCACTCAGTTGCTCGGCACAGGAGGCAGTTGGTCGGCTAGCAAACCAATCAACATACTTGAAGATTATGACAAGCTACAAGTTGCATACTATGGCATGGCTGCATCCAAATTCCCAGGGGTGATACATAGCACACGGAGTTCCTCTAAAGAAAGATTTGCAACCATCGATCATCCTGCATCATATGTCATCCAGGAGATAGTGCACTTTATGTTGAACAAATCAAGAAGACAGATCAAGAATTTCACGAGCACCGAGCAACACTGCAGAATAAATACTCCATCCTTTCAAGTAAACCATCAAGCATGGAGCATTGGGGGCTTCTGTTAACGCAAAAATTCTCCATCTATGAGGACCAATCAGAAAAGGACACATGTCATCCTACGTGGAAATATTCGACACCCGAGGAGAGTTGGTCGGCATCCGAGGAGAGTTGGTCGGCACCCGAGGAGTGTTAGTCAGCACCCGAGGAGAGTTAGTCAGTGCCCGAGGAGAATTAGTCGACACCCGAGGAGAGTTGGTCGGCCCCCGAGGAGAGTTAGTCGGCACCCGAGGAGAGTTGATCGGCATACTAACCAGGACGATCAAAGGATAACTATGCATTTAATGAGCATTAATGTACATTTATACTGTAGATGACAACACATAGCATACCAAGCAATTCAACAATTAGATTCGTTGAATGTAGACATAATGTATAAATGTCTATATACAATGAATCTCTTTATCTCCCATCACTATAAATACATGTATTCCCTTAGCCAAGAAAGGAGGGGGAGAGATCCAAGAGAACCTAGAAACCCCATACACAAGATACACATCCTTTCTCTCTCTACACCCTATGGTGCTATTGTAAACCCCTGGGAATAAAATAATAGTGGACGTAAGCTTTATTCATAGTCGAACCACTTTAAAAATCTTTGTCTCTTATGTGCTTGATTGGATTGCTTTCATCTATTTATCTATGATCATAAAAATGGGATTCGGCCCAGTTTTTTGCATCAGCAAAACACATTCAACATTTTCACGAACAAAAGAAAAATGAATAAAACACTATTTGACCAAATGTAAACAAACTGGAAATGATCGTCCCAGTTAAATGAAAATCCAAACCATCAAAATGTAATAATACTAAATCCGACTGAAAACTGAATGCGTAAATAAAATGTGTACAATGTCTCTCTAACATACAAAAATAAGAATGGGAGACACCTTCCCTAATTGGAAGGTCTAAATAATAGAACTGAGATGATAGAAGTCGAAGCGTCTAAATATGAAGACCTGCAACTCCCACAATAGCTGTCGCATGTCAAATTGTCCGAAAGTCTAAAGTTGGCATCCCTGTGTCTGGAGACGTAAAATAAAATACAACAAGAGAAAAGATATTTTACAAAAGATGGGTCAGAGCCCGAGTGTAAAACATTTTAAAACAATTTAGCAAGTACTTAAAAATTTCAATAAAGAAAATATTATGTGCATGATAGCTTTTCGAGCACTCACTTGAAATTATCACCTCTAAAAAATTGTGCACACCTTACGTACCTTTAATCCGTCCTAATTATCTTTAACACACCTAACTAGGTTGTAGCCATAAACCTTATAATTCTCACCCATAGCAATAACCCGTATTCACCACATAAAATTATTATTAAAATTTCTGCATTTACTATCCCAAGTAAAATTCCACATTATGGTTAAGAATTCACATATTGATTCGATTCCATTTACATACTCATCTACATATTTTCACGGTAGATTCAATCACAAATATTTATTTTACATCACACTACTATAAATAAATACTCATACACCAACCCTAGACTCAGCTGCGGTGCGGGCAAGTCTCGATACATCTCGTATTGAATAAAGAAAATTAGTTTGGAATCACTCTCGAACCGTATAAATACAAGTCACGCATATTGGAGGTGAAAATAGTTCCAAGCCTATGGCCTACGCACATACCTATGCTCCCATATGACTTCCAACTTATCAACTCACAGATAAGTCGTTCCAAGGTTCTATGCTCTGAGTTACCAATCTAATATCCCCCCGAAGGCTCATCAAGATAAGATTGTCCTCTCTTTAATACATCCCATGATAGCAAGTATAGTAGGTATGTCATACACATAATAGATAGTACTATAGGTATTCACACAATCCATCAAGATCATTAGGTATACACACAACCCAAATATTTTAGTTCATACGTATTATTATTCTCATTACTATATAAGATATATTGATTTAATTATGAATACTCTCTCTCGTAATTCTCAAGGATAATTCACCGCTCCAAACAACTTAAAGCTTTATTCCCAAATAGTTTTAATAATTCTGCCCTACGCTGAAATAAATTCGAATTTTTTTTTATCTCACTCGAATTAACTATGCTGCACAAATTTGAACCAAAATGAATTTTCCATAAATCATGTTACGTTGCTCAAACGAAACTTCATCTCATTTGAATGAGATAGAAGATCGTTTGAACGACCTCTTCGCACGAGATGCCATCTCGCTTGAACGAAATTGAACAATATCATCCCCTACCTCTCGCAGCAACGTTTTTCACCATTTTTAAACCTAAAAACCTCTACATATTAGTCCCAAACACCAATTAATCAGTTCTAATCAGTAATCCAACATGCATATTTGTTTTCTTACAACCTAGAATCATTTAATCCTTAGTAAACAACCCTTAAATCCAAAATTCCCAAATTAAATCAATTAAACCCTAGTTCTTCCCATTATCATTCAAGAACATACTAAACCCAGATTCGTTCATCATAATACATCATAAATTCATTATTTATAATCTACCTACATGCGGTTTTAACATATTGCGATTTCATATTGTAATTAATCATCTTAAAACCTCTTTCATCAAGATTATGAACAATACATGGGTATTGTACACCTATACTAACATGAACATGACTATTGCTATAGTTTAGCAAGAATTAAACACTTGCCTCATGAAATAAGGTTTGATCGATTGATGTAGTTTGTATGGTTTCGATCCTCGTTCTTCGATCTACGCGGTGGTGTAAAAGGTGCACTGGTGGTGGTTCTGGCCCTAAAACTCTCTCCTCCTCCTTCCTCCTTTTGGCCTCTCTGTGTCTAACATTGATAGCCCTCATCTATCCAACTTACACGATACATTAATCCTTTAATTTTTGTCACTAATTATACTCCAAAAACAAAATTTACCAAAATGCCCTCTTAGGATGCCGATTTGGTCTTAAATTGTCCCGAGACCCAAACTAAACCCCCGAGTAGACTTTTCTAACTCCCGACCCTTTCGGACACATTGGAGACCTCAACATGGTCATTTAGGTGACTTATAAATATTTTATTTTTTATTCCATTAATTTAGTCCTAACACGCGCATCCCGACTTAATTACCATAATTATCGTATTTCTCACTCTTGACAATTTTCATAAATTCTCAATCATATTCACAATCATATATTACTTTATTCCCTCAGTAATATTCAATATAATTCTCATAAATAAATACCAACCCTTATCTCGCTAGTTAATATTTATTTTTATCCGGATTAATTATCAATTAATTTTCCAAATTTA
Organism: Sambucus nigra; assembly: GCA_949130495.1. Classification (NCBI taxonomy): domain Eukaryota; kingdom Viridiplantae; phylum Streptophyta; class Magnoliopsida; order Dipsacales; family Adoxaceae; genus Sambucus; species Sambucus nigra. The sequence continues at coordinate 31,144,735 of OX422215.1, read as the reverse complement.
ATTTAATAATCCAATATTTAAAATAATTAAAAATACGAGGTGTTACATAATTCCTCCCTTTACAACGGAATTTTGTCGTGAAATTCAGAAAATAAAAGTATCCCTGGATATTTCCCACACATCTCATCCCCCCATTCCTAAGTAGAATCCTCGACGTTATAGTGCTCCCACTGAACACGCACAAGTGGAACTACATTCGACCTCAATCTCCTCTCGCTATGGTCTATGATAGCCATCGATCTCTCCGCATATAAACTATCAGGTTGTAAATCACTCTGCTCAAGCACAATATGAGTATGAGTCAACTCATAAGAGAAGAGATATGGAACACATCATGTATACGATGCAAATGTTTCGGCAATCCCAGTTAATATGCCACCATTCCAATCCTCTCGATGGTGATAAATGGCCCCATGTACCTTGATGTCAAAATCCCCTTTTTTCAAGTCTCATTTTCCTTCATAGGAGGTACTCACAGTAAAACCTGATCCTCAATAGAAAATTCATAAAAGAACCATTTGGCATCAGTATAGATTTTCTACATGTTTTGAGCTACCCGTATACGTCCCCGAATCATCTCTATCCTGTCCGTAGTGTCCTGTATCAACTCTGGCCCTAGTAACTTGTTTTCCCCCACCATGAACCATCATGCAAGAGAACGACAAGATCCACCATATAACGCCTCAAATGGGGCCATGCCAATTGTAAACTGATAGGAGTTATTATATGCAAACTTCACCAGTGGAAGGTACTGTTCCCAACTTGACTTTAAATTCAAGAACACATATACGCAACATATCCTCTAATATCATATTAGTCCACTCAGTCTGCCAATCAATCTGCAGGTGATACGTCTACTCAATCGTAACTCAGTGCTCATAGCCTCCTGGAAAATTCTCCCAAAACCCGAGGCATGAAACCTTGTCCCGATCAGACACAATATCAACTGGTACTATATGCAATTTCACTATCTCAGTGTCATTTGTCATTCTTACTTTATCTCTACTAACGACATCTTGTAGTTGAACGGTCTTCCCTTACCGCTCCATTCTAGTGGCTAATTAACTTTATTCACCACCTATGAATATATTCTATCATTAAATCTAATAATTCACCTTAGTACTTAAACGATACTTGGAAAATTTATTTTCGTTTTGTCACTAATATGAGCTTCCTTATGCACTGCTAAAAATATTTCCTCTACTAAAAAAAAACTTTCTAACATTCCCCCATGTGTTAATCCCCATAATCATTAGTTTTCCTCCCACATCATTTCCACCTCTTTAATATTTTTGAAATATTACGCTGTTCCCTTTGTTCCTTCATTAATGGTGCCCTTTAGTCTGATGGTCTATTCACTACCATTCGAACTAGTGATCCATCAGCTCGTGGGAGATATTCGCAATAATACCCGTTTATGCGTGATAGACTTCAAAATATTCTAAATTTGTTATGATGCAACCCTCGTCATATTACTCCACTTTACTGAGTGACTGTTGATTATTCTTAATAATGTACAATGTACATTCCACGTACTTTATGCCACTATAACATTCCTTATTCTAATACTCTTCGGTTTCTAGTAATCCCCTTTCTCACTAAGAAATGTTGTCACCCCTTTGTCTCATTCTAGTTCTATCTCAACTTTATTCATACATCTATATGTATTCTTGTGTTTTCACTTCTTCTCCCCGCAATTGTTTTCAAAGACATGATTAACTAGGGCGCCCATACACCATATACCCGTGCATTTCTGCACACCCGTATTAAACGTGATACCTCTATCCCAAACTATGCCTCACATACTTAGCATGGGTATGTAATAAGTTCATACTTGACCACCTTACATTTTCCACTTAATTATAACATAGGTCGTTCTATCGGTCTACTCGTGGTGTCAACGATTAATAATATTTTCTCATTTTAACATTATATGGCTCTACCGACCTTAATTCATAATATAACTATTATCTCACAGTTGTAAGTATATATATATGTGTAATAACTATGGTACAAAACCCAGGTACTACACACAAAACATCTTCAAACACCCAATGTTCGTTAAGTTTCATGTGTGGGATGTCTCGCAAGCGAAATCCAAATAAGTAACTCCCCCGATACACTACTATATATCAAACATTGCTGGTCGTCGAGATCTGTTTAGTCCTTAGTCCATAACATGTACCCCTGAATTTCCATCTGTGGACATAAAAGTCTACTCGTCCACTCTCATGTCTCTAAGATGAATTTTACATGGCGCTTCCATTATCACTAAGTTCTCAGTGCTATATAATTTCACGAGCTATATCCATCCGCTCGACAATAAATTAACATACAATGAATCACATCAGTAAAAGTCCCTACTCATTGGGATTTAATATAACAAGACAATATACTCACAGAAGTCTACAATAGAATACAATATATATGCAGGCTCAACCCTCTTTCAAGTTGTACCTCGTAAACCAAAACATATTACCCAGAAATAATGAGTACGAGAGTCTTAGCATACAATTTACTATCAGTCATTACACACTGTAATAATAACATTCTTTACTATTATAACACCTAAAAAGGAGCAAAAATTGCTATGTAATATATATACAAATTCTCTTAGTGTCCAAACTTGTTCCTCCATGCAGTTGACACAAAAGTCTCGCTACCCAATGGTAGTCATACACATAAAAGGCTACTATCGCCAGCACACCCACTAATTCGATACACACTCGAATTGTAGTGTTACTAGTCTATTACTGTGACTCATCCATGTCACCTGAAGCGACATTACTTATTTCTAAGGGTAAGGAAATTATTTTATCCCCATTTTCCATTTACCGTTGTTTGTTAACAGGTCCTTGAGCCTAACTCTCATGTCGGAAATGACCCATTATTTGACTATAACGATTATCTATCTAAGATCTCATTCTGGGTTTGCCGGATGCTTTGCTTTGGGATAACCTTCTTTATGCGATCTATCACTACATAACCATAACAACTGTGCAGAGAAACTCTCTCGCTACTGTACTTAGCCCTGCTGGCCTCACTCATGATCTCCTCAGCCATGACAGTTTTGAGGAATGAAGATGTTGTTATTACTGTTGAGGACCTCGCTGGTCCTATGTGAACCCAATGATTCCTCAGGTCGATAACCTCTTTGACTAAATCTCTTATCTTAATTCTCTTTCTGGGAATATCTCTCATGCTTCCATTATGACCCACTGTCATCATTCTCCTTTACTTTCCCTGTCCAACTGCTCTCACATTCCCATTGTGGATTTAGTTTAATACTGGTGGTCTTACACACCACCTATAGGACACCTTTATGTTTCCATTCTCTATCTCAGGCCCATGATCCATGTCGGTGTGTTTTTCTCCCGAACCTGGAAGTCTTAGCCCCGATTGTTACTCTCGTTGTCCCTTTGGCTCTTCTAGCCCTAAGGAACTTGTTGCTCACCTTGACAGCCCCGACTGAATCTACCATCACTCGATAAGAATTCGAATTATCTAAAGCATTTTCATGGGTACCTTACTAGGAATACCCTCTTATGGTGCCTCACTGGTACCGTTAAATTCAGTGTCTCTCTTTGTTTATATTTTGCAATCCTCTTGGCGTCGTTCTCCTGGAAGCGTTGATGTACTCATGTAAACGAATGGCATTGATGACGTCGACCCTAGTCACCTTAGACGTATCTCCCCTTCATGATTGGGTGTTTTATCCACGAGTCCATTTTCAACCTACAGACCCTTTTTATTATCCCTATCACTTTCTTCGGTTAAGGAGTTTATTAAATATATTAATTTATCTCTCACAGTTAGTCTCTACCTCATGTACTTATGATAAGTTCATAATTCCATTTGCATTCATGTCTGCATAGTAGATGGAAGGTCTTAGGATAAAACCTCACCCAACCTTTCATTTAATTATATATATATATATATTGCTTTATAAGTGGCGACTAACTACCATTGCTCTATGCTGCTCCAATGAGCTAGAAATTTTGCCCCAAATTTAATTTTGAGTGCCACTGTAGTACACTCTATATTTTTCCCTTTGGATTATCCCCTTCTATTGGCCCACCACACTTCCTCTTTTCTTCAAGTCCTTATATGCGATTCTTGAAAGGAGTTCCTATGACTCTCCTCTTAGTGGTCTGTGTTGGGTGAGTTTGAATTCTCATTATTGTTATCTACAACAGTGTTAGGGAAGTCATTTATCCCGAGAACTTGTCCCTTTTTATCATCTTCATAGACAATAATTTCTATGACTCCTATCATGATCACCATTCTTCGAATACTCCATATCTCCTACTGTACCTCTTCTCCTTAAATCCTTCTAACGGTCCTTTACTGGTCGTCGCATGTCGTCCGGTGTACCACACCCATCCTAACTCGTATATGAATTGCATCAACTATGCTTAATAGTAGGAGAACGTAAGTCACATTCGTAGAGGAATAAAACAATCCTATGATAAGGCTCTAAATCAAAGAACGCTACGCTGAAACATGAAAAGACATATAGATCCAAAAGGACTCTAGAACCTGATGCACTGATACCACCTGTGATACCCCGCCTAATTAAATACTGGGCAGAGTATCTGGTTGGCTCATTCTTAGCATCACTATCGAAAAATAATTTTCTTATTAACCACCTAATAATTAATTAAGCTAGTGTCAAAACATTTTCCCCTTAGTAAACATTATTTAATTTAAATCATTAAACACGTCCAACAATTTCACGGACAAATGAATAATGAGTAAAACACTATTTGACTAACTGTAAAGAAACTGGAAATAATCGTCCTAGTTAAATGAAAATCCAAAACATCAAAATGTAACAATAATAAATCCTACTGAATACTGAATAAGTAAATAAAATGTGTACAATGTCTATCTGACATACAAAAATGATAATCGACGACACCTTTCCTAACTGGAAGGTCTAAATAATAAAACTAAGATGATAGAAGTCGAAGCATCTAAATATGAAGACCTGCAACTCCCACAACAGCTGCAGCACGTCAAATTTTCCGAAAGTCTAAAGTTGGCGTCCCTGTGGCTGGACACCTAAAATAAAATACAGCAAGAGAAAAGAGATTTTACAAAAGACGGGTCTGAGCCCGAGTATGAAACACTTTAAAATAATTTAGAAAGTACATAAAAATTGCAATAAAACAAATATTATGTGCATGATAGCGTTTTGAGCACTCACTTGAGATTCTCAACTCTCAACTATTGTGCAAACCTAACGTACCTTTAATTCGTCCTGATTATCTTTATCACACCTAACTGGGTAGTAACCATAAACCTTATAATTCTCACCCGTAGCAATAACCCGTATTCACCACATAAAATAATTATTAAAATTTTTGCATTTACTATTCCCAAGCAAAATTCCACATTATGGTTAAGAATTCACATATTGATTCGATTCCATTTACATACTCATCTACATATTCGAGCGGTAGATTAAATCACAAGTATTTATTTTTCATCACACTACTATAAATAAACACTCATACAACACCCCTGGACTAAGCTGCGGTGCGGGCCAGTCCCAATACATCTCGTACTGAATAAGGAAAATTAGTTCGAAATCACTCTCGAACCGTATAAATACAAGTCACACATATTGGAGGTGAACATAGTTCCAACCCTGTGGGCTACGCACATATCAACGCACCCATATGACTGCAAACTTATCAACTCACAGATAAGACGTTCCTAGGTTCTATGCTCTGAGGTATGAATCTAATATCCCCCCGAAGGCTCATCAAGATAAGATTGTTCTCTCTTTAAGACATCCCATGATAGAAAGTATGGTAGGTATTTCATACACATAATAGATAGTACTATATTCAAACAACCCATCAAGATCATTAGGTATACACACAACCCAAATATTTTAGTTCATACGTAATATTATTCTCATTGCTACTTATGATATATTGATTTAATTACGAATACTCTCTCTCTTAATTCTCAAGGATAATTCACCGCTCTAAACACCTTAAAGTTTTATGCCCAAATAACTTTAATAATTTTGCCCCATGCTAAAATAAATTCGGCATTTTTTTTATCTCACTCGAATTAAGTATGCTGCACCAATTTGAACCAAAACGAATTTTCCAAAAATCTTGTTACGTCGTTCAAACGAAACTGCATCTCGTTTGAAAGAGATAGTAGGTCATTTGAAGTACTTCTTCGCTTGAGATGTCATCTCGTTCGAACGAGATCCCATCTCGTTTGAACGAGATCCCATCTCGTTTGAACGAGATTGCACAGTATCATCCCCTACCTTTGGCAAGAGCATTTTTCACCATTTTCAAACCTAAAAACCTCTATAGATCAGTCTCAAACACCAATTAATCAGTTTTAATTGGTACTCCAGCATGCATATTTGATTTTTTACAACTTAGAATCATTTAATCCTTAATAAATAACCCTTAAATTCGAAATTTCCAAATTAAATCAATTAAACCCTAGTTCTTCCCATTATTATTCTAGAACATACTAAACCCAGATTCATTCATCATAATACATCATAAATTTATGACTCCGAATCTACTTACACGAGGGTTTAACATATTGCATTTTCAGATTGTAACTAATCATCTTAAACCTTCAATTTCATCAAGATTGTGAACAATACATGGGTATTATACACCTATGCTAACATGAACATGATTATTGCTACATTTTTGCAATAATTAAAAACTTGCCTCATGAAAGAAGGTCTGATCCATTTATGTAGTTGGTATGGTTTCGATCCTCGTTCTCCAATCTCTGCGGTGGTGGTATTGGTGGTCTAAACGGTGCGCTGATAGTGGTTCTGGCCCTAGAAACCTCTCCTCCTTCCTCCCTTTGGCCTCTCTATGTCTAACACTGATAGCTCTAATCTAACCCACTTACATAATATATTAACCCTTTAATTTTTGTCACTAATTATACTCTAAAAATATAAATTACCAAAATGCCCTCTCGAGATGCCGGTTTGGTCTAAAATTGTCCCCGGATCCAAACTAAACCCCCAGGTAGACTTTTCTGACTACTTCGACACCCTTTCGGACACATTGGCACACTCGAAATGACCATTTGGGTGACTTATAAATATTTTACTTTTTATTCCATTAATTTAGTCCTGACACGACTGACACACACGTCCCGACTTAATTATCGTAATTGTCCTATTTCTCATTCGTGACAATTTTCATAAATTCTTTATCATATTCCCAATCATATATTAGTTTATTCACTCAGTAAAATTCAATATAATTCTCATCAATAAATACCAACCCTTATCTTGTTAGTTAATATTTATTTTTAATCTGGTGTTATTATCAATTAATTTCCCAAATTTAATTTAATTAATCTAATATTTAAAAATCATTAAAAATACGGGGTGTTACATATACCAAAGGGTAGAAACCAACCTATTTCTTCCCAAAAATGGAGAAATGCTGAGAATCCTAAGGAATAATCCAACATGCCAATAAATGCAAACTCTTAACAAGCGGTGCAAACTTTCTTTATGGTCCAATTTACAAACTCTTCCCTTAGATAAAGTACAAAACATGCTTCAAAAAGATGCCTAAGATGGACAATAACATAAATGATAGGGACATTAATGTCAGACGTACTTATAGTCAGGATCATGTCCATAAGATAAAGAACTAGAAGATGTTTCAGTTACACATAGAAGATCTTGTCCAGGACGATCATCTCAAGGATTCACATGAACAAGATAAAATCCTCATCACGGGTTAATATAATATAAAAAAGGTTGATGGTGACATCCCACCATCCGAGATGATAAGCTATATATGGTTATACAGATCCTTACAAATGTCTAGGGAAAATATGAGGGAAAGTGTTAGGATTGTGACCAATGTACAAGTGGCTTTCCATGTAGAAATGTCAACGCCTATTCTTATCGAGTGAGAATATAGAGACATGATCCTAATATGATGATTATGTGTAGAAACTATGATCTAGCTGGTGTTAACTACCTCTATAAATGCTTGGTCCAGGTGGTGAACTTCGACATAATTAATATTAGTCCATCACGGAAGTTCGTTATAGATCTAATATGTTAACTTCTCATACAAACTTGGATATAATATCTAGTATTTGGACACAAAGTTTGGTCCTTTAATCAGTTGTAATGACGATGTGGAGACTCCACTAGGGAAGATCAAGTTTCCCATTAAGGTTGGCCTTATCAATCAGGATATTAAATTTCATGTGATCTAATTGGATTCACCCCATAATTTCATCCTAGGAAGATGATGGCTCCATATTTTGAGAGATGAAATAACTTTGCTTCATTAGAAACTAAACGAGTAGGGAATCAACAAAGTTTGGGGCGATCAGGTATCCTCAACATGCAACTTTCTTATCACTTCCATAGAATAAAAAAAATCTTAACCCAAGAAACGTTTGTACGATGATGATTCAGAGGGTAACCATCCTACATAGAAACTAAATGGAGCTAAATTGGGGGGTGGAAGATAACATGTTTACCCCCTCTAACCGAGTAATGGAGGTCCTCAAAAGTTTTGTTCAAAACTCATCTCAACTAGATAAGAATTTCCTAAATAGTTCTAACAAGCCAGAGAATGAATCAGAGCCTCTTATTCAATTATTTGGATGGAAGTGGACGTGTTAACCTGGAAATCCTATGGTATACTAATAATTTAGCCAAATGTTGCTTGTCACCGACTCCACATAGATCCTACACGTCGTTCAGTCAAGCAGAAGCCAAGAAAATCATCCCCTTAGAAATTTAAGGCGACGAAGAATGGAGTTGAGAATCAAAATTGTGCCAATTCCATCATGGAGGTTTATTTTTTCGGATGAGATATCTAACACAAACGTGGTTAGAAAGAAGAATCGAAATTGGAGGGTTTTTTTATCACTTTAAAGACCTCAATAATGCTTTCACATAAGATTAATTTCCTCTCCCCAAGATTGATTAGCTTATTGACTCCACAACAGATCATTAACACACGCATTTCATGGAGTCTCTCTACTATGGACCACCGATAAAACGATGTAATTTTGATTCTTCGGTTCATCCTTAATCTCCATTTTCATAAACCTAAGTCTAAATTCATCCATTGGTGGTTTATAAACCTCTACAAAAGCCTAGAATAGGTTCCAAAACCATTTTAAATAATCTTAAATCAAATTCTAATAATATAAGGTCAATATTTACTCCGATTTCATCAAAATAGATGTTAAATAATCACTTTCAACCGATTTAATATAAGGATCATTTTAAAATTCAGGTAGTGACTACCTATGTAACGATGTCATTTGAAAGAAAACCAACAAGATTTATATGAGATGACTATGAGGAATAAGAAGTACAAAGAAACCTAGGAGTAGTTTCCAAAAATCAGAGAAGGCAATGCCGGACGAAATGTAAATTCCAAGGAACCTTGAATACTAAATCATGGGCTTCTCTAATACTAACACTAACATTTTTTTATTTTCCACATGCCAAGTTTCTAGATTATAAGCCGAAGATAGGGGACATGAAATAATTTATATCATTCTAAGCATCAAGGACAAATAATAAATACAAAAGGCATTATAGTAGTGTATACAATGTGTGAATAAAATGAGATAATGTTTATGAGACTCAAAAATTGAATATGTCGCCACAATGATTAAGTCTCAAAGTTGAATGCATTGAAATTTTAGGAATTGTCATGAGATCATGAAAAAATATCTAAATATATAACTGAAGAGTATGGCATAAGTGAAATGAGTTTCCTAAATCTAAGTATCGATAACCGGAAGAAAAGAACAATGCAAGTTTGGCCTCTCAACCTTTTTACTCAGGGTAAAGAATGCTTGGAAGGAGTTTAGAAATATATTACAGTTTAGACCCTACATTTTCATGAAATATCTTACATTACTTAAATAATATTATATATGACGCATTTACACATCATGTCATGCCTGCAGAAACAAATACCGAAAATACTTCGCCCCTCATATAAGTTAGAAATATCCTTTCAAGATGTCCAACTACACTATACATATATAAAAATTTTAATCATCGGTCCAAAGTCCAGTAAGTAAGCCACATTATCTCAATATAAATCTACAAGCATAGTATCGACGATAATAACTATGTACTAAGAGTTATAACCATGCATAGTACCTAAATATTATATTGTTATCCTTGAAGTAACCATATTAAAGTAATAATAGTAGGGCAATCCAAATCCTCATATGAATATGTCCATCGTCAGACCAGGTACATATATAAGTACCCCATGAAGGTTTAAAGCTTCGAGGGACCTTTCGTGCCTCTATCAGATCAATTCTTAAAACGTTCTTATTATAACAGATTATAGAACAAGTACACCTAAACGAAGGGAAAATCCATACACCATCACATTATCGTCTAATCACACATTTTATGACAAATCAGTCCTCATATGCCTCCCTCTCTTTATACGGTTAATCAACTGCAAGAAGGATCATGACATAGACTTATGCATAACTTGCATTATCAGCCAAGGGAGTAATACCCGATATTGTGAACAATCCCATGAAATCCTCGCTGATATATGAACCATGAATTTAAACACACCTTTAGTATGTCCATATATAGAGCATAAATTATATAATTTACTAATACATGTAAATGAATACAATATAATACCCTAACAATTCATATAAACTAAAAGTCCCCTGGAGTAAGCCTAATTCCCATATACATATCCTCTACACAAATGCATACGATCAAAACCCTGGTGTCCCAACAAAAATCTTAAAAGATGGAGCTCAAAGTGAAGCGATCTCATTTGAGCAAGCTTTAGCTTGAACCAGGGTTACACGCATTCGAATGAGAGATCTACCACCCATCCCCAACGAACCCAAAATGACTATGCAACAAAAATTTCAAATCAAACTATAATTTCATCAATTTTATTCATACCAGAACGTAATCAAAGGTTATTATAACATATAATAAATCCAAAATATTATTTAATTAGGATATTAAAAATGTGTACTAAAATAAATAGTATCAAGACAAATTTGTCATTATAAGGTATTAATCATTAATTTCACATATGTTCTTCAAAACTCATCTCAACTATATAAGACTTTCCTGAATAGTTCTAACATGCTAGAGAATAAATAAGAGCCTCTTATTCAATTACTAACATGAATCTGGACGTGATCGCTTGGAAACCCTATGGTATTCTTGTAATTTATCGAAATGTTGCTTGTCACCGACTCCACATAGACCTTGCATGTCGTTCAGTCAAGAAGAGGCCAAGAAAATTGTAAAAGGGGGTTACAAGTGTGTTCACTACATTTTGGGATGAGGGTCCCTCAAAAACCCCATTCTGCTTCTAGAAAATACTTGGGCGTAGAACCGCTAGGACCTCCCTCCCTCAATGGCAAGAAAATATTTGGGCACGGATCCGTCGGGACTCCCGTCCCTCAACTGCAAGAAAATATTTTGAAGAGGATCCGCCAGGACTCCCTTCCCTCAACGGAAAGGGGATATTCGGGCCAGAATCCATCGGGGCTCCCTCCCTCAACTGCACATAAATATTTGGGCATGGATCCTCCAGGACCCCGCTCCCTCAATGACAGAAAATATATTTGGGCGTGGAACCCCAGGGTCCCTCAATGATAGAGTTTATATGTTTGAGTGAAGAAATCCAAGGGTTCCTCAATGGAAGAAAATATGTTTGGGAGAGGAGCCCTCAAAGTCCTCTCCCCCAGCTCCAGAAAATATTAACCGCGGAACCCCCAAGGTTCCTCAGCTTCCAAAAAATATTGGGTAAGTAACCCTCAAGGTTATCTCCCCCAACTTTAGAAAATATTGAATGCGGAACCCTCAAGGGTCCCCTAGCTTGCTGAAAAATAGGTTAGGATGAGGAAGGATTCTTCCAGGAGCAACCCTTCATCATGAAAGATTATTCTCTTTAAGAATAAAACACTAATATTTATATATGTGTACAAGTAGCCTAGTTGAGAAAGCGGGGCTCAAATAGGTCAGTTGGGATCTCTTGGGAGTTTGGGCATGGCGACTGAGGAACGAGGTTTGTTAAGAAAAGCTCAACCACTTATCACTTTAAGATTGAAAGAATACTAATAGAGACCCCAGGGTCACCCAGTCCTTAGACAGTTTACAGTTACTCACAATTGAAGTGATCAACCAAGAGGTTAATCGCAAGAAATGAAACTGAATATAAAATGATTTTAGAGAATAGGGGTTCTCAAATACCCCTACCAAGTTTTAATGACAAAAACAAGAGAGGGTGCCAAAGCCCCTCTCAAGAAAAATGATTTTAGAGGAAAGGGGTCATCAAGACCCCCCTCCCCCTCAAGATTGAAAATTTTAGAGGTGAAGGTCCTCGAGGCCTCCTCTCTCAAGCGTACAAACCTTTTAACATAAGTTATAGTTTCACAAGATATTTACCAAATCAAATGTTTTGTCTTCAAGCTCAAACATATTTTCTTTTTGACTTTGGTTGGCACCAGGTTGCACCTGTCTTAGGGGACAGGCTGTTGTACACATGTAGGAACAAATAGTACATTTCAGACCTTGTCCCTCACCAACCCCCACAATTTTGGAGCCCAAAAGTGCCAAATCAACCCTAGTGAACAAGTATAAATAAGACCCCTGGGCAAGGATAAAAGATATAGAAAAACTCAGTATCATTGTTACTCTATCAAAATCACAGCTATAGTGCTAAGTGCCTTGTTCTTTCACTCCTTACTGACAGCCATCATTCTCACGAGGTCCTCTTGAGAAAATTTACTATTATTGTCATGTAATTTCCTCTTCTTATTGGGAGGGAGTTATAGCCTGAGCTCCATTTTTACCAAAAGGAGAGATTCGTCAGAAGATGCTCCAGAAGTTCTTTAGAACCTTGGAGACAATGTCCATTGGAGTGGGTCACGCCTCACCCTTTCCAGTTATTCATAGACCTTAGTCTCACCACCTTCTTACATTTGGCGACTCAGTTGGGGAGGTATTATTTCTTTAATGGACAAAGAAGGTTTCAACATTTCTAAGAAGCTAGTTTTTTAAGAAATTCCATCTGGTAATGGAACTCATAGCGACCAGACTGCTCAGGAAGAAGTGGTGATGATCGGACCCAAGGCACCTGCTCCTCAGGGAGGGTAGACCAGCTCGCCGGTAGCGGATCCAATGGAAGGTATGAATTTCATGCCAATGTTTTTTGACTTCTTGAAGAAAAATAATGTATACCTATCATGTTTGGGTCAAGGATGTGTAACACCAGTTGTTTTCGCCTTTGGAAGGGTAGCCACCCCAGTTGCAATTCTAGCAGAGACGATTCCTCCATGGAAGGTGGTGCCGGAGAGGGTTACGGCTCCATCAGGCTCACCAGCGGCTAAGAGTATGAGTTTGGAGGAGCCACCCTCCAAGGCTGTTACCATGGAGGAGGTGAGGAAGTTGATATCCTCCTCTTAGAGGGAGGGTCCTCATATATATGAGGAGTTACAAGACCCCTACCCACAGGAAGTAAATGAGAAGCCATTCCTAGAGGGGTATATCCCACCAAAATTTATCAAGTTCAGCAGCAAAGGGGTGAACCCAATAAGGCATATGAAGAGGTTTATTGAGTACTTGGTAGTACATGCTGGTAATAAAACTCCAAGGTTGAGAGAATTTTCTAAGACCCTCACTAGGAAGGTTTACACATGGTATTCCCATTTGGCACCTAATAGCATCCCTACTTGGGAAGAGATGCACTGGTAGTTCCTTCAGAAGTTCTTTGTAGCAGAGGATGAATTCACATTAAGGTACCTGGCACAAGAGGTCCAGAAGCCTAGTGAGGAGTTAATGCAATATATCAAATGCTTTCGTGAGAGAGCATTGGATGTCTATGAGGACATATAGGAGGAAAGGCTATCAAAAATATGTGTCGAGGGACTCTTAGAGGAATACATGTTGCATTTTATCAATGAAACTAGAGACAAAACTTTTAGAGAGTTCACTAGGGTCGCCAGCAACATAGCCATTATTATCAAGTCGAGAGCCTCGATTTGGAGGACACACGTGCCACTGACTTCTTAGAGGTTTCAAGTTTGGAGGAGGCAAGAAGTTAACTATGTTGATGGAAATCCCAAAGGAAAGAAGGGAGGCTCCGGATCCAAGAGCAGCATTCTTGATAATAAGAGGAAGTTTGGGGAATAAGCCCCATCGCTACTACCCTACAGTGTAACAGAAGCTATGGATTGTTATCTTACTTTGGTACGAGAAGGGGTAGTAGGTCCTCCTCGCTTGAAAGGAGAAAACCCACCTACAGCTGATAAAGACAACCCAAAATACTACGAGCTACACCAACAGGTGCAACACTCCACCAAAGATTGTTACTACTTGAGAAGGACCAGTGGCAAGCAGGTGGCCAGTGGTACCTTGCAGATACCTCCTGTGGATGTTAATGAGAACCACTTCCAGCACATCACTTCGGTACTGCCAATATGGTAGTTACTTATGTTGAAGAAGCAATGCAAGAGCTAATAGAGTGGGAGTATGGTGATAAATTATATGAAGGATTGGAAAAGTAATTGTTGAGCAGATTTGAGGTGGAAAGAAAGCGAAAGGAGTGGTTCTTCACTCCGAAACAAAAAGAGGACAAAAATTGGGAAATTGAGCAAGTGAACCTATCAGGGGGGGGAGGTAGACGTTATCCTTGCTCTGGACAAAGGGGGGAAATCCGAGGCAGAATATGTTTGTAACTCCTAGACGTATGAGGTAGACTTAGACTCTGAGTATGAAGCCATAAAAAGGAGTCCTAAGTTCAAATGATTCTTAAACCAAATAGGGGTAAAATAGGACCTAAGGGTTCACAAGGAAGTCTTAGAAGTGATGCAGCAATGTAGAGACCCCTCACTGAATTGGCAGGCACCAATTGGGAGGTTGATCAAAAGATACACATGTGAGGTGGTTTTTTTGAGACACATAGACAGGTGCTTTACTTCCACAACCGCCCGTTGTATGTTATAGCTATAATCAATGGATTCTCATTACCTAGAGTATTAATGGAGGAAGGATAATATATTAATATCATGTCAATCAATACGTTATACTAGATGTGGATAGACCAAGAGAAGATGGTGCCGGTGCCGCTAGTGATCTCAGGGTTTGACAGTACTGAAATGCAATCCCTGGGCTATGTGAATGTGGGAATCAAGTTGGGGAACTTCACTTCTCACATCAAATTCCGCATCATCAATGCCAACACCAGTTACCAGTTACTCATTGAAAGGGTATGGATGCATACCCATGGCATAGTACCCTCCACCTACCATCAGTGTGCAAAGGCCAATATCTGAGGAATCGAGATCATAATCAAGGCCACGTAGAAACCCTTCACCATTGAGGAAGCCCATCTGGTGGATGTGGAATTCTACATGGAACTAGATGAAGAAAGGAAGAATTGTACGAGAATACTAGATGAGAAGAAAATTATTGGAGGAAATGACCAGTCAAAGAAGTCTGTCCATGATCGCTTGGGGGTGAGGGTGATTCCCAACTTAATAAAAGGTAGGAGAAAGGTGGAGGAGGTAGCCAAACACCCTCGAACTTGCAAAAAAGTGGTCCTACCAAATGAAAAATTATTTATCGTTTATAATGGTCTCTACGGGTGGTGTTTTGGGATGAAAGAATCGACCCGACACTAGAATTTTTTTGTATGAATCACATATTATTGAGAACATTGAGGAACCATAGGAAGATCCAGAATGCATGTAGGATGGGCCTAGGGAGCAATTGCAAGAGTTGGAGGAAATCAACATGAGGGTAGAAGGGGGTGATGGTAGACCTATTCTAATCACCAAGGGTCTGAACGTAAAACAAAAAGAAGAGATCATTGGTTTTCTCAAAGAGTTCAGAGATGTGTTTTCCTGGAAGTTCACAAAAATTTCGGGGATAGACCTAGAGGTGAGCTCCCATAAATTGAATGTTCTTCCCAATGCTCTTCCAGTAAGGCAAGAAATACGCACGTACAAAGCCGATCTAGACTTAAAAATAAAGGCGGAGGCAGAGAAGCTATTGTCCATGGGGTTTATTAAGCCTATTCATCACCCTATGTGCCTCTCCAGTATAGTGACGGTGGTAAAGAATGATAAAAGCCAAATTCGCATTTGTGTGGATTTTTTCGATTTGAATCGAGCGTGTCCCAAGGACGAATTTCCTCTACCAAGCATAGACAACTTAATTGACGCAATCGCAGGCCATGGGATGTATAATTTCATGGATGGGTAAGTTAGCTACAACCAGATCAAGATGGATCCATCGAATGTGGAGAAGACTACCTTTCGCACACCGCTAGGAAATTTCCACTACACGGTGATGCCATTCAGATTAAAGAATCCTGGGCCACGTACTAGCGGAACATTATGGCAATATTTTCATGACTTGCTTTATGACATACTATATTTTTACACAGATGATTTTGTGTTGAAATCTAAGAAGGAAAGCAAGCACCTGCAGGACCTCCGGAGAGTGTTTTAGAGGTGTTGCGAGTATAAGATGCGAATGAACCCCTCGAAGTGTGCCTTCTGGGTCACTACGAGAAAGTTTTTAGGATTCGTTATGAATAGGCAAGGGGTGAAAGTGGATGAAGAAAAGATGAATGCTACAGTAATAATTCCACCCCCGAAGAGCAAGAGGCAGCTCAAGAGTTCTTGGGAAAGGTATCCTACCTAAGGAGGTTTATTCCCGCACTAGTATAAGTGACTCACCCATTTACACCCCTACTGAAGGAAAAAGCTAATTGGACTTGGGGGGAAGAACAGAAGAAAGCCTATGAGAAGATCAAAAAAAAATTAGCCTCTCCATCCACGATGATCACGTCAAAGACTGGGGCATCACTGCTGCTCTACCTCACTTTAACAGAAAGGTCTATAGGAGCATTATTGTCTCAATAGAAGGAAGGAGTAGAGAAGCCAGTATATTACTTACCGGGGATGATCATGGGTACAGAATCAAGGTATACCAATGTATAAAGACACTGCCTTGCCTTAGTTTTCGTGGCTCAAAAGTTACGACACTACATGATGGCCTTTACAGTCCACATAGTCACAAAGTGTGACCCTATCAAGTATCTATTAGCGCGGATGATCCTGGTAGGGAGAGAAGCAAGGTGGTTCTTAATTTTTTGGAGTATGATCTAAAATGCATAGTTCCCAAATATATCAGAAATCAAGAAGTAGATGATTTGTTGGCACATTTCCTAAGTTAAAACTTTGAGCCTCCTAGTGAAGAGCTGCCTGGGGAGGATTTTTAGGCATCCCTAGCGAAAAAGATAGAGGAACGAAAGATGGAGTTGTGACACCCCGACTAATTAAATACCGGGTAGCTACTCCTTTATTAAATTAATTCAAAATGCCAAGTTGGCTCAGCTAATATCATCACTGTCGAAAACATTTTATTATTAATAACCACCTAGTATTTAAAAAGTAAGTTGTCAAATTTTAACTAAAGTCTGATTAACATGCAATGAAAGATTTAAAGAAAGAATAATATCACCATTCATCACCACGAAATAATAGAATAACCATCACATGATATAAATAAATCTGGAGGAAAACTCCTCACAACAAATCCCACAACTGAAATAAGTAACGAAATACTGAATACTGAATTAATACATGCCAAAGTCTGAAAACTGAAATGGAAATGTCTCTAATAGAATTTGGGCAACATGCCCGACAACTGAAGAATACAGAATATGGAATCCAAATGGTAGAAGCGTCTCAAAGCAATTCCCTGTAGCTTCCACAAACAGCTACAGCTCGTCACCTGAATGAGTATCCTATGCATGGTGTCCTTGTGGCTGGGCACCTAAAATGGTTTTACAAAAAAATAGATTTGAAAGCAAACGGGTCAGAGCCCGAATGTGGAGATATTTTAAAAACCTGCAAGTGCTTTAAAAAAACATTTAAAACATTAAATACAAAGTACATGTTAGGACGTGCACTCACATGAAATTCTCACCTCTCGTCTAACTGTGCACTCCTAACGTAAGTACCCATCTAAAATGACACAAACCACTAGCTAAGTGACATCATATCTAGCTAAACTGTCATAGGTTCTACCCTTATTACTCGGTTCCCATTAACATTATAACTCTCGCGATTAAATAGGGGCTTAACGTAAATTCAGGTTCTCACATAAAAGTAATACAACTCATTATAGATCATCCTTTTTGTTATTCCATAGTTATACACACAATACCTTATGAAAGTTCACAGTTTATTAAGTGTATATTTTCCACAACATAAATATACAATATAAGCACCCCGAGACTAAGCTGCGGTGAACACATACTCTGCTATCCATTCCGGTACATCACGTACATAAGGAATCACGTATTCCGAATCTCTCAGGAATCGTTCAGATAACACAAATCACAAACAGTGGAGGCGAACACAGTCACATCACATGGGTCACGCACATACCTGCGCTCCCACGATCAGCAGACATATTAACATCCCAATAAGTCCTTCTCTGACCTATGTTCATCGAGGTAACCAGTCTAAATCCAGGCAACATAAGGATTAGATGACCCTAAGCGAACGCAAACCTCCCGTGATAACAAGTATGGTAGGTATGTCATACACACAAATCATATATCAATACTAAGTAAACACGCATCTTAGTAATCACCGTAGTTTAATTGTAGTACTTATCGCATTCTCGTACCAACTTAATATATATACAACTTATATAATCCCGGTCCATATTTATACGCGCCATAATTTATTCTCACGTCGTAGTAGGCACTCACGTCTCGACTCAAATGTCTATTTGATTCGTTCCACAATTATGTAACTTACTCCTCATTATGTCCCAATTGTCCCAAGTATACCAATACATCATCAAATGAATGTTATCTCTATCCTCGAACAAGTTTACGGGACTCCCAAAATCATAACAGGCCAAAAAGGCCTAAACTGCCAGCTCGTTAGAAGTCTCGTTCGAACGAGGCTGTTCGAACGAGATTTCGTTCGAACGAACTGGGCTATCTAACGAGATCTCATTCGAACGAGATTATCGAACGAACATCCCTCTCGTTAGAACCCCAAACTGTCAACTCATTAGAAGCTCGTTCGAACGAGCTCGTTCGAACGACCTGGGTAGGTCTTCTAACGAGTGACCAGATTCAAGCCCAGAAATCCTATCTCATTTTTCACCAATTTCTACACCTCAAATCTCAACCAAAATTCGTCCCAACAATGTTTAAAGGTCTCTAATCAATCCTAAACATATTAAAATCACATACTAACGTGTTTTAAGGAATTAATTCATCCTCAACATCATTAAATCATCAAGTCTCATCACTTTTCCCCAAATTCTCAAGAACATAAACCCTACAATTTTAAATCTTCCATTCCCAGAAATAGATCCGTTTTTGTATCACATAAATTAGTAATTCTATTAATTCGATCTTCCAATAACATTTCTACATGCAAACCTATCTCCAAAATTAAACTAACAACTCCAATTTTATAATTAATTATGATTATGGAATTGTCTAAGCATGGAAGAAGCATTTACTGCATAAAAATGTAAATTAAACCACTTGCCTTGATTCAATATCTGATTTTGATGACGATTGGAAGAAGTTTGCTCTCTCTTTCTGCAGAATTCCCTTTTATCTCTCTCTCTCCAAGCTTTCTTCTCCAATGGCTATGGTGGCTAGGGTTTGCTTTGGGAAATATTAGAAAACCTAACTCTAATAACCTACGTAGCCTTCTAGGTTAATATGGGTTGTTAATGGGTTAAGTGGGTCAATTCCCAATCAGATAAAAACTCTTACTTTTCGTCACTTTTAATTCCCAAAAATACGAAATTACCAAAATACCCTTTATGTTGCCGGTATGGCCTAAAAATATCCCGGGACCCAAACTAAACCCCCGGCTAGTGTTTTCTGACTATCTTGACCCTTCCGGACGCGTTGGCGCACTCAAAACGACCATACGGTTAATAGAATTTAAATTCACTTTTATTATTAAAATAATTATATACTGACGCGACTGTCTCATGCATCCCAATAAAATGTCCAAATTGCCGTATATCAATCTCACGACAAATTTCGTAATTCAATATTCATATATCATCATATATACTCAATATAGTCAAATACCAACTCACATCTCGCTAGTATTTTATCCGAATTAATTCCCAATTAATTCTCATTTAATTAATTAATCCTAAAAATAAATATCGCCAAAAATACGGGGTATTAAATACTTCCCCCCTAATAACAGAATTTCGTCCCGAAATTCGGAACTAGAAAGCACCTGATAAAAACAACTCTGGATAACGTTCGCGCATCTCATCCTCGTGTTCCCATGTGGACTCCTCGACATTGTGATGTCGCCACTGAACACGCACTAACGGAACTATCTTTGACCGCAGCTTCCTCTCACTTCGGTCCAAAATAGCAATCGACCCCTCCTCGTAGGAGCTATCAGGTTGTAAATCAATCTCCTCCAAAGCGATGTGAGAATAAGCCAAATCGTCCCTGAGATATTTCCTTAGTGAGGAAATATAAAACACATCGTGAATCCGGTGTAAATTCTCCGGTAACCCGAGTCTATACGCAACTGGTCCAATCCGCTCAATAATAGGAAACGGCCCCACATACCTCGGTGCCAACTTCCCCTTCTGCCCGAAACGCATAATCCCCTTAATAGGAGATAATCTGAGCAAAACCTGGTCCCCCACTCGGAACTCTCTGAAAGATCTCTTCGCATCATCATAACTCTTCTGCCGGTCTTGAGCTACCCGAATGCCACTCCGAATCAACTCAATCCTTGCCGAAGTATCCTGAATCACTTTCGGCCCAAGTAGTTTGTTGTCCCCCACCTCTAACCAACATGATGGGGAACGACAAGGCCTACCGTACAACGCCTCAAACGGAGCTATGCCAATAGTGAACTGGTAGGAGTTATTATAAGCAAACTCTACCAGTGGAAGGTATTGCTCCCATCCACCTCCAAAGACAATAATGCACATGCGTAGCATGTCCTCCAACATCTAATTTGTGCGCTCTGTCTGCCCATCGGTCTGCGGATGATAAGCCGTACTCAACCGCAATTCCGTGCCCATAGCCTCCTGAAAACTCTTCGAAAACCGCGAAACAAATATCTTGTCTCTGTCAGACACGATATTTAGGGGCACACCGTGAAGTCTCACAACCTCTGAAATGAAGAGCTGGGCATACTGTCCCGTAGTGTAGTCAGTCCTTACGAGTAAAAAGTGAGCGACTTTGGACAACCTGTCCACAATTACCCAAACGGAGTCGTGACCCCTCTGCGACGTAGGCAACCTCGTGATAAAGTCCATGGATATGCTTTCCCACATCCATACCAGAACCTCCAACGGCTGTAGAAGTCCTGTCGGTCTCTGATGATCCACTTTTACTAGCTGGCAAGTGGCGCATTTCGAAACAAACTCAGCAATATCTCTCTTCATACCGCTCCACCAATACTGTCGTCTCATGTCTTGGTACATTTTGTCCCCTCCGGGATGTACCGCGAACCGTGAGCCGTGCGACTCTGCCATCACCTCGTGTCGCAATTTCTCCCCTTCCGGAACCACCAATCTCCCATTGAAGCGTAATTTCCCGTCTGAGCTAACGGTATAGGACTCGGCTCCCTCTGCTAGTAATTAAACTATCTGCTCCTGACAGAACGAGTCATTAGCATGTGCCCGTACTACCTTCGTGACAATCAGCGGTGTAACGGTCATCACAGACATGAAATATCGGGCCACTGCATCCTGGTGTCCCAACTCCTTCCACTTTGCCTTCCACATCCCTGCCACCTCGTCTGCTGGCCTACGGCTCAACGCGTCTGCTACCACATTAGCCTTACACGGGTGATACTAGATATCGAACTGGTAGTCTTTCACAAACTCAAGCCACCTACGCTGCCGCATATTCAACTCCTTCTGCGTGAACAGGTACTGTAGGGACTTGTGGTCCGTGAACAGTTGGAACTTCTCCCCCAAAAGATAGTGCCTCCAAATCCGTAGGGCAAATACCACTGCCGCCAACTCCAAATCATGCGTGGGGTAATTCTTCTCATGAGGCTTAAGCTTACGGAAATCATAAGCTATGGCCTGTCTCTCCTGCTGCAATACACCTCCAAGTCCTTGTAAAGACGCATCAGTGTAAACCAAATACTCAACTCCCGGTCTCGATAATGCTAACACAGGTGCTGAGGTCAATTTGTCCTTTAACTCATCAAATGCCAACTGAAAGGCATCACTCCAAATGAACGGCACACCTTTACGAGTCAGATGTGTCAAAGGACCCGCTATCTTTGAAAATCCCCGAATGAACCTCCTGTAGTATCCTGCTAGGCCCAAGAAACTACGAATCTCAGTCGGTGTCGTGGGCTGTCCCCACTCCCTCACTGCGGAATCCTTCCTCGGATCAACAGATATCCCCTGGTCGGAAATAATATGTCCCAAAAATTGGACCTCCTTCAGCCAAAACCCGCATTTCTCATACTTTGTATACAACTCATTCTGACGTAGTGTCTGCAAAACTTGCCTCAAATGCTCGGCGTGCTCCTCCTCTGTCTGGGAGTAAACCAGAATATCATCAATGAAGACAATGACAAACTGATCTAGGAAATCCCTGAACACCCTGTTCATCAAGTCCATAAACACTGCTGGAGTGTTGGTCAAACCAAAAGGCATAACCCGAAACTCGTAAGAACCATATCTCGACAAGAACGCAGTCTTCGAGACATCCTCCTCCCTGATACGCAACTGATGGTATACCGATCTCAAATCAATCTTCGAGAAGAAAGAAGTTCCTCTCAACTGGTCAAATAGGTCATGGATTCGAGGCAATGGATACTTATTCCGTATCGTGACCTTGTTCAACTCCCGGTAGTCCACACACAATCTCAGTGAACCGTCCCTCTTCTTCACAAACAAAACTGGAGCGCCCCAAGGTGAGGTACTCCTGCGAATAAAGCCCTGACCTAACAGCTGCTCTATCTGATCTCGTAGCTCTCGCATCTCTTCCGGAGCCATACGGTACGGTGCGCATGCTATAGGTCTCGTATCCGGTAATAGGTCTATAACAAAGCCTATCTCTCGACTGGGGGGTAGGCCTGGTATCTCCTGAAACACATCCGAATAATCCCTGACGACTGGGATCGAATATAAAGGAATCACAACCTCCTTAGACGTACCCTCCTCTAAGTAATACAAATGAGCGGTAGAACCTCCCTCTGGGCGAGGCATCGCAACTACAAACATCTCTTGCCCAGGAATGGCAAAAACAATGCTCCCACCGAAGCAATCAATCATGGCTCTATAATCAGCGAGCCAATCCATACCGATAATCACATAGTGAACATGCATATCTAATACCAACATGTCTGCAGGTAATACCAGACTACCAATCTCTACCACCACTCCCCGGCATATAAAGAAAATAAGTGACCCACTCCCCAATGGTGAGTCTACACACGTCACTGTGCTCTCTGCCGTAGCTAAAAATCCTAAGGCTTTCGCGAAATGTGTAGCTATAAAACAATGTGTAGCCCCCGTATCAACCAATACTCGACCCATAGTGCCATGGATAGGAAACGTACCCTCAATCGCGGGCGGTGCCTGTGGAACTGCTTCCTGGTGGACGTTATAGACACGTCCATACTGTAGCTGCCCCTGCTAAAATGGGACTGCTGGAATGGGTGGCAATGCTGCCATCTGTGGCGGTGCGGAGAGAGCGGCGGGAAACATAGGCCTCTGCGGCTCCTTGCGAGCACCCTGCTGCTGCTGCTGTGGGGCCCTGCCCCTATCAGGACAATCCTGTCGTTTATGGCCAGTCTTGCCACAAACAAAACACTTCCCTGGGAAGTTCCCTCCTCTCTGCCCCTGCTGTCCCCGGCCCTGGTGGCCGTTACCGTTCCTCCCTTGGCCTTGCTGGCCCTGATGAAACTGCTGCCCATTCTGCCCCTGTTGGCCCTGATGGTCGTTTGGACCCTGATGGCCCTGACGGAAACCTCCTTGTCCGTACCTGTAATTCCCTGATCTGAACCTCTTCTGATCCCCCTACTGGGAACCATGCTCACCCTGTCTCTGCCCCTGAATAGATTGTGCCCCACCGGCACCATGTCCTCCAGTCCTGCCCTGATGGCTAGACTCTCCCGATCTCTTGCCCTCAGTCATATGAATGCGGTGATCCTGGCAGTGTAACAAAGCAGCGTTAACCACATCGGAATAAGTGGCCAACGAAAGGTTCCCTAACAGATGCTGATGGATCTTCCTTGTCAACCCGTCGGTGAATTTCTCAATCTTCTTCTTTTCTGTCAGTATCTCATCTGGAACGATATTCAACAGATTCGTGAACTCGGCCTCATACTCGGCCATGGTCTTACCCTCTTGCTTCAAATTCATCAGTTTCCTCCTCATTTCCGTGTGAACAGCTGACGAAAAATACTTGCGGTCGAACCGCACCCAAAAGTCCTGAATAGTGAGAGTATCCCTCTCCTCCACGGTGGTAATAGACTCCCACCACTGAAGTGAATATCCAACTAGCTTGAAAGTAGCTAGCACCTTCTTCTGAACGTCCGTGCTCTCATACATCCTCAAGTGCCTCTACATATACTTCCTCCACTGGCTCGAGACTACCACATCTGAGCTACCTGTAAACTCTGGCGGATGCGCTTTCTGAAAAGCGTCACGTACACGTTCCTAAGAAGACGGGAATGCATTTTCCTGTACTGGCACGGAAACCGGTGCCTGAGGTGGTGCCTGCTGAACTACGGCAATTGCGGCATTTACCGCTTGGGCTACAATGGCTGCAACCTCAGCTACGTTCATCATGCCTTGAACTGGAGCGGGCTGGGGTTCGGGCGTTGCATCCCTGGGAACTCGTCGTGCACGTCGTGGAGGCATATGAAATAAGAATAAAGTTTATAAGTTCACTGTTTATAAACTTAAAATAGCTGAAGAATGAAGCATACACAAAAAGAGTACAACAGTCCTAAAATATAGGGCTCTATATCAAAGAAAACTTAGCGGAAACATAATAGCCGTACAGATCCTAAAGGACACTAGAACCTGATGCTCTGATACCACCTGTGACACCCCGACTAATTAAATACCGGGTAGATACTCCTTTATTAAATTAATTTAAAATGCCAAGTTGGCTCAGCTAATAGCATCACTATCGAAAACATTTTATTATTACTAACCACCTAGTATTTAAAAAGTACGTTGTCAAATTTTAACTAAAGTCTGATTAACATGCAGTGAAAGATTTAAAGCAAGAATAATATCACCATTCACCATCACGGAATAATAGAATAACCATCACATGATATAAATAAATCAGGAGGAAAATTCCTCACAACAAATCCCACAACTGAAATAAGTAACGAAATACTGAATACTGAATTAATACATGCCAAAGTCTGAAAACTGAAATGGAAATGTCTCTAATAGAATTTGGGCAACATGCCCGACAACTGAAGAATACTGAATATGGAATCCAAATGGTAGAAGCGTCTAAAAGCAATTCCCTGTAGCTTCCACAAACAGCTACAGCTCGTCACCTGAATGAGTATCCTATGCATGGTGTCCTTGTGGCTGGGCACCTAAAATGGTTTTACAAAAAAATAGATTTGAAAGCAAACGGGTCAGAGCCCGAATGTGGAGATATTTTAAAAACCTGCAAGTGCTTTAAAAAAACATTTAAAACATTAAATACAAAGCACATGTTAGGACGTGCACTCACATGAAATTCTCACCTCTCGTCTAACTGTGCAATCCAAACGTAAGTACCCATCTAAAATGACACAAACCACTAGCTAAGTGACATCATATCTAGCTAGACTGTCATAGGTTCTACCCTTATTACTCGATTCCCATTAACATTATAACGCTCGCAATTAAATAGGGGCTTAACGTAAATTCAGGTTCTCACATAAAAGTAATACAACTCATTATAGATCATCCCTTTTGTTATTCCATAGTTATACACACAATACCATATGAAAGTTCCCAGTTTATTACGTGTATATTTTCCACAACATAAATATACAATATAAGCACCCCGAGACTAAGCTGCGGTGCACACATACTCTGCTATCCATTCCGGTACATCACGTACATAAGTAATCACGTATTCCGAATCTCTCAGGAATCGTTCAGATAACACAAATCACAAACAGTGGAGGCGAACACAGTCACATCACATGGGTCACGCACATACCCGCGCTCCCACGATCAGCAGACTTATTAAAATCCCAATAAGTCCTTCTCTGACCTATGTTCATCGAGGTAACCAGTCTAAATCCGGGCAACACAAGGATTAGAGGGCCCTAAGCGAATGCAAACCTCCCGTGATAGCAAGTATGGTAGGTATGTCATACACACAAATCATATATCAATACTAAGTAAACACGCTTCTTAGTAATCACCGTAGTTTAATTGTAGTACTTATCGCATTCTCGTACCAACTTAATATATATACAACTTATATAATCCCGGTCAATATTTATACGCGCCATAATTTATTCTCACGTCGTAGTAGGCACTCACGTCTCGACTCAAATGTCTATTTGATTCGTTCCACAATTATGTAACTTACTCCTCATTATGTCCCAACTGTCCCAAGTATACCAATACATCATCAAAGGAATGTTATCTCTATCCTCGAACAAGTTTACGGGTCTCCCAAAATCAAAATAGGCCAAAAAGGCCTAAACTTCCAGCTCGTTAGAAGTCTCGTTCGAACGAGGCTGTTCGAACGAGATTTCGTTCGAACGAACTGGGCTATCTAACGAGATCTCATTTGAACGAGATTATCAAACGAACATCCCTCTCGTTAGAACCCCAAACTGTCAACTCGTTAGAAGCTCGTTCGAACGAGCTCGTTCGAACGACCTGGGTAGGTCTTCTAACGAGTGACCAGATTCAAGCCCAGAAATCCTATCTCGTTTTTCACCAATTTCTACACCTCAAATCTCAACCAAAATTTGTCCCAACATTGTTTAAAGGTCTCTAATCAATCCTAAACATATTAAAATCACATACTAACGTGTTTTAAGGAATTAATTCATCCTCAACATCATTAAATCATCAAGTCTCATCACTTTTCCCCAAATTCTCAAGAACATAAACCCTACAATTTTAAATCTTCCATTCCCAGAAATAGATCCTTTTTTGTATCACATAAATTAGTAATTATCTTAATTCGATCTTCCAATAACATTTCTACATGCAAACCTATCTCCAAAATTAAACTAACAACTCCAATTTTATTGGTTTTTATTTATCTCTCAATTAATTATGATTATGGAATTGTCTAAGCATGGAAGAAGCATTTACTGCATAAAAATGTAAATTAAACCACTTGCCTTGATTCAATCTCTGATTTTGATGACGATTTGAAGAAGTTCTCTCTCTCTTTCTGCAGAATTCCCTTCTATCTCTCTTTCTCCAAGCTTTCTTCTCCAATGGCTATGGTGGCTAGGGTTTGCTTTGGGAAATATTAGAAAACCTAACTCTAATAACCTACGTAGCCTTCTAGGTTAATATGGGTTGTTAATGGGTTAAGTGGGTCAATTCCCAATCAGATAAAAACTCTTAATTTTCGTCACTTTTAATTCCCAAAAATACGAAATTACCAAAATACCCTTTATGTTGCCGGTATGGCCTAAAAATATCCCGGGACCCAAACTAAACCCCCGGCTAGTGTTTTCTGACTATCTTGACCCTTCCGGACGCGTTGGCGCACTCAAAACGACCATACGGTTAATAGAATTTAAATTCACTTTTATTATTAAAATAATTATATACTGACGCGACTGTCTCACACGTCCCAATAAAATGTCCAAATTGCCATATATCAATCTCACGACAAATTTCATAATTCAATATTCATATATCATCATATATACTCAATATAGTCAAATACCAACTCACATCTCGCTAGTATTTTATCCGGATTAATTCCCAATTAATTCTCATTTAATTAATTAATCCCAAAAATAAATATCGCCAAAAATACGGGGTATTACAGGAGTTTGATGGATCTTGTGAACAAGGAACAAGGGGTACAAGTATTATAGTTTCTAACAGTAAGGAGAATGTCACCCTCTCTTTAAAGTTAGACTTCAAATGTTCCAACAATGAGGCTGAATATGAGGCCCTAATCCTAGGGATGTTGGAGGCATTGCGAATAGGCATCAGGTTACTATACATATTAGGGGACTCCAATATCATAGTACAACAGGTTAATGGGGAGTTTTCCCTCAAACATGCTAACTTGGCACCCTACAGATACATCATTCAAAGGGTTTTGGGACAGTTCTTGAAAGTGACTGTTGAGAGGCATGCCCGAACAATGAACAGGCATCCAGATGCGCTGGCCATAATAGCACAGAAACTGGACATAGATGAACCAGAAGCCACCATCACAGTGCGGCAGAGAATGGTGCCTACCACAGTGAGGTCCCTATTCCAAAGTGATGAGCCGGAAGATTGGAGGTACTTGGTGGTGAATCAGCTTGAAACACGATAAGGATAGTTGAAGCTAGTAGAATTAGATAGCTACCACCTATTGTAGCGGATAATTATATTCAAGAGCCTCGGGGGGTTCTTGGCAAGGTGTATCAAAGAAAAGTAAGTTGTAGAGAGCTTGGCGACAACGCATGAAGAGAATTAAGGGGATACTTATATCCCTTTTTATCATCGGTTGTAGCGGGGGGCAATTACTGACCCACCATGAGGTCGGAGGCCGCTCATCTATAGCAAGGTTATTTAAAGTGCCAAACCCAATTTGACCATTCTGTAGAAGCCAACTTTATGGAAGACTTTGAAAATTAGAGGCAACCATACAAAGCCTACTTGAAGGAGGGCGAGTTCCAACAGAGAAAGCAGATGAGATCTACCTTTGAAAGAAAGTGGACCATTTCTATCTAGTAGAAGGGGAGCTCTATAGGAAGGGTTACAATGAAAAAGCATTAAAATATATAGCCAAATAAGATATGGAGAGAGTGTTGAAGGAATCTCATGAGCCCTCCCGTATGGGAGGTGCCAAACTATATGATCAACTGATGATGCTGGGGTACTACTGGCCAACCATAGAGTATGACTCTATTGGTTGTGTGAAGAAATGCATAGATTGCCAAGTGCGTAGAAACATGATGAATGCCCCCTCCGTTAGCCTACAAAGCCTAGCAGCTCCCTACCCCTTCCACATATGGGCATTTAATCTTGTGGGAAATATCATCCCAGCCTCACATGGAATATCTTTTATCATTATAGCTACATAATTATATACCAAATGGGCAGACGCCATCCCCCTAAGGAGGGTAACTTCCCAAATGGTAACCTATTTCATCAGGGAGTATATCATATGCAGGTTTGGTATACCCAAGGTGATTCTCATAGACAATGGGAAATAGTTTGTCTACAAGGATATGGGACTTCTCATAGACAGGTATAAGATTGTGCACAATAGATCCACCTTATCCTACCCTAAGGGAAATGGTCACGTGGAAGCCACCAAAAAAACCTTGATCAATATTCCGAAAAATATGTTGGAAGACATGCCGGGGGCATGGGATGAGAAGTTACCCATGGTGCTATGGGAATATCACACCTCGAAGAGAAAGCTGACCAAGTTTACTCTGTTTTCACTTGTGTATGGGACCGAAGTTGTCCTACAGGTGGAACTGGGAGTACCCTCAGTTAGGGTTTCTCTAAGCACTGGACTCATCCCTAACCCGTGGCACGTGAAGTTGGAGGCTCTAGATGAACATAGAGACTAGGCAATGGATAACTTCAAAGTCTACACCCAACAGTTGTCTAGATCTTATGAAAACCTAGTTAAGTCCAGAGAGTTTCAAGTGGGAGACTTAGTCCTCTGAGCATCTACTCATCACCTTTGCAGTATGTCAGCGTCGAATTTCAAACCCAACTGAGAAGGAGCCTTTATGGTGAGAGGGGTAGGGAAGTCAGGATACTGACATATTTCAGAGCCCGAGAGTGACTGTCTCCAATCCATCAACTGCAAGTGGCTAAAGAGGTATTATGCCTAGTTTTTAGTTAAATTTCATTTTTGTGATAGACTGAGTGGTTAGCTCTCACACCAGAAAATGATTTTTTTTAAATGATAGAGCAATACCATCTTGTAAGCAACAGACAACAGAAAAATAAATGAATAGAAACACTTTTGATTATTATCGATGTTTGTTTTGGTTACTTACCCACTGTATGAGGTAAACCCAACAAAATATTCTTTTTTTTATAAATGCTATCTACTAGGCTAGAAGAGGGTGCGTGAAAAAGATGAAGAACTTTTCTCACACTTTGGGGGCAGGGGGGTATAACCATCCTAAAAGAAAGTATATTGAGCAAATTCCTTCCAGATATAACAGACAAATAGTTATATTTTGTCACCAGACCATCAGGAGGACACCCCCAAGTAAAAAAACATATAGATAATATTTTTTTTCTTTAACTTATATCCTAGAGAACAAGTTTTAACATTTGTTCTCAATATTGGAGGGCTTTACTAGACCAGTTCAATAGAAATGGGAGGAAAGAGGCCAAGCCCTCCTCTCTAATAATTTTATTATTATTAAACAAAAAGACCATGAAAGCTCTCAAGAAAAATGCAGACCATGGACCTCGTAGTATAGGGGCTATTTACTTATGCTATTTGTAAAAAAAATCTTTCGAAATAGAACCTAAAGGAAGGAGATAGGGTCACCCCCTCCAAGTTATTCCTTATAAAAATAAGAAAGAGCACCCCCGCTGACAAAGGGGGCAGCTTCCAAACAGTAGTTCACCTAGATAACAAGAAAATACCTCGTGGCCACAAGGGGTTGCCTAACAAAAATATGTATATGTATATGGCTTGCTCATATTAATGCAAGTACCCCCACAGTATACGGTCCAGCTAAATTGACCACATGCTCACAGAAAACTAGAGCAGCTCTCATTGACCCGATGCCAAAAGTATAGATAGAGGCAGAGGAAAAGAAAAGGTACAAGAGAACTAGAACAACATTTTGTATCTATGAGTGATCAGTTCTTTACATATGATAAACAAAAATAGTACAAGGCGAGAAAAATCCTATATACCAGAAATAATAAAAAATAAGTCGTCACGGGTGATGGTGCCAGTATATGATGAACCAGCCTCTCGCAAGAACTCCGCCTCCAGCCTGGCCAACTTGGACTCATCCTCCTGGTCACCAGAATCAATTTTTTCAAGATGGTACTGAAGTGATGAAATTTGGGATTGAAGTGACGCAATCTAGCCCTAGATCCTCGAGGCCTGAACCTGTCACTGATCGACCCTAGTCTGTTTGGAGGTGCGAAACCTTACCATCTTTTAAAAAGGAATGCGCAAAAAATGATGAACTCCAGTATCAAGCCAATCGAGCTGAAAATGGTAGCACTACTGAAAATCATAGATTGCATCATAAAATAGTAAGATGGAGGCGCTAGTCAGCCCAAGAGAAGAAGTAGTCAAAAAATTATAAACATGATTGGAAAGAGCCATCAGGTGAAACACCGTGATACTATAAATAAGGAATACACTCTGAGAGGTGAATATCTCAGGATGATGCTCCAAAATCATGTCCAGGACTTGGTGCTCATGTGGCCTAAAGCATATGGACAGCTCCTCATGCCACAATCTACCCACAAAATCCGCGGGGCCTCTGCCTCAACATCACTCTCGGAGTGGTGGGACTTTATCTCAAAAGGAAGAAAGGAGGACTCCTCGCCAGAATCAGCATCATCAATCGCAAGAGTGGCCTCAAAACTCTAACCCCCTCATCAGCTATCTCGGTGGATCCACTAATGAAATCCTGAAAAACAAAGGTTCATGATGAGCCAAATATTAAGAGTTGAATCCAGACTGTGAAAAGGGTTATGATAGAAAGTATACCCCAAATCTCAAAGTGGTTAGTATGCTACCGACAGTCAGAAGGGATTAAGTCGGAGAGGGGAAGTCAAGCTAAACGTAATAAATATTAATATGACTCATAAGTTAGCAAGGATGTACAGTAACTAAGGCATGCCACTTAAATACCCGGGGAGGATGCATCACATCACTTTCCATACGCTCCACAGTCACCGGAGCAGTCGCCTCACTCACCGGGGAACAATGAAACAAGGGTGAAGGAGAAAACACTTGAACAATATAAACAAGAAGAAAAAAGGATAAACAAAAAAAGAGAGAAGGTATGACAATATAATACCTATCTGGCAGCCATATCTCCATAATGCTCCACAGATATTGGAACAGCTGCCTCACTCACCTGAGAATAATGAAACAAAGGTGAAGGCAAAACACTTGTACATTATAAGAAAGAAGAAAAAAAGGAGAAACATAAAAAGAGAGAAGGTATGCCAGTATAATACCTCTCTCACAACCATATCTCCGACATGCCCCACAGTTACTGGAGTAGCCGCCTCACTCACCTAGAAACAGTGAAACAAGGGTAAAAGTGAGAACACTTGTACAATATAAGCAAGAACAAAAAGTAGAAATAAAAAAGGAGGGAAGGTATGACAGTGTAATACCCCTCTCGCAGCTATATCTTCGATATGCTCCACAGGTATCGGAGTTGCTGCCTCGTTAGCCAGGAAAAAATTAAACAAGGGTAAAGGTAAGCATACTTACAAAATAAAAGAAAGGAGAAATATAGGAAGAGGAAAATACGGATGGGTATCATATTACAATACCTCTCCTATAACCATCCCCTTAATACGTTTCGCAGCCATTGGAATGATCGCAGCATTAAACTGATAACAGAGAAGTAGGTAAGTTTCAGTAAGAATTTGCAGAGTATAAGCAAATTAAAAAAAGGTATAGATAAACATGGCACCTACCTGATCGACTTCAGTTGAGACACTATCCTGAGGTCCCTTAATAATAATTGCCAAGCCCGTAACAGGTCCTGCAAACAAAAGCACCTCAACTACGCTGCCTGATAGCAAAGTTTAAAATAAAAGTTAGACTTAAGTTAGAAGAGTGGCACAGAAATACTACTCTCATATAAGAATTGAACGATACGTGATTTGTTACTCCCATAACTATTAAGGGGGATATTGTGAGCATAATTGGAGGGGCCGACCCTGCAATACTTGCCACAACCACAGCGGGTGGAGAGACCCTCGCGAAACCAACCTATAAATAAAGAAGAGGGATGAGTGTCAGTAAGTCACTTACCGCGCAAGAATGAGAATATAGAAAATATAAAGACCCACAACGGAGATAGTTACCTGCAGGGGCACTTTGGCATGCCTCTCGCTAGTAATAGCGGGGTAAAATGACTCAACAGCAGGGGTCGCAGGGGTAATAGTAACAGGGGGCACTAATGAAGTGGTTTCACGAGCCAAATAAACAAAAAGAAAATATATAAAGGACAACGATCGTCAGTATAAGGTTAGACTAAAGGAATAAGAGAAAAGCCATTGGAGTACCTGAGCCCCCTCCAAAGAAGAAGGACGGAAGATGACCACTGGTGAAACAGGAGCGATCACAGTAATTTGTTCTTTACAACAAAATTATAAATGTATCGTCATTACGAGTTAAGGAAATGAGATACCAGTACCTGAGGCGAAGAAGAAACCTGCAAAGAAGGTCCAACAATGGAGGTCGTGGTAAATAATAGCCCATAAAGAGACTAAACCAAAGACCCACCATCCATGGAGAGGCACACCCGAGGGATAGAAATCCTTCCGGAAGGAGATAACTCTGGAATACTAACCTCGGGGAAAAGAAGACTCTCCTCAGTGGAAGATAAGCTAAAAGGTGCAGTGCTGATGGTGCCTACAGATGAAAAAAAACACGAAGCAGCCGGATCGGAAGACCCCATCCCCTACAAGTGAAAATAGATAGAGAATAGATAATAAATGAATTAATCAATAGATAATCAAACCACATACATGGAAGAGTTACCAAGAATACATGAATAGAACAGGAAGCCACGGAAGAGTTCCTGGTACAAGTAGGGAGGACAAACAGTTCTAATGAAGAAAAAAAAAGGAACTTTAGATGATAAGTTCAACAAAAGTAGTACATATGAAAAGGGATGTAGTGTGATTGAGAGAAAAAAGCTATAGACCTCTCTAAATAGTCACTTGGAGGAAATAAGAACGAAGTTCTACTCTCTCTAGAAAAGAGTACAATGAAGTGAGGGAGGGGAAGAGCCCTTCGCCTCCGCAGAAGTAGCCTTTCAAAAGTTCCAAATGAGAGAATCAATAATCGTAAATATTTGATGAACAAATAAATAAATACGTGGGCAAAAAGATAAGTAAATTAGAATTACAACATCAGAACGTATAGTCTGTCTGTACGAAAGGCACCTGATAGTAGAGCTAACCCCTAGTGGATAAAGTGGCATCTCGTTGTCACTGGAGAAATCCCCCAAAACTGATAACAAAGCACAAGAATCAGAACTTCTTCCACCATGAGAGTCCGGTCCACCTACATCGTTCAATGAAGATATATGATCATTATAGGAAGGGGTGCTTCCATAGTCAACTAGTTCCTCTTCCAATAAGAGGGAGGGGGAACTAGCATGTAAAAGGCTGGGAAAAATAGTTTCGATAAATAAATAAGATCTAGGTGTGATACCTTCTATAATATGAATGGATGTGATGGGTGGCTCCTAAGAAGAAACTCCCAAAACTTCATAACCCTGATCTCGAATGGCCTTTAAGGTCTTCTCTATGCAAAGGTCATCAGTATCAGATCCTCAACTCGGTGCATCAGTAATGGTAGCACTATTATCAACTTTTTTCTTCTTCTTAATAGCCCTAGTCCTTATGTGAGAAGGAGGACAAGAAGAGGCAATAGTGGTAGCATGAATAAAATTTAACACGTCTGAATTAGGATGTTTTCTCTTACTTGTTGTAAAATCTTGCGCTTTACCTCGATCTTTGATTCTTCCTTTAGGTTTCACAAGAGGTGACTCAACTTGCTTCGAATGGGTGGACTCATCGAGGAGCGGTTTCATTAAAATGGGACTAGCTTGCTCAAGAGAGGACCTAGAGGTGGTACTAAGATGCCAAGTTTCCCTCTGGGTTAGTTTGATTAAGAATTGGTCCTCAATATACTTATCATGGGGAGGTCCTACCACATAGTTTCGGATAAGAAGCCCATGTCGCTGCCAGAGTAGGAACCAAGAAGAAGTGAATGAAGGCAGATAATCATGGGGAGGTATATACATCCCCCCTAAGTGTCATACCCTATGAATCATTCCTTGAAGAGAAAAAATTTTACATTCCTCCATATATAACTCTGATGTTTCTCTACCCAAAGGGTAAGAGGGAGTGTGAACAACTTGGTCATAAACAAACTGTCTTCTTACCCTCTTCGGATGATAGAATTTAGCACCTTGACCCAGATCTGTCAAAGAAGGCAGGAGGCATGGTAATGAAATTTCCACCATATTAATAGGTGGCCAAGAAAGAACAGAGCCAACATCAGAAGGATAGTAAAAAGTACCACCATCACCCGGGAAATTAAGCCAACTAAAAATACCCTTGGGGCGCTTGGTGTAAGGTCTGAAATAGAATTCCCCAATATCATCAATCAAAAACCCCAGGGGCTTCTTGGGAGATTTCCCAAGCCACCTCAGAATATGAGCAACATCGTTGTGGCAGGCCTGCTCAGAGCCAAAATGGGGAAATGGTCAAATAAGAAAGCTATATGGAGAAGAGAATTGGCAAAGTTAGCAGCATCGTAACGACCATAAGACCTTTTGTAATGACCCAATTTTATATGCTTATATAGTTTTTTTTTACAAATTGTGTGTTACTTATTATTTTATAAATGTTATACTATTACATATGTGGTATCTGGGTTGGCTTCATGGAGGTGGTATCAGAGCATAGGTTATGAACCCGTAGACTACTGAACATAAGTTTCAAACGTTATAGATCCAATGTTTCCATACATAGGAAATAATACTAAATATCCATACCTCTTTGAAAATTAATGTAAGTCAAGTTTGGGGACGAAACTTTTTATAAGGAGGGTAGGATGTAATTGCCCCATTTTCTTATGCCAGTATATAATTTTCTTCTTTCAATTTCGTCTCACTTACTATATAATAATGTGTTATTATTACATATGTGATATTCTGGATTCTTAGTATAATAAAACCCAATTTTAAATTTGAAAAATTAACTATAAAATGAGTCAAATTGATGTTTTATGACACGTCTTAAGCTAAATGATAAGTTTCGGGATAGAAAATATAATTTAATTAAGCTTTAGGGCATTGCAGTACTTTGAGTTCTTTATATAACAAGACACGTCTTTAAATATGAAGAATCGACTCTAAATTGGATTAAATCAAAATCTTATAACCTATCTTAAGTGAAATGATAAAGTTTTTGGGTAAAAATTATAATTTTATGAAACTCTAAGGACTTGGTTTTAATTAAAAAAGTTTTAGGGACTAAAATTAAAATATAAAAAGGACCATTTTATAAATAAAATATTTTCAATGACCTCTACGAAATATTGAAAATATATCGTGTGAAATTATCAAAATGCCCTTCATGTGTAAAATAACCATTATACCCCTAACACATTTCCACCTCATGCTTAACACCTCGTGCTAACACATGTCGTCGATATAGAAAAAGCTAAAAACACATGTCGTTGCTCGGTCAAATAAGGTTACAATACCCCTCCATTGCGTGACACCTCAACGTTGACTCGTCGTTGTAAAGGCTTGGTCAGCTAGACACGTGTCAACACCGTGAAATACCTGGAAAACTATAAACAAAACCTTTAGGATCATTTAAACTCATACCATTCCCTCGATAACTATAGTAAGAAAGAGTGATATCTCAAGAGGGAGTTATGTAAATTCAAGAAGAAGTTTCGTCTTAATGAAGTGATCCAAGACTTAATATCTTTAACTTCGATCTTCTATTTTAGGTGAGTACTTTATGCAATTTCTTGCGCATTTTGATTATATTATATTATGAAAACTATGTATATTTTTTTAAATGCTTTTATTCTCAAAATGCATCTGATACCGAGGAGCTTTTCTTTAGCCTCCTTGGGGAAACAATTACAGATTCAACCAAGGATGAATCCTTGGTCGGTGATATCACGATCACCTTTCCAAGAGCAGCAGAGCTGCTCGGAGCCACTACGGGCTTCTCAGCAATCTTCGCAGGAGCAGCTGGAGGAGCTGCAGCAGTTTTCTTTGTCCCCTCTCTTGGGACATCAATCCTAACCCTTTTTACCTCCCCAGAATCGGAGGCAGTTTTCTCAAACAGAGCAAGAGTCCTTCTCTTCTTCATCCTTTCGCTCAACGGAACGTGATATTCTGGCGAAGAACTTGCAGAGGGT
Source organism: Sambucus nigra (assembly GCA_949130495.1). Taxonomy (NCBI): domain Eukaryota; kingdom Viridiplantae; phylum Streptophyta; class Magnoliopsida; order Dipsacales; family Adoxaceae; genus Sambucus; species Sambucus nigra. The sequence goes on along the minus strand of OX422215.1, from coordinate 31,107,344 downwards.
GGTACTGGCTCTGCTTCACTGATCACTGGACGAGCAGTGAAAGAAGTTGTATAGCTCTTGTATTGGAGCAGATAGGAGGCTGATCGAATGTGCTCATCAGCAACCCTTTGATGCAGACCCCAGATAAGTCCCAAATGCCTTATATTGACATCTGTTTCTTTTGGGCACTTTCTCTTGCTATCAACTGCAAATAAACAACATTGTTATCAGCAATACATTTTATCAAACACAAAACAAACATGATTTCAAGATAAATAAAATAAATAAAAATAACCTATCCCATTGCAATAAGGAGGGCATCTGGGACCCTGGTAAACCTCATCTTCGGTCAAATGAGGGTGTTGCCAATTTTTTACAACAACCCCATGTTCAAAATAATCCCTGTTGGCATTAGGGAGATTGACCACTAAGGCTCTATTTATAAACCTAGTTTTCAAATAATAAATGTTATCATTAACTGCCCATCTATAGCATTACATGATTTCTGGAATTCCTATACGAGTTCCATGCACTTGATTTAATTTATACACCCCATTAACTATTCTCCATGTGTTGGGGGCTATTCGTGCAGGAACAACATCAAAGTACTGACAGAATTCCAAACATAGAGGATTTAGTGGAAAAGAAAATCCACACTCGGCAAAAAAGAGGCTGGGGAACCAATGTCCCTCAGCCAAATTGAAATAATTAGAAGGCTCAGAAAGCTCTTCCAAGACAACCCAAGAGGGAATGGAAAAATCAGATCGAAATTTGTCAAGAGATTCAACAGAGTAAACCATGGTGATTAAAAGAAATGAAGAAGAAGAAGAAGAAAGAAGATCTTACAGAGAAAAGACTGAAGCTGTTGACAATGAACGACGGAAGAGATGAACGCACAAGAGAGTAGAAGACAATGAAAAACTCGAAGATGAAAATTTGAAAAGATAGAAGACGATGGGAGTCTCTGTGAAGTTTAAATACTTTGCCTTGGGAACTGGCGAAGTAATGATTATAAAAAGGATGATTACGTTATCGGCGGCTAAAAAGGCATTAAATATTGGTGCGGGAATCAAAGCGAACAATAGCGGCTAAAAAGGCGAAAAGTGACGTGGGAACCGAAGCAAGCAGAAAAGTCCAAAAAAGCATGATTCTACGAATTGGGAAGGAGAAATAAATACAAGGGAGATGATCCTAAAAATCAGGAAGAACTATTTAAAGCTACCGTATTCTGAGAAAGAATGTTCCATACTCCTCAAATTTCGAACAATGAAACATTGGGGGCTTCTGTTGATACCAAATTTAATCTGCTGACTTGGACCAACCATATGAAGACACATGGCTATCTACATGGAAACAACAAGCACTTCCAAGATGATCATACGCTCTGAGGAACTCTTATGCTCCGAGGAACAAGACCTCTCCGAGGAACTCTTATGCTCCGAGGAACAGGACCTCTCCAAGGAACTCATTAGCACCGAGAAGCTCAGGCGGTCCGAGATACTCAGGCGGTTCGAGCTGCATCTCAAACAAATTATTAATAGATGGATAACCAATAGTTCAACTGGTTCATTAAATGCTTATCATTCAGACGCACACGCAAAGAGGGCATTAAATGTATTACCCTTTTATATGTATATCATTTAATGTATTACCCTTTCACATTACAGCCTCAGGGATATAAATACATTGTACAATCCTTATTGTAGAGGGGGAATCCTGAATCCAAACTTTGGGATCCAGAACGGAATTTCTTGTAATTGAGAATTCCCAAACACTCAGCAATAAAACAACAGTGGACGTAGGCCATTCTTATAAGGCTGAACCACTTTAAAATCTTTTGTCTCACTTATTTATCTGTGATTTAATTATTAGAGTGATCTAATTTTTTACATCAACACCATCGTTTGTTAGATGTTTATATCTCTCCATATAAACATCTGATTTGAATTCTGAAATTATTGATTCGACCTATGGAAACTCTCTTACTATATAAGCCTTGACTACCAAGTGGAAATATTTGGGTGGTACCTTCCCAGCTGGTTTATCGCTGGTGTGCCCTAAATAAGGCGTTATTCCAGAGATCATGATTTTCTGTCTGTGTTGTTGATGGGTGAAAACATTTGGTAACACTATCTGTATTGGTACTAGAGCTTACATGGCCTCTAAGACTGAATAATTGACAAATTTCTCAATTGTTTTATCTGTTCTGTTCTGAACTGTTTATTCTGAAAATATATATACTGTCAATTACTTTATATATATGAATGCAAGTTCCTATCCATATATGTATATGCCTTTTCTTTTGACTTGAATAGGTATCAATTTTCCGAATAAAACCTTGGAATGTCTAGAGATTGAACCTCACTCGGCTTTTAGCTAATGTTGTATAACTTACCATTTTTCAGGAAATAAATAGGCTTGGAGGGAACGTAAAAGGACTATATGGAAGATTTATCTTTTAGAGCTCTTTTTGTTATTTTAAGTAAAAAGTTTTTTATATCCAAAAAGAGCATGTTTAGCTCTCTTGTAATAAGTTTTAAATTTTGTCTTAAGTTGTAACTCATTGTTACTTATAACATAAATGAAGTTTCCTTTTAGAGAGCTCTAATGACGTAATTCCTTCATTTTCAGTAGTTTACGATTCATGACCATCTGGATGTATTATCGTTGCATTTATTTAACGTAACAATTTAAGTCGGAATATTTTTTTGCCTTGGTGGCATGTCAAGACACTCGTTCCGTACTACTATTTTGGGATGGGGTCGTGACACCTTTCGACATCTATATGAGAACGATCCATCCAAGAATAAAGAGAACCAAGGACTAAAGTATCAAGGGGGACTGACCTCCTTCGTGATAATCCCACTGCTAACTTGAAAAGGAGTTCATGGGGAGAGTCTTTGGTCTTACCTGAGAGAAAAAATTAACTAAGAAAAGTGGCCAAATGCGAGGGGGAGTGAATCTTCGGACCATCCTAACTTTTGAGAGTTCCAATAAAGGCCCCCCTTTCGGTGGTTGATCAAAATCCCTAAACCGGTACCTCTGCCATTTGTTGAAAGAATGTTTGGTGAGACCGGTCATATTTATAGCCAGATACTTCGAACACTCACTCAGTGCCGCCTGAAATTATTCCACCATATCCTACTTAAGGGGATCCTCAAAGCCATCAGGAAAAACATGTTCCCAGAGGAAGGGTAAAGCGTAAAACTCATAGACATCCTCTATAGTAATGGTAAACTCACAGCATACGATCACGAAAGTATGAGATGCCCTACTCCACCGAGACAACAACAGGTTGAGAGAGGAGTTATGTTTAGCTATAGTACAAGATCGCAAGTTGTCAATGGAAGTGAGAAGACCAAGCCCCTTAAGGTTATCCTTATAAGAAGGAACACTCAAAATTTAATCAACCTAGCCAGACCACACCTTCAGGGCACCCCCCGCAGCCTTGATTTCAATATTAGAGAAAGGGAAGTCACCATGATCAATTCTAACTCTGAGAATAGAGTCAGGAAGAATAATAGTGAATTCAGTACATTCACCTAACCCTGTATGGGGCTGATTGAGAACATCGTCAGCACTCAAACTAAGTAAGAGAAGTCATGAAAATATCACTGGGCCCAAAAAAGGTGCACGGCGATAGAGGCTAACTCCCTCCCCTGGCGGGTGCGCATGTAATCTTCTTAATATTAATAATAAGAGGAAGTGGTTGAAGAAATCCTAATGGCCATTGGTTCAAGAAAAGAACTCATGGATGTAAAATCAAATCATAAGAAACCCCCCATATTTTCAACCCGCAATGGTGGCAAGGAACCCATGGACAAAAAATTGGTCGAGAAGTTCATGGTGGTTGAGAAACCTTTTACGACCGAGGAATCTCTCATAGAAGCCATAGAAGACAAGGAACCCGAGATGATAGTATCTCCCAGTGAGGAACCCCTCAGTTACGAACTAACATTCGAGGAACCCTCTACGAGTGACAGCACTTGCGCATAACCCGTCATTGAAAATAGCATTTACGAGGAATCATCGTTTAACAACAGCGTTTAAGAAGTACCCTCATCTATATTGGACCCGTACGGGGAACCCAATCACGAGGAACTCCTAAAGTCAAACGAAAATGAGGAATCGCCTGTAGACAAACCAGCGGTCGAGGAACCCACCATCATCAAAATATCTGATGAGGAACCCGCACCGGACAGCGCTCCAAAGCTAACTTCATGACCAATAGCATCCCCCAAAGATTTAGGATCAAAACTCATCTCTCCAGATAAGATACCCACGATCGAGGAACCCAAAAGTAATGAAGTTCCAAAATTCGAGGAACCTTATACAGTGCCAGCAACTACCTCAGATGAGGGACTCTTACCCGTCACGATCCTCAATGAGGAACCCATTCTAGTTGGCGTTTCAAAATTATTTTCCCCACCAGTAGTATCTCGTGCAAGACGGTGGTAAAAAATCATTTCTCTACGCTATAAATCCTCGATTGATGAACGCATAAATAATGAGACTTTGACTTTTGAGGAGTTTAGAATGACGCCATCAACTGGCAATAGGTCCGAGGACGGAGCAGCGGTGGAAAGGTTTTGGGTGGTGATCATATTTTCTCCAATATCCATCACCATGGGAATAGTGACAGGAATAGATAAAGAACCTACTACAAGAGGAATGATGGCGGTGGTGATGGTGGTGGAAACATTTGGTGCTGTTGAAGCCATTAATGGTATTCTGAAGCAACTTGAAAAAAAATTAGTTATGGATTTTTTTTGAAATTTTCTCTCACAAAAAAAATAGAAACTCTTTGTGAGTGTTTTGAGAGTATGATAAGGACGAAAACTTTTATTCAAAAAAAGACTTTAGTTTTTTTTACATGAAAATGGGAAAACGTGCAGGAATGGAAAAAGGCTATCAATTTTTTCCCAAATGATGAGATGTTAGTTTCGACACTGACTCGTGGCTTCTCAAGAGCCTAAAACATAGAATGAAGGGACAATGAATTTAATGAACTTAGGGATAATGATAAGGAACCCTAGGGTCCCTTAAAAATCAAAAAATTAAATTTTATGCGAACAAAGCCTTATGGTCTACCCAACACAAAAGATTTTTCACGAGGGGCTAATGTAGAAGGGTGTCTCAAGTTTGTTCACTGTATTTTCGGATGGGGGTCCCTCAAATACCACCTTCAGCTTCCAAAAAATACTTGGGCGGAGAACCGTCGGGACCTCCCTCCATCAATAGCAAGAAAATATTTGGGCGCGGATCCGTCAGAACTCCCCTCCCTCAACTGCAAGAAAATGTTTAGAAGTGGATCCGTCGGGACCCCCTTCCCTCAACGACAAGGGGATATTCGAGTGAGAATTCTTCAGGACTCCCTCCCTCAAATGTACATAAATATTTGAGCATGGATCCGCCGGGACCCCCTCCCTCAATAGAAGAAAATATATTTACGCCTGGAACCCCAGGTCCCTTAATGATAGAGTTTATATGTTTGATTGAAGAACCCCCAGGGTCCCTCAATGGAAGAAAATATGCTTGGGTGACGAGCCCTCAAAGTCCTCTCCCCGTTCTCTAGAAAGTATTAAGCGCAGAACCCCCAAGGTTCCTCAGCTTCCAAAAAATATGGGGTGAGGAACCCTCAAGGTCCTCTCCCCCAGCTCCAGAAAATATTGAACACGAAACCCTCAAGGTCCCCTAGCTTCCAGAAAAATAGGTCAGTATGAGGAAAGGGGTTTCCAGGAGCAACCCCTCATCATGAAATATTATTCTTTTTAAGAATGAAATACTAATATTTATATTTATGTACAGATAGCCTTGTAAAGCAAGCTGGTAGGGATCAAATAGGCCAGTTGGGATCTCTTGGGAGTTTTGGTTTGGAGGCTGAGCAATGAGGTTCGTTGAGAAAGCTAAATCACTTAGAACTTTAAGGTTAAAAGAATACTAATAGAGACCCTAGGGTCAACCAGTCCTTACACAGTTTACAGTTACTCAAAATTAAAGTGAGCAACCAAGAGGTTGCTCGAAAGAAATGAAACTGAATATAAAATGATTTTAGAGAAGAGGGGTCCTAAAAGTCCCCTCCCAAGTTTTAATGACAAAAAGAAGAGAGGGTCCCAAGACCCCTCTCAAGAAAAATGATTTTATAGGAGAGGGGTGCTCAAGCCGCCCCCCCCCCCCCCCCCCCCCCCCCCTTTTCAAGATTGACAATTTTAGAGGAGGAGGTCCTCGAGGCCTCCTCTCTCAAGCTTACAAAGATTTTACCACAAGTTACCGTTTCAAAATATATTAACCAAATGAGATGTTTTGTCTTCAAGCGAAGACATATTTTCTTTTTGACTTTGGTTGGCACCAGGTGGCACTTATCTGAGGGGATAGGCTGCTGGACAGAGGTAGAAACAAATGGTACATTTCAGACCTTGTCCCACACCAACCCCCTCAATTTTGATGCCCAAGATTGCTAACTCAAACCTATTGCCCAAGTATAAATTGGAACCATGGGCAAGGTCATTAGATATAGAAAAACTCAATAGCAATGTTACTCTGTCAAAATCATACTGGAACTTCCTAGTATTCTCTCCCTGCTCTCTCTTAGTGCTAACTTCCTTGTTCTTTCACTCCTCAATGACAGCCATCATTCTCAGGATCTCCTCTTGTGAAAATTTACTACTATTTCTGTGTAATTTCATCTTCTTATAGGGATGGAGTTCAATCTTGAGCTCCATTTTTACCAAAAGGAGAAGGTTTCATCAGAAGCTGCTCCAGAAGTTCCTGAGAACCTTGTAGACAATGTCCATTGGAATGGGTCAGTCCTCACCCTTTCCAGTTGTTCATAGACCCCAGTCTCACTACCCTCTTACAAAAATCATCCCCTTAGAAATTTAAAGAAGTGGAGAATGGAGTTGAGAATCAAAATTATGCCAATTCCATTGTGGATGTATATTTTTTTCAAATGATATTTCTAACCTAGACGTGGTTAGAAAGGAGAATTGAAATTGAAGGGTTTATATTAACTTTAAAGACCTCAAAAAGTCTTTCCCAAAAGATATTTTTCCTCTCCCTAAGACTGATTAGCTTGTTGACTCCACAACATATCATTAATACATGAGTTTCATGGAGTGTCTCTTCTATGACCCTCCCATAAAACGACGTAATTTTGATTCTTTGGTTCATCCCTAATCTCCATTTGCATAAACCCAAGTCTAAAGTCATCCATTGGTGGTTTCTAAACCTCTTAAAAATCCTAGAATAAGTTCCAAACCCATTTTAAATAATCTTAAATCAACTTATAATAATATAGGGTCAATATATACTCCGATTTCATCAAAACAAATGTTAAATAATCACTTTCAAATGACTAATTTAAGGATCATTTTCAAATTTAGGTTATAAATACCTATGTAACAATGTCATCTGAAAGAAAAACAACAAGATTTATGTGAGATAACTATGATGAATAAGGAGTACAGAGAAACCTAAGAATAGGTCCCTAAAATCGAAGAAGGCAATGCCAAAAAAAATGAAAATTCCAAGGAACCTTGAATAATAAATCCCAGGATAATTTAATACTAACACTAATGTAAGGACACAAATTTCCAATTGAGTCCATATATAGTTTTTGCTCAATTCCGGAAAAAAAACATTTATTCATAGGATAGTATGTAATTGTAATACTCTCAAGCCTATGAAGTGTTTGTTTAAGACATAGCGGCAAAGAGTATAAAGCTTCATCAAATATGCCGGTTTACGTGCCTCGTTTCTACGTCATCAACTATGGTTCCATGCTCCCAAGGTATGAATGCAATTATATTTATATAGGAGCTTGGAACAAAGTTTATTGGGTGTTAGGTTTAATATAAACTGCGTTTGTATTTTCAGAAAAATTTAATTGGAACTTTAAATGAAAGTGTATAAAGTTTCTGGGCCAAAATTTAATTTTACAAAATTTCTGAAAGTCGTTCGAAATGTCGTTCGAACGAGTTTTTCGTTCGAACCAGGTTTCGTTCGAACGAGCTTGCCAACGAGTTCTCACTTACCTATACTGGTCTATCATTCGAAATGTCGTTCGAATGAGATTGTTCGTTCTAACGAGGTTTCCAACGAGATTCTAACGAAGTCCATTCTGGTGTGTCGTTAGAAGTCTCGTTCGAATGAGAGTTTGTTCGAACGAAATGTCGTTCGAACGAACTGCTAGGCAGGAACAGTTTTTTGGCAGTTTTTGGCAGTTTTTAACCCACTTTCCCACTTGTTTCTTAACTGATTTTTTCAGACTTTATGAAGGACGGGAATCACATTTTCCAAACCAACATTTCCATAACTTTTCCAAAATATTTCCATCTCTTAGAGAGTGTTTGAGAGCAAAAATGGTTTAGGAAAATGTTCATGTTTTGAGTGTTATTTTTCAAAGAGAAAATCCTTCACACTCTAGTTTACACCCAATTGTGTTTAGTCCAAGTTCTTATTTACATATCAAATTGCTTGGAGTTTTTGCACCGGTTTATCTCTTCCGTTTCAAAGAGAAGTTTTGGTTTGCTTCTACATACATCAAAGAATAAGACATTTTGTTGTGATTCTACCCACTTGGAGAAAGGCTCCTTGCTCGGGTGGCGGTGACCATAGAAAGCCCTATCGGTGGATTCCTAGACTGCGGTTGTGTTCCGAGGTTATCCGCTAGGAAGAGGTGTCTACAAGAAGAAGCATCGAGGCTTGAGAGGGATCGAGTCAGTCGTTGTAAGTCTATCTGTCTTGTAATTGTAATTCCGTATCTAGTGGATTTGTGGCTAGGGCCGTCCGAGGTTGTTTCCCGTCTTGGGTTTTTCCTCGTACATCGCGGCGTAGTGTGATATTGTTTATTTTATCTTGCACAATAATTTAGAACGCATGCTTAGGATAATTTCAAGATAAAATTCGGTTTAAATTATCACACTCATTTAATTTGGTTCTAAATTAAATATTGGGTAAGTTTGTTTAATTCAAGTCTTTTGCTAAAATTGGTTTCGCCTAATTTTGTTGAAATTGAAAATATGACTGAGGCAAAATTCTAGGGCTTGGATTAATTATTCGGTTTAAGTGAAAATATATTAATTGATTAATTTTACTTCACTGGTTGTTATTATAATTTGTGTCAAGAAATTAAAATTTGGCATTTTTTTATTAGTTGAACCATCACCTTTACGCCTCCGCATTTATTTAAAAGGAAATTATATTTTAATTATGAGATATTTAAAATCCGGGGCTCCTGCCTCTTCAAATTGGTATCAGGGCTTTGAATTCAGATAAGCTCACGTTTTTCAACTAACAATTTCTATTACCACATGCCAAGTGTCCAGGTTGTAAGCTAAAAATGGGGGAGATGAAATAATTTATATCATTATAAGCATCAACGATAAATAATAAATACTAAAACCATTACTGTAGTGGATACAATGTGCGAATAATATGAGAAAATGTTTGTGAGCCTCAAAAATTGAATATGTCGCCACAATGATTAAGTCTCAAAGCCGAATGCATTGAAATTTTAATAATCACCACAAGATCATTAAAAAATATCTAAATATAGAACTAAAGAGTCTGACATAAGTTAAATAAGCGTCCTAAATCTAAGTATCGATAGCTGAAAGAAAATAACAATACAAGTTTGGCCTCTCAACCTTATTTCTCATGATGAGGAACACCTAGAAGGATTTTAGAAATCTATTAAAGTTTAGACCCAACATTTTCATGAAAATCTTACCTTACTTAAACAATATTAAATATGACTCATTTACATCTCATGTCGTCCCCACCGAAAAAGACATCCAAAATACTTCGCCCCTCAATTAAGTTAGATATATCCTTGCTAGATGTCCAACTATGCTATACATATATAAAAAAAATTAATCCTAAGTTCAAAGTTTAATAGGTAAGCGACATTATCTCAATTTACAAACATAATATCGACTACTATAACTATGTACTAAGAGTCATAACAATGCATAGTACCTAAATATTATATCGTTATCCTTGAAGTAACCATATCAAAGTAATGATAGTAGAGCAATCCAAATCCTCATATGAATATGTCCATCGTTGGACCAAGTACATATATAAATACCACATGAAGGTTTAGGGGACCATTCGTGCCTCTATCGGATCAATTCTTAAAATGTTCAGCTTATAACAGATTATAGAACAAATACACCTAAACGAAGGGAAAATCCATACACCATCATTTTATCGTGTAATCACATATTTCATGACAAATAAGTCCTCGTATGACTCCCTCTCTCTAGACGATTAATCAACTGCATGTAGGAACATGATATATACCAATGCATAACCTTCATCATTATCTAAGGGAGTAATAAATGATCTTATGAGCAATCCCATAAAATCTTTGCTGATAGATACACCATGAATATAAATTTACCTTTAGTGTGTCCATAGATATAGAATAAATTATATACTTTACCAATACGTGTAAATTAATACAATATACTACCCTAACCATGCATATCCACTAAAAGTCCCCTGGACTAAGACTAATTCCCATATACATATCCTCTACATAAATTCATACAATAAAAACCCTGGTGTCCCAACAAAATCTTAAAAGTTGTCATTCAAACTAGAGGGTTATTTGAGCATGTTTTAGCTTGAACCAGGACTACACGCATTCGAATGAGAGATCGAACACCCATGCCCAACGAACCCAAAATGACTATGTAATAAAAATCTCAAATCAAACTACTGTTTCATCACTTTTCTTCATACCATAACATAATCAGAGGTTATTATAAAATATAATTAATCCCAAATTCTATTTATTAAGGACATTATACATGTTTGTAATAAAATAAATATGGTCAAGATAAATTTGTCATTATAAGAGATTAATCATTAATTTCACATATGCTCTTCCAAACTCATCTCAACTAGATAAGACTTTCCTGAATAATTTTAACATGCCAGAGAATGAATGGGAGCCTCTTATTAAATTCCTTAGGATGGACGTGGATGTGTTCACCTGGAAACCCTATGGTATTCTAGTAATTTATCGAAATGTTGCTTGTTACCGACTCCACGTAGACCCTGCATGTCGTTCATTAAAGAAGACGCCAAGAAAATCATCCCCTTGGAAATTTAAAGCTATGGAGAATGGAGTTGATAATCAAATTTATGCCAATTTCATCATGGAGGTTTATTTTTTCGGATAAGATTTCTAACCCGGTCGTGTTAGAAAGAAGTGTGGAAATTGGAAAATTTGTGCCGACTTCAAAAACCTCAACAAGTCTTTCCCAAAAGGATCTCTTTCCTCTCCCTAAGAATGATTTTCTTGTTGACTCCACAACAGATCATTAACACATGAGTTACATGGAGTGTCTCTCATATGGCTCTCCCAAAAAATGACATAATTTTGATTCTTCAGGTCATCTCTAATCTCCAATTCCATAAACCCAAGTCTAAAGTCATCCACTGGTGGATTATAAACCTATGAAAAACCCTATTATAAGTTCCAAAACCATTTTCAATAACCTTAAATCAAATTATTAATAATATAGGGTCAATATCTACTCCGATTTCATCAAAATAAATGTTAAACAATCACTTTTAACGGATTAATTTAAAGATCATTTTCAAATTCAGTGTGACTACGTATCTAATGATGTTATCTGAAAAAAACATAACAAAATTTATGTGAGATGACTATAAGGAATAAGGAGTACAGAGAAACCTAGCAATAGGTCCGTAAAATCAAAGAAGGCAATGTCGAACGAAATGTAAATTCCAACGAACCTTGAATAGTAAATCTTGGCATTCTCTAATACTAACACTAACATTTCTATTTTCCACATTCCAAGTGTCCAGACTGTAAGTTGAATATAGGGGCATGAAAGAATTTAAATTATTCTAAGCATCAACGATAAATAATATATACTAAAACCATTACAGTAGTGGAAACAATGTGCGAATAAAATGGGATAAGGTTTATAAGAAACAAAAATTGAATATGTCACCACAGTAATTAAGTTTAAAAACCGAATGAATTGAAATTTTAGGAATTGCCACAAGATCGTGAAAAAATATCTAAATATATAACTTGAGAGTATGACATAAGTGAAACGAGTGTCCTAAATCTAAGTATCAATATCTGAAAGAAAAGAACATTATAAGTTTGGCCTATCAACGTTGTTTCTCAGGCTGAGGAACACATGGTAGGATTTTAGAAATATATTATAGTTTAGACCCTATATTTTCATGAAATATCTTACCTTAAAAAATAATAAATATGACTCATTTACTTCTCATGTCATCCCCTTCGAAACAAACACCCAAAATACTTCGCCCCTCATCCAAGTTAGATATATCCTTGCTACATGTCCAAATACACTATACATATATTAACAAAATTAATTCTAAGTATAAAGTCTTATAAGTAGCCACATTATCTCAATATAAAGCTACAAACATAGTATCGACTATTATAACTACGTACTAAGAGTCATAAACATGCATAGTACCCAATTATTATATCGTTATCCTTGAAGTGACATTATCAAAGTAATCATAGTAGAGAAATCCAAATCCTCATATGAATATGTTCATCATTAGACCAAGTACATATATAAGTACCACATTAAGGTTTAAACCTTTGGGGGACCTTTCGTGCCTCTATCGGATCAATTTTTCAAATGTTCTGCTTATAACAGATTATAGAAAAAATACACCTAAATGAAGGGAAAATCCATACACCCTCACATTATCTTGTAATCACATATTTCATGACAAATCAGTCCTCGTATGCCTCCCTCTCTTTAGACGGCTAATCAACTGCATGCAGGATCATGATATAGACCTATGCATAGCTTGCATCATCAACAAAGGGAGTAATGCCCGATCTTGTTAGCAATCCCATAAAATCCTCTGATAGATATACTAGGAATATAAACACACCTTTAGTATGCCCACAGATAGAGAATAAATTATATAATTTACCAATACGTGTAAACGAATACAATATACTACCCTAACCATGCATATCGACTAAAAGTCTCCTAGACTAATCCTAATTCCCATATACATATCCTCAACATAAATGCATACGATCAAAACCGCGATGTCCTAAAAAAATCATAAAAGATGGCATTCAAACTAGAGGTATCTCATTTGAGCAAGCTTTATCTTGAACCAGGCTTACACGCATTCAAATGAAAGATCTAACACCCATGCCCAACGAACCTAAAATGACTATGTAATAAAAATCTCAAATCAAACTATAGTTTAATCAATTTTCTCCATACCAAAACGTCATCAAAGGTTATTATAACATATAATAAATTCCAAACACTATTTATTAGGGATATTAAACATGTTTGTAATAAAATAAATATTATCCAGATCAATTTTTTATTATAAGGGATTAATCATTAATTTCACATATGTTCTTTAAAACTCATGTCAATTAGATAAGACTTTTCGGAATAGTTGTAACATGCTAGAGAATGAATTATAGCCTCCTATTCAATTCCTTAGGATGAACGTGGACGTATTTCCACCCTATGGTATTCTAGTAATTTAACCAAATGTTGCTTGTCACCGACTCCAAATAGACCCTGCATGTCGTTCATTCAAGCAAAAGCCAAGAAAATCATCCCCTTAGAAATTTAAAGCGGTGAAGAATGGAGTTGAGAATTAAAATTATTCCAAATGCATCATGGAGATTTAGTTTTTTCAGATGAGATTTCTTACCCAGTCGTGTTTCGAAAGAAGAATGGAAATTTGTGTTGACTTCAAAGATGTCAACAAGGCTTTCCCAAAAGATCTTTTTCCTCTCCCCGGGATTGATTATCTTGTTGACTCCACAACAGATCATAAACACATGAGTTATATGGAGTGTCTCCCATATGGCCCTCCCATAGAACGACGTAATTTTGATTCTTTGAGTCATCCGTAATCTTTAATTTCATAAACCCATGTCTAAAGTCATCCATTGGTGGTTTAGAAACCTCTGAAAAAGCCCAGAATAAGTTCCAAAACCATTTCAAATATTCTTAAATCAAATAATAATAATATAGGGTGAACATCTACTCTAATTTCATTAAAATAAATGTTAAATAATCACTTTCAACGGATTAATTTAAGGATCATTTTAAAATTCAAGTTGTGACTATTTATGTAACGATGTCATTTGAAAGCAAACCAACAAGATTAATGTGAGATGACTATGAGGAATAACGTTTACAAAGAAACCTAGGAATAGGTCCCTAAAATCAAATAAGGCAATGCCGAACGAAATGTAAACTCCAAGAAACCTTGAATAGTAAATTCGATGTATTTACATTCAATCTGTTGAGTTCCATTTTGATGATTGTATTAGATATTGGTAACCAATGGTTTATTTGGTACTTGGTTTTATTTATTCCCGCATTTAGATTTCTTTATTGGTGCGATTATTTATAGTGTTCACTGTGAATGGGTTTATGTTGAATGGTTTATTTTGGTATTATAATTAAAGATTGAAATTTGACATAACATATTAAACTAATAGGTGGTCAGTAATTAATCAAATTTTGAAAGTGATGCTAAGAATGACCATATGGTACTATTGTTTTATTTTGATAGAGGGATGGCCACCTATTTTTTAATAGGTTGAGTGTCATAGAAATCCCTCCACCAGCATCAACATCCATCGCCGCCACTCGTGGCCATATCCGTACGTACTCCTCCAGATACAACCTCTAAATCAGAGTGTTATAGAACTGCTTTTGGAAAGGGACACCATCCAGAGTTTGTGAGGGTTTTTTATCCCATGGTAGCGCTTCAATGGAGGTGTGACATTTAAGGTTTGTTGAGTGCACATGTGTCCAATAACAAATGTTGGTGAGCTTTAGGATGGTGGGAGATGCGCTAGATTGGTGGGATACTATTACAACCCTATAAGAGAGGTCTCATATGACTCTATCATAGTTTTGGGCCAAGTTTGAGGGAAATTACTTACCATCTTCACAGCAGAGGAAGCTGAGAGCACAATTTAATGGGATCAAGAAGGAGGTTAGGGTCGTTGCTGAGTATGAACAATAGTTCGCACATTTAATACACTTCACCCCGAAGGTGGAGAGGCATTAGGATTTGAAGATGGACTGATTTGTGAGAGGTCTAAATTGATAGATTATACAGGTGTTACTCGGGAATCCCTTATCTAACACATCGTCCAAATGGTAGATGTCATTTTGATACACTGTGATGATCACAACAAGTTTTTGAGAGAGAAAAAGAGGGAAGGATTCCAAGAGGGGATATCAGGAACTGACCAAGGGCCGAAAGTATCAGAGGGTGGGGAGTCTTCCAGTTCATAAGGAAGCTCTATCCAGAATCATAGAGGGAAGCACATGGGGAGTAGCCCCCTGAGACATTCAAAGGTGATTATTAATGCCCAAAAGGGAGACAGGGATGGGGTCAAGGCCACTCGAACTAGGATCAGTTGAGGCATTCGGGTCAGCAATTTTGGAGCCAGGGGGACAGGGGCTAGCACAATGTTAGTTTGGTAGACCTTGGGGTTAGGAGCAGCGGTAATAAGATTTCCATATAGGTCTCCCTTTTAATGGTGCATATTATGCATGTGGGGAGTTGGGCCACTCATTTAGAACATGCACTAAAGGACTTTGGGCCATCTCCGCAAAATTTTAGTAAGGTCATTAGCCTTCACTTCCTACCCTACCTCAGTTTCAGGCCCTCCCATCTGCACCTCCGTATCAAATTTTACCTCCTCTTAAAGATCAAGCACATGGACGACCTCATTTGCACCAGTATTGTGTGTTCAACATCTACAACCAGGACTTGCCAGTACAGCCACACGCTATAGATGGTATGTTTTATGTTTATGGTAATTATGCTTAAGTGCTTTTTTATACGAGAGCTTCACACTCCTTTTTTGTCATAGATTCATTGTTACAAAGAGCATGATAGATATAGCTTCCAAGGTGGTTAAGCAGATTGAAATTCTCGTAGGTGGGAGAGCTACATTATGCTAGATTTATAGTAGCATTACTGTAGATATTGATAGGCTATGTTTTGCTGCCAACTTGTAACTATTATATATTGGTAATTACAACGTTGTATTAGGGATAGATTGGTTAGAAACTTACCATTCTCAAATTGATTATAAAGTTATGGCTATTACGTTCACAATCCCCAGACAAAAGATGTTTCTCATTGCCATGCCTAGACTTGAGGGGGACTCAAGAAACCATTTATGCTACATTGACGCGACTACATTTGAGGAGGTTGTGGTATTTATGGATTCTATCCCCGTGGTCCAGAAATTTTGAACATGTTTGAGGAGGTACCGAGTTTTCCACTTAAGATAAAGATAGGTTTTTGTATTAACTTAGTCCCAAGCACCCAATCCATTGTGAGAGAACCTTATTGTATGGCTCCCTTGGAAACATGATAGTTACAGGAGCAAATATAGCAGCTTATGAGTCAGGGGTTCATTCAGAAGCGAACGTCTTCATCAAAAGATTTGGGGTTATTCGTGAATAATAAAAATGGGAAACTTCGATTCTTTGTGGATTATCAAGAGTTAAATAAAGTCATGATATGGAATAAGTATCCATTACCCCACATCGATGAATTATTTGACCAGCTGAGGGGCGCGTCATTATTTTCCAAGATCAATCTAATATAATTAATTGAGGATTAGGGAGGAGAATGTTCCAAAGTCATCTTTTCTCACTCGATACGAGTTTTACGAGTTTCGATTCATGCCATTTGGGTTGACCATTGAACTTATCGTCTTTACAAATTTCATGAATCGTGTATTTCACCAGTATCTGGATTAGTTCGTCATTATATTCATTGACGATTTTTTGATACACTCAATCTCATAGGAGGAGTACTGTCATCATTTGATATTGTTGCTATAGATATTGAGGTAGAACAAGTTGTATGCTAAGTTCTCCAAGTGTGGTTTTTGGCTCAATAAGGTGTAGTTTCTGGGGCATATCATGTCGAAAACTAGGATTTTTATCGATCCTATAAAGATATCAGAGGTAATGGAATGCGGACAACCTATGACACCTACAGAGGTTAGGAAACTTTTAGGTTTGGTGAGTTATTATCACCAGTTTATCAAGGGTTTTTCGATAATTTCAGGACCATTACCCAACCTAACCCAAAGAGGGTTATCGTTTATTTGGAATGCTGGTTGTCAGCAAAAATTTTACGAGCTCAAGGAGAGCATCACTATCACTCCAGTTATTGTATTGTCTAGGGGAGGCATTATGTATATGGTATTTATAGATGTGTCACTTCAGAGTCTGGGCGGAATTTTGATGCAAAAAGCGAGGCCTATATCTTACTCCTCTCAGAAGTTGACAATACATGAGGGTAATTATCCGATGCATGATTTGGGGTTAGCAGCGATTGTCTTTGACCTTCGCATCTTAAGGCATTATCTGTTAGGAGAGAGATTTTTATTATTCTTCAATCAAAAAAGTCTTTAATACCTATTCACGTAAAGGTATCTGAATATGAGGTAGAGACGAAGGTTGGAGTCTGTAAAACGCTATTATTTTCTGATCAAATCCCACCCAAGAAAGGAAAATATGGTTGTAAACGCGTTGAATCATAGGTCGGTAGCTACATTGGCCACTTTATGGGAGGAATATGGAGAGAACTTGTCAACTTTTTTGGGCAAGAGGTGGAATATGCTTAGGGAAATGGATTTAGAAAAATGTTTTTATGGACGTGATGCCGATTACCCCGACCATTATTTCACGAGTAGTTCAAGCCCAAGTGATGGATCCTTTTTGTCTGGGAAAGGTAAAAGAGCTATAAACGGGCGAATTCTTTCCTTCTCGATTAGATTGGATAGGGGTTTACAGTAATAGAGGAGGATAGTAGTGCCCGAGGATCCAGATGTGCAAAATGCAGTATTAGCAGAGGCACATGGGTCACGATACACGATGCATCTTGGAGGGGACAAGATGTACGAAGATATGAAGAGATCGTGTTGGTGCGTCGGATGGAAGAGGGATATTTTTTATTATGTATCAAGGTATGCTACTTGTCAGTTGGTAAAGGTGGAGAACCAATGACTAGTAGGTGACTTGTGACCTTTGGAGATCCCTCAATGGAAATGGGAAAGAATTTTCATGGATTTTATTATCGTAATGTCGCGATCGCAGCGCGATCATGATTCTATTTAGAATATTGTCGATAGGCTGATGAAGGTGGCCCATTTCATACGTTTTAGGAATGATTACTCCACTGATAATTACTCAAATTATTCATAGCCAATGCATAGGACATCGTTCCAGATAGGAATAACACATTTATCTCCTATACTTAGAAGTCATTTCAGTATTCGATGGGAGTTCAATTGAGTTTCAACATGACTTTTCACTCACACTCAAATGGCTAGATGAGAAGGGTGAATCAGGTGTTCAAGGATATTCTAAGATCTTGCGTATTAGACCTCAAGGGAAATTGGATATACATTTATTGCATGTTGAGTTCTCCTATAATAATATCCATTAGAAGACGATCGGGATGGTTACGTACAAGGAATTATATGTATGTCCATATTGTTTGCCTAGTAATTATTCAGGGTCAGAGGAACATTGAATTTTTGTACTATATATTGTCAACGACACTTCTCAGAAGGTGGTGCTTAATTGGGCGAGATTAAAGATAGCCCAAGATCATCAGAAAACTTATGCTGATAACATGAGGAGTAAACTGGTGTTCCAAATGGGGGATTAACTGCTCTTAAGAGTATCCTGATGAAATGAGCAATTAGATTTGCAGATAAGGGGAAGTTAGGCATCGTATACATAGGTCCCTTCATGATTATTGAGAGAGTGGTCCCAATGGCGTATCATCTAGCATTATTCGATCACCTTCAGAAAGTACATGACATATTTCATGTGTCCATTATGAGGAAATTCTTAATGAATGAGGATGAGTATCAACACGTAGATTTAGATGGGTGGGAGTTGCAATATGATTCTAGTTATGAAGAGAAACCCCAGCGTATCCTTAATCGTAGAGAGAAAATCCTATGATTGAAGTCCATTCCGCTAGAGAGAATTTAGCGGGGACATCATAGTGAGTAAGAATCCACCTGTGATCATGAGGAGGAAATACAGGCGAGGTTTCCATTATTATTCGTGTTAGGTATATTCCAAATTTTGAGGATGAAATCTCGAATGAAGGAGTACCTCGTGTTTTCTTATATGAAAGTAGAATATAATGCGTGCGTGAATGATATATAATGTCACATTATACTTATATGCGTATATAAATAAATTTGGAAATTAAGAAACTATAAAACATTAATAAATATTTTGAAGATGACTGTGTATTAGGGGAGGGGGAGGATTTAAGCGGATTGAAGTCCTAGTTTTACACCAATTTGTAGGCAAGTTTGTAAAATTGAACTTATTGTAGATTATACCTACTGAGTTGAATCAAAACCCTAATTAAGTGATTTGAATATGAATTAGATGATTTAAATATATTAAATTCATAATTAATCCAATTAGTAATCAATTAGGATTGATTTAACATCATTTTGATTGAATCTTTTCAAAAATTTATGAGTTTTGAATAGATCTTGAATAGGTTCTTATTTATTAAATAGTCCATTCCAAACCCTAAGATCTTGTGCATAATATGTGTATAATTGAAGTCAAATTTGTATGAACTGATATGATTGGATTCTTGAGAGAAAAATGGGTTCTATTTCAGTTCTTCAACTTAATTGGGATTTTGATGATATAATTGTGCTCCAATCATATTTGTATGTGGACAAATTGTTTATATATTATCTGAATCATAAATGAAGGTTTTTTGGTCTTCGATAGAGGTTTGAGTTAAGTTTTGTTGAGTTGGAGAAGACAAACTCTATAGTGGGAATTTTTTGAAACACTAAAGCGACCAGTCGATCTGCGAATTTCGGCGATCGACAGTTGCCTCAGATATTTTGGAAACTTCATTTATTGTTATAATTAAGGAAGTTTATATTTAGGGGTTTGTTTTGGGATTAACCTCTTACATAAATTAATATATATGACTTGATTTATAGTATTGAATTGGATGACTTTAACTTAAGATAATGGATGGATTTCTTATTTTCTCTTAAATTGAATTAAAGTGGATAAATCTAGTTAAGACTTGAATCCCGTGATTGATATGGATATTATTTGTTGCATTCTCTATGTAATGCATACCATATATGAGTACTCTAGGAGAATGTACTAAGGGATAATCACATTTAAAGGGTACATATGGCGTGGACTGCTATGGTACCTCGGTGAGTAGACGAGATGCCTTAATCAATTTTTACCCCTAGATCACACGCCTAGGTACCCATGTTCGATATGGATTACGAGGATATTTCCTTCATATTATCTTCGGTATGATAGTTCATATGATTTATGAGTAGACCTTATGATTTATCCCTTGACTTAATGAGGTCTTACTTTGGGGACAACCTAAGACTATATTTAGTACGTGCGAGTTATCCCCTAAAATATTTGAAAGATGTCTTTGTTTCTTGGCTTTCTTATGTGATCCTTAGACTTTAAGATTATCTTAATTGTTTCATAATATTTGACTTTGATTAGTGTAATGTTATCTCTATTTCAATTGTTATTTTCTTATGTGTAGATTAAAATTTAAACATGGTTTCACCTGTGATTTTAAACCTGAGTTCTGTGTGACATTTAGATAGAATGGTGGGATAAATCTAAAAGAGGTTAAAATTCTTGAAGGAGTTGCATAGTTATGATTTATTTCAATTTCCATTATACTCTTACTCTCTTTAAAACTTTTTGTTAATGTACGGATTTAACATTTTAGGACTGAGGTCACCCGTTCCATTGTCTTGATTGATAGTGTTATTATCACTCCTCCTTCTGTTCCAGGTCTACTCTAGGATGTAGGTGTCACTGGTTTGCATGCTAGTTTTATCAGTTCAGTTGCTTTTTTGTTATAATATCAAGGGATACATATTTTTATTCTTACATTTTATATGTAAGGTAGTTAGTTGTATTGATATGTTAGACTTTTGATTCATGTGGATGGTATCAGATTTTTGGAATATCTTTTATTTATTTAAATTTAGTTGTCAACTTCCACAACATTTTTATGTAATGGATTTATTCAAGGTTAAAATGAATTTTATATTATTAGATTTTTGTATATAATCGAATCCTTATATATAGGTCATTACAGAATGGGTGCCTACATATGTGAATCATGTTTTCTAGTCCAAAATGGCAAGTACCCAATGAGCGAAAAATGCTCATTCATTCATCAAAAAGCATGTGCATGAGAATAATACCCCCGCCTCAATAATTCATTACATTTTTTATTCTATAATGTAGCACAACTTCAATACTCATAATGGTTGACGAAGAACCCATTTTCCTACATATCAAAGAATGAGAAAAAAAATTAACAACTTGTGTAAACTAATTTAAGCATTGAAATAAGATTTATAGAAAACAAATATAACTCATAACAGTGAAATATAAAGCAAAACCAATGAGGAATTTTCTATTGTCAATAGCATATAATGTTACAACCAATAACACTTTTAAAAATGATTAAATTAAACTGGGATGTTAAGAACACATAATACTATCTCTCTTATTGGTAATAACACATTTAAATTTGAAATAGAAATGGAAAAAAATTGTCGATCTTTTTACTATTGAAAATCTGATTTGAATTAGAATAGACAAGTCAATTTATTTAAACAACAGCAGAGATTATCTTCGTCGCTGATTTCTCTAAGCTCCATCAATTTTACAGGCTCGATCTGGGCCTAATAAGATGGAAAATTTTGAGAGTGTATTTTTCGCAACTACAGTTTAGTGGGTGAATCGATAAAGATATGAAGTGTTTTGAGTGGGAAGGGAAATCGCAATGAAAGTATAGGCATTTTTAATATATATATATATATATATATATATATATATATATATATATATATTGTTCCTCTCTTGTCTCAAAATAGTGAGTCTATTGATTCATATTGAGTTGGTCCATTTGAGCGAGGCTTAGTCTTAAGTCTATATTAAACCTTGAAGAATTGAAAACCTCGTACGCCGCTCTTTGAAGCTCTCCTTCCGCTGATGCATATTGAAGACTATATCCCTTTACGAAAGTTTTGATAAAATTTTGGTTATTTTACACAACCATGTGTTTTCCAAATTGATTAAATTTTTCATAAATTATTTTTTGAAAAAGACTTTTACTATGTTATGTTTGTGTTTTATAGTTTTGGATGCAAGGGTGGGTTTTAAAGAAAAAATTTCAAAAGAGTTTCTGAAGTTTTTTATATAGGGCGTTCGCATAACTTACTTTTAAGCCCGTGTGCACGGATCCATGTTGGGCGCATTACTCTGAATGTTTTTTGAGTTGGATGCATATTTGTGGCAACCATGCAAACAGTCAGATATTACCATGCACACGACAGTGGTAGATTAATAAGTTTTGATATATATATATCCTTTTTTCCCTCCATTTCATTGAGAGCCTTTTTCCTCATTCCAATATATTTCATCTTAGATGATTTTTGTATTTGTGAGTCTTTCATTCTCTCTCAAAACTTAATTTCAAAATCCTATGAGATTTTTGTGAATTTATTTAGATCTAGATTGAGATCAATATTTTTGTGAGGAGTTTTGAGTGAATTATATTTACAAATCTAGTCAAAGTTTCACCTACTTTTGGTTTTGTATGATCAAGTACTTACAATCTAAAATTGGAGGTTCTTTGATTCATTAGATGAATTAGACAATGGCAAAACTTCAAGAAAGTTAGAAGTTTGTAACTCTATTCCTAGAGCTTGGATTAGGTTTTCGTTTTCTACAGGGGGAGTTAAAGGTTCATAGCTATCTTTACAATTGTGATTATTTGAAAGGTATCTTCCCAACCTTTCTAAAACTTTCTTTTCAAGTAGAAAAGAAAATCGAGTGCGTCCGAGGTTTTTTTACCCCTATGTGGGGTGGAGGGTCTAGTTAAATTTATCTTGTGGTTTGTTTGTGTTCTCTTATCTTCATATCTAACACACTTGATCACATACTTCACACTAGGATGTTTTGCATCTCTCAAGATAGGTTAAAATTGGACCTAGGTGTGTTAGCTTAAGCATAATCACTCAGATCTAATTGATTTAATTGTGTGTGTTATAAAAAGACATCTGGATTTAATTATTGTTAAGGTTTAAAATTTGGAAGAATTTGTTGGAATCATCAAATTTTGGCACATTGTTTCATCAAACCTGTTCACCCTCCCCCATCTAATTTTTTGTTAGATAATTCACACATTGTTTTCTCACGCGGTAGGGAGAATTCTTTTTTGTTATAAATACACCCAATTATCCTACCAGATACCACTCGCCATTAGACTCGTGTGTCTTCATTAAGAAATTCTCAAATTGTTTTAATGGTGGTTAGACTGCATTTTAGGGATAGATAATGAGATTTGCAATAAAAGAGGTTCAAAGTGGTATTTATTTCCATATGGATCTTCATCTAGGTCGTTGATCTTAGTCAGTGAAAAGAAGGTGAACAAAAACATACATCAAAGTATAGTTAGTGTATTGCAAGAGAAGTAATAAATTATCAAATAAGCACTTGAGAGATGGAGGGATGATGTGTAGGCCAATATAAAATAGAGGTGACAAGGTTGGCTGTAAGTTGTCAGTAGCATTAAAAGGGGTAATGATGGCTTGGTAGGGGTATATCTATATATTGATTGAGATGGTGGTTTTTGGGGGTGGATTGGTTATTATGTTTCAATAGTTGTATTTGTGCCCCCTACCTCATATAATAGTGCTTGACTTGTGGAGCCAAACAAACTATTATTTTGTTTCCTCCAGACCATACCCTTTATATTTTCGAGATGGTACCTATCGATTGGGGCATTGGTCCCTCAATTTATGCATAATCCTAGCCCTTTTAAGTTAAGGGAGTCAAGTGGTGCCAAAAGAGATATACATACATACTTGTGTTTATATATTGATGTGGTTTGGTATAGTGGGCTTCGATTATTTGTAGGTCATTAATCAATTGGAATGGCTGGATCTTTATGGTTGGATCAATTATTATTATTATTCTTAGTTGGTTTGAGTATATCAGTACATTATCAAATAGCCTTTCTCAACATCCATTATTATAAAATATATATTTTTAAAAATATTCATCAAATTTATCAAATAAAATTAGTGTTTTCAACTCATTACTCGTTTCAATTTTGCACATGAAGTTGAAAATAAATTATAATACAAAATTAAATAGTTCATAATTTTAATGTAAAGAATTTACATCAACATTATTCATTTTTATTGGAGATATTTTAAATACATAAATTCTTATGGTTATCTTTTATTATTACATCATCTTTTTAAAAATCCCAAATTTAATCATTTTTAGCCACTAAACCTTTTATAACATTATAAGACACAAGTAAAGTTCATTTTTATTTTCCTTTTACCATGATAAAACTTCTTTAGCTAATTAACTTATTGTAACCAAAATAATAAAATTACATAGAATTTGACTTCATGAAGGAATAGTAATACTAGGTAGACCAAAAATCAAATGAAAAAATAAAGTAGAGTTATTAACAATACATGAAGGGTATGTTTGATAAAAAAAATTGGAAAATAACTGAAAATTAGTTCAATTTCATGTAAAATTGGAAAATGAGGGGAAAAGATAAGACTAATATGGTATTACTTTTGGAGTTTTACATGGAAATCAATTCTTTGGGTTTGGGTAAGAGAATGTTTTCCATGAAAATGATATAAATATGAAACACTTTTCATATGTATAACCATTATTTTTATTAAATCTATTTGAAATCAAGCATTGCAAAAGTAAAATAAGAACAAAAATTACTATTTTTCATGGAAAATAATTCCATGATAAGCGAACATACCCTAAGTGAGGTTTTTATTATATCCCACATACCTATCAATATATTGTTGAAACTTGAGCTATATTTGTTTTGTACTTAGACGTAGACTCACCTATACAAGAGCATATTTTCCCTCATTTCCCAAATAACTTAGTCTTACATTAGTTTTTGGCATATCCTACTGCAGTTTGATTCAAGACGAGATAAGGTCCGAACATCCAACATATACAACGTTCAAGCATCCCCATACTTTAAAGGTATAATACTTCAGTGTTTGAATTTATTCCTTAAATATATTTTGGGATGTTCATTTTTATTAAAACGGGAAACTGGATTGTTTATTTAAAAATCAAGGTAGTTTTTACTTTATCTAAAAATATTTTTCTTGCACTTGTATCTCTTTCAAACGAGATGGTATTCTTGTTCAAATGAGATTGTTATCTCACTATAAGGGTTTGTTAGAAGGTTTCTTCAATCAAACACCTAACGAGGGCTTACTGTTTTGATTTTTTTATGTCATTAGTAACGATACCTATCTCATTCGAACAAGTTGATGATCTTTTTAGAACAACAGGGTAGTTTTGTTCGAATGACACCACTATCTCAAAAAATTTGGATGTCTTATAAATACTTGTTTCGTGTTTGATTTCATTGAGACTTTTTCCAGAACTGATTGTGCATATCTTTAGCAAAATTTTACAACCTTTTGTTTGAGAAAAACTTTTTGTATTCACAAATCATCATCCCCAAAATTTATCTGAGTGAATCAAGTTTAAACCTATAGCTTGTATCTTGCATACAACTATTGTGGGGAGATTTTCTTCACGGGTGATTTTGCGATACCCGAGAGAATTCACTGCTGACAATAAAGGCTAATCGGTGGATACTGAGCATGGAAGGCCATGTGCGGATGACTCTGGACAGCGCCGTATTTTTTAGAGATTTGCTAGGCACTGCGCATTTTACTTATGGCGGTTATCAGGTAGTCTATAAGTTGATAGTCTTGTAAACTCTTTAAAGTACTGAAAAAAGGTTTTACCCGAAAGGTGTTTTTTCCTTGATTTGCCTTTGCTGAATGCATGATTTATTTTATCATCTTTATCACCTAGATGCATATTTAGGATAATAAGATAAAATTTGGACCTGTGTGTGCTCAACACTTAATTTATAAAAATATTCCATTAAGATCGAGATAAAGGACTCTCAAATTGATATCAGACCCTATTGCACAAATTTACTGTGTGATATTTTTCGTAAAATATTTTTCTCTTGATATCAGTTTTTTCTCAAAATTGTCGATCTTTGAAAATTTTGATTTTAATGGAGAATTTGTAGAATCGAGTGCCAATCTTCGATGCACTAATTATGCATACTGGAAGGCTAAGATGAGGTATGTCTTAGAAGTTGTAAATGACTGAGGGTGGATAGTTTGTGAAAGAGGGTGGAATCTTCCCACGATCACAGTTGATAATGTCACAACTCCTAAACTGGTATCTTCCTAGACTGATGGTGAGTTTAAGTGGAGTACCTAAAACTCCCGCGGCGTTAGTGCAATTTCTGAAGTCGGCAGCCCTGACGAGTTCCGATGCATCATGGGGTGAACTACATCTAAGGAATCATGGGATACCTCCAGTTGACACATGAAGGTACCAACGTTGTAAAAGCATCAAAGCTTTAGAATTTGACCACCCAAATTGAGAACATCACTATGTTAGAGTCCGAGTTTTTTGATGAGTTTTATGCGCATTTGTTGAACATTTTCAATTCTAGTTTTAATTTGGGTAAGATAATTCCATAACCAAGAGTAGTGAAAAAGATTTTGAGGTCCCTCCATTACCGATTTATTCCTAAGGTTATCATGCTTAATTCTCTAGGGATTTTAAACACTCTAAGGTTAGAAGAACTTGTAAGAGATGTTCAGACTTACGAGTTAGATATGTTCCTAAACCAAGTAAACCTAGGGAAGTAGGGATAGCTTTATAGACTCAATTTAAGAAAAAGAAAATTGAGAGAGTTTGTGAGTCTAAATGTGAAGGTGAGGGTGAGTTCGATGACTTGGACTTGTTTGCAAAAAATATTAAAAGGTTTCTCAAGTTTTCGTAAAAAAATTCTTCCAATAAAAATATTTTTGAGAAAAATAAAAAGAAGAATGAGGTCAAGGATAGCGGTGAGAAAGAGGAAGAGATAGGGTGTTATAAGTGCGAGGGGAAAGGGAACAAGGAAAATAACTGTCCCACTAGGCTAAAGAGAAAGCTCAAAGATATTGCAAATAAAGCCACTCTTAGCGATAGTAACATCGAGTTAGTTGATTCTCGGGGAGAATCACGACTTGAAAAGTGTGTTGCCTTCATGTCTAGTCACATGAGTATTTTTAGTTTGTCCCACTATAATAAGGACATAAGTAAGCGTGAGAGCCTCGATAATGTTTCAAGCCATTCGAGTGAGTGTGAGTATGAGACTGCAAGTGAGGGAGAAGGGGATCTCCAAAAATCCTTTAGTGATTTATACACCAAGAAGTTAAAGACGAAAAAGATTAATAAGGATTTACCTCTTAGGGTGTTAGATTTGGAGAGAGAGGTAAAATCTTTGAGGGTGTTTGAGCTGTTGACCAGTCAACTCGAGAAGGTGAAGGTTTATGTATATAAGCAGTTAATCGTCTTAAAGTGATGAACATTGTGGCTAGTCTTACAGGAGATTTTAATCTTCATTGGATACTCGTGAGAAACTTGAAGCCCATGTATCCCAACTTGAGAGAGATCTCAAATGTGCCCAGGATGTCAAGGTTACTTTAGAGGATACGTTTAAGAGGGTTGGAAAGATTCTCCTCGATCTTGCTTTGGGCAATGTTGAGAGGCTAGGAATAGGTTATGATGGTGCGTTAACTTCTCATGTTTCACCTTAACCGATTCCTGAGTTTGGGTTAGATTCATATGGCGCTCGACTTAACCCACCTAGGTGTCCAATTCCACATAGGAGATCACATCCTAAACATTTTGAGAAAGGTGGTCCTAAGCCCATTTATATTTGTTCCCATTGCAAGTAAAGAGGACACCTTAGGGATTTTTTTTTTAACTTGGTAGTGTGTCTCATAGGTATCTTCCATGATATGCTACTATATGTGTTCCCGCAGGTACTCCTCCCTCACATCACATGAGAGATTTTGAGACTTTTTAAGAGCAAGTAGAGTATTTAGTCAAGGATTCACATGATTTGATGGATATTTTTCACAGGATGTCATCTCCTATGGAGAACTCCTCTGGGCCTAATGATTGAGGTTTAGACTTATTTGCTAGCATATTATGCTTTTCATGTTCATATATTCATGACTATTACTAGTATGAACTACCATTTTATTATCATTGTATTTATCTTTTTCCATTTTTATATATTTTTTGAAAAATCCAAAAATATTTTTATTTTTCTTAAAAAAAATTGGAAAAATACAAAAAGATTTTCAGTTTCTTTTTAGAAAATGTGAAAAATCCAAAAAGACATTTTCGATAAAAATTTTGAAAAATTCAAAAAGTGTTTTGTATTTTTTCTACACTATATATGGTTTAGAATTAAAGATGTTTGTCTGAGTCACCCATTCATTCCATATCCACGTAACCATTTTGCAGTGTTTTGAGACGTGACATCATTTCGTGTGTACTTAATAATGTGTGGTTCATTAAGATGTGACAAGATGACTAGTTGCTACTTGTTTGAATCCTTGTCACCTTTAATTCACACGGGCACGATCTTATTTCAATATTGCTGTAACACCCCACGCATTTTGGAGTCGGCCTCCACCAAGACTATGTCGGACGTTACTAAATTAAATACCTAACTTAACATGTGATAAATATATGATACAATTAAAAATTATTCCACAAGATAATTATCAAATTGATCCCATAATATAACCATTCATGAAATAATAAAATCCATCACCATACTAATCTCCACGACAAGCCCAACTTCGAATATATATAAATCTCAAATGAAATAATCCAACTTTAAATATCTTACATAAATCGTAAACAACTGTGGAACCGATTAACCCACCAAATCCATAATTAAAGTCTCATAATATATACGATGGAAAGAAAAGTAAATCCTAACTAATAAAGCATCTAAAAATGAAACTCCAGGTGCATCTCCAAAAATATCTCCAATTGCTCCTATGCAGCTACTCCAACGCTATACCTGAAATGTTAGTCAACGCAATGGGTCAAAGACCAACGTATGAATACTAGCTACTCTCCCCAATTAGGGTCCGTGAACCCTGACATTAGCATTATCTATAATAAACACCACATTAGAGTACTTTAATTTAAACGAGATAATTATTAACATGCGAGTAAAATAAATTACTATCATCTAATTACGTAATTATGCCACCACAAAAACTTAAGTCCAACTTACATTATCACAATTCGATAGTTATGCTAAGGTCACCATCTTTATTTAAATCGATTAATTAAATTATTTATTATTAAGCGGCGCCTTTATAGCCAGCCGACCCTACTATATGTCCTGCACTTATTCGGGCCTACCTAAAGTTTTCCACCACACACATTCCCCTCGCTATAACCAATTGACCAAATTTCGTTAGCCTTGCACTTATTAACGAGGTTCTACGTACGACACATCATAATAGCCAACCGACCCATATTCTGTCAACCCTGCACTTATTGATGATGCCAACACACACCCACGTCGCAATAGCCAGTCAACTCATATTCTTATAGTCCTGCACTTATTAACAACGCCTATGTATTTTAATACCTGTTTATTATCTTAATCATTAATTGTAAATTTCTTAATTTTTCATTATTTTATATTAGCTACACCCTATTATAAAGCATAAATCCTCAAATCCACCACTAATACCATACCTAGAGGTCTTCAAAATACAAGAACATCCTACCCTATCATATAAAATAAATCTCTACCATTAATTTTCTTTTAATCTCATGCCTAGACCCTCTAATCAACAGAGCGATACAAAAATCAGCCCCACCCTGAAATATCCCATCCGCAAAAATCTACATTAACTAGTCCCATACCTAGAAAGTGCTAACCACATCTAAGGCATACCCACTATTCCCATACCTAGCAAGTATTCCTAACATTAAGGTGAGAGCGTGCTACCCAAAATCCCGTTGTCCCTGTTATGATAAATATAATTAAATCAATAATTCTGAATACGACATAATATCAACATTTCTACCAATTTCTCATATTGTTTCAAACTAATCTAATTTAATTCGTTCAACCCATCTTCATAATTAACAAAAAATATTTTTGTGCAACTAATATAATTCTAACATCGTGCAAAATTCATGGTGCACACAACACAAAAATTCTCTTCTTTATAATAATTACATAATTTATGTGAATTCACGAATCCATTTTAATTTCATAAAGTTACTACAATTTTATACACGCAAACATACATCCATATCAACAAGAATCCAATCTCTACCCTAAGAATGCAAGGGTTATGTGTCTTAATTCATATTAAGATTTTTCATAAAAACAGTCCCAATATAGATTTCACTTTTCCTAATTAAGGACGCTAATTTATTTTAATAAAAACGTGTGAATTAATGTTTAGGGAATATTTAAAACGCATAATACTAAAGAGAAAGAGTAGAAGTATTCATGCCTGATGAAAAGTCAGTTGAAAATCATGATTAGATGGTTGTGTTCCTCTTCAAAAATCAGTAAGGACTCGATCTTGAGAAAACAGGGTTTGAGCCTTCAAAAATTGGGTTGAATTTTGATTTAATTTGGGGCTAGGTTTTATAGATGAAAGGTGGTAAAGATCTGGAAGACTTATGGTTTAAAAGTTAATGTAAAAGTTTGTAGAAAAGTCTAATCCCGAGTTAGTTTAATAGGGAAAAGGATTAAGAGTTTTAATTAACTCAAACTGTCACAAAATATCATACTTGCCGACATTGCCCAGGGCGAATCCTCCAGGCCGAATCGATTTGGTCCTGGTCAGGCCATCAATTCGCATAAAAATATGTATATATTATAGAAAAAAACCCAATTTCTCCCCCGATTTTAATTCCGATTAAAATCCTATTTTCCATGAACAAAATCCAACATATTTAATTGCTAAAAATAATCAAATCCAAAAAATTTTATTTTTTTGAATTCATAAATAAATTAAATTATTATCGGTTTAAAATTACGGGCTGTTATAATTGCACTTACCTTTCACGTGCCAATTGTAGTAGTTTCATCTCAATCATTCTTTTAAAACGAACGAAATACGATAAAACGAGATAATGAAAGAAGTGCTTGTAAGAAACATTGCTCGGATTGAAAAAATTGAAAATCATATCTCCGGTAAATGTGTTATAATTAAAGCAATTGAATCGAACTGTGAGAGATGGGTTGTCTTTGCATGAAAATCCACAATTTGCTAAAAGAAAAGAGCTTAAGATATTAAAGGCACATGAAAAGAAAACATATAAATTACCAGACCAATTTCAAAGAATCTTGATGCTTTGCTACATATAAGAATTTAATTCTTCAAAACAAAAAAATTGAGAGAAAAATTCAATATGTTAGTTTTGAGGGAGTTAAATCGAAGATCAATGGTTTTGCACATCCTGAAAAATTCTCGTAAAAGAATTACACAGTTTTGGGCGTTATTGGTGTGAAAATCACTCACAATCTTGATTATTTGAATAGGCTGAGTCGAATTCAATTGAGTTCACCATTTTATCACCTAATATAAACTTTGAGATATTCAGTTAGTGGTGTCTCATTCCTTCGTGCACATATATTATATTTGTCTACATTGATTTTCCTATAGAATGTGTTCATACCCTTACATTCTGTTTTCATGATTCAGTTATTTTTGTGTTGCGCCATGGTGTGTTGTATTTTTAAAATAATTCTCGAAAAAAAATTGAAAAAAGTTCAAAAAATTTCCTTAATTTTCCTTGGAGATTATCATTGCATGTGCTTCTTTGATATTTTTACTGATGATATCTTATTCTTTTCGATGATGTTCCCTATATTCCATGTTAAGTTTCTATTCCTTGTCTATTTCAAACAAAATAAAGGGGAAGAATAAATTACGACGGAGTTTCATTTATAGGGGATAAATTTCCTATCTTTTACGCATTTTATTAGACATATTTCAAACTCGATGCATCACTGGGTATTTGTTTTGTTTCATGTGTGTAGGTATTTTGAAATATCATATTTGAATTACACTCAATGAAGAGAAAGAGCCAAAGAGATGACAAAGAAGAAGTGAAGATTTGAAGACTTTTATTTGAAGATAACTATATCTTTGAACATATCCATTTTAGAGTTTGGGATGGTATTAGGATATTGTATTCTTCCTAGGAGATTATTTTATAATTTAGATTTTGGTTTTACGTTTGTACCGGAATAGAAAAAAAAGGGGATATTTGTAAGAGCATATTTTCTCTCATTGCTCAAATAGCTTAGGCTTACAATAGTTTTTGGCATGTCCCTCTACCGTTTGATTCAAGCCAAGATGAAGTCCGAAGATCCAACATCTCCAACGTTCAAGCATCTCCATACTTTGAAGGTATAATGATTTAATGTTTGAATTTATTCCTTAAATTTATTCTGGGATGTTTGTTTTTATTCAAACGGGAAACAAGATTTTTCTTTAAAAATCGAGGCAGTTTTTACTTTATTTAAAAATAAGTTTTTGCACATGTATCGCGTTCAAACGAGATGGTAATCTCATTAGTTAGTTTTGTTAGAAGGTTTCTTCAATTGAACATCTCACGAGGGCTTATTGTTTTGATTTTTTTTTATGTCGTTAGAAACAAGACCTATCTCGTTCAAACGAAATGATGATATCATTAGAACGACAGGGTAGTTTCATTATAACGATACCACCGCCTCCAAATTTGAGAACGTCATATAAATACTTACTTCGTGTTTGAGTTCATTGAGACTTTTGCCAGAACTGATTTTGCATATCTTTAGCAAAAAATTTCAACCTTTTATTCGAGAAAAACTTTTTTGATTTACAAATCATCATCCCCAGAATTTATTTGAGTGAATCAAGTTTAAACTCTATATCTTGTATCTTCCATACAACTGTTGTGGAGAGAGTTTATTCACGGGTGATCTTGTGATACCCGAGAGAATTCACTGCTGAAAACAAAGGTTGGTCAGTGGATATCGAGCGTGGAAGGCCGCGTGTGGACGACTCTGGACGGGGCCATATTTTTTAGAGATTTTCTAGGCACTACTCATTTTACTTGTGGCGGTTATCAAGTAGTCTGTAAGTCAATGGTCTTGTAAACTCTCTAAAGTGCTAAAAAGGTTTTACCCAAAAGGGATTTTTTCCTTAATTTCCCTTTCTTGAATGCATGATTTATTTTATCAGCTTTATCACCTAAATGCATGTTTAGGATAATAAAATAAAATTTTGAATTGTGTGTGCTATATATATATTCCATTAATATCAAGATAGTTCACTCTCAACCTAACCAAACCATATTAACATTTTCAATTCACTTATCCAACAATCGGAGGACTCCTAACTCACCAACTCCGACCCACAGCCCATCAAGTTAACTCAGTGCAGAACCATTTCATTATCCCCCAACATGGCAAATCTCGATTACACCTTGAATGTTGAACCCATTCTTACACCCGGGTTCGAGTTCTCAGTTCTACCCCTTCCCACAACTTCCAAGGCCTCCAAACCTTTAATCGGATTACATAAGAAACCCTTAAGCATTAGGACCTCGTATAAACCAAGATCCTATTCAATGAGGTCTAAAAGACCTAATCCTCCCACCTCACCGTACAATGCCGCAACTCCTCCATTACCAACTCCTAAGACAAAACGTTCATTTAGACGTCGCCCAGCATGGCGTCCACTTTCACATGGAGGGGGAGTTAATCTACATGTTTCATGACCACCAAGTCCCAAACGAGTTTAACTCATGACAAGTCCTCTATAGTAAAACAAATTTGTTTACATCCTGCCACACCGGAGTCTAAGATTGTCCATTATCCCACTTCATCTCATGCGAATTCTATTGTGGAAGCTAGGCGAGCGGGGCGGCCAACATTTTACCCCGAGATTATGCACTTTATTAACCCGCATCATCCTCGTGTTTTGGTTATCTTGGACACGTGCATGGATGCATGTCGTTCTATCAATGAGACTGACCGATTGCCTTTCCAAAACAATATTGTATCTCCAGTTTTAAGGTAGTCAGGGGCTATTTGGATCCTTTGGTTGGATAGATTTATCAGAGCACACGAGCTAGCGGTCTTTCCCAGATTTATTCATCTTGTAGTAGAGTATGATCTTATAACAGGGTCCATAGAGTTCACAATGGTATGAATGTCGCCTTAGCCAGGAAATGAAACGATGGTATGGGAATCGCTTCACCAACTCTCTAATATAGTTCAGCACCATGGTTACTATTAGGTTATTTCAATACTATATTAGGCCCCCATGAGAAACTAGGTGGCATCCCTTTCCAGAAGTCCCGTAGTCGGTCCCTTAGCAATTTTATCCATGGGTGCCATCTTTTTAACTTAGGGTTTTGTGGTCCTTCGTTCACATGGAAAGCCAACACCTCCTTTGGTCACCATGTTTGGGAGAGCTTAGACAGAGTCCTTGGCAACAAGTGTATGGCCACTTACTCGCACACCCTTGTCACTCATATCCCAAATGCAGGTTTGGACCATTGTCATTTGTTATCGGATACATTTCCTACTAAAGTTAAACCACCTCAGCGCTTTATCTACTATAAATAATGGGCTAAATATTCATCTTTTCATGATATGCTTCACTCTCAAGGGCATCACCCTGCCAGGGATTCTCCAGGTCAGGTTTTTGTGTACAGATTCAGTTATTTTAGGGCAACGACTATAACATGGAAGCGTACTCATTTTGGCAATATGGTCAATGCAATTGTAAACTTGTGAAGCCAACTTCAGATTCTTCGTTCTCATATTGAGCATTATTCGGACCAATCTTCCATTGATACTGAGAATCAGTTACAAGATGAGCTCACCCACTATCTAGTCCTAGAACACCAGTATTGGAAAAAATAAAAGTAAAATATAGTGGACTCTCCAGGGAGATTGTAACAATAAATATTTTCATGCTTCTGTCACTCATTGCCACCAAGAAAATAATATTTTTGTTATTTTTCATCCGGTTATGGGTTAGCACACGACCATTCCAGAAATTTAGGCATAGTTCCAAGAATTCTACAGTGGGCTTCTCATATCTACTAATCCATCTCCAGTAGATAAGGATGTTCCCTTTGTGACCCTACATTCGTCGGATCATTCTCATGTGTTAGAACATGTGACAGATGTGTAAATATGTAACACCTTGCATTAAATGGAGAAAAATAAAAGTCCAGGGATAGATAGCCTCACGACTGAGTTTTTTCAGATTCACTCGCAAGTTGTGGCTCCATATGTCTGCAAGATCATTCACATTTTTTTGGCATGGGGTGCATACCCCTGAAATTAACCACACGTTACTTATTTTTATTTCGAAAATTAAAAATCCCACACAGGTGACTCATTTTTTATCGATTAGCCCATGCAATGTTATCTACAAGCTTATTTCCTCCATTATAGTTGCCAAAATGCGCCATATTCTTCAATACCTTGTATTTCCTTACAAAATAGCATTTGTTGCAAGCAGGCACATTCAGGACAATATCCTTATTTCACATGAGATCTTACATTCGGTGAGAAAGTCAAAGTCTAAGAAAGGAAGCTGAGCGATCAAAATTGACTTAACCTAAGCTTATGATCAGCTAGAGTGGACCTTCATTCAATGATTCATTCGCAAACATGGCTTCCCTGATATGTGGATTCGATATATTAAGGAATGTATATCCACTATGTCGTATCAAACTTTTCTTAATGGCCACGTGCGGCAGACATTTTACCCCACTAAAGGCATTAGCCAAGGAGACCCACTTTCGCCTTACTTATTTATTCTATCTCTGGATGTGCTGATCCGTACAGTTGAACAGGAATGCACCCAAAGACATCAATGCCCTTCGGGTCTCTTCTAAAGGGCCTAAAATCCCTGCCCTAGCTTTCGCCGATGACTGTATATTTTTCCTCTAGCCAATGACGAATTCCAAGCCAATTTTTTAACTATACCAAATCCACACTGACTTTTGGGCCTTCTACTCCATATAAGCTGCATCAAATGACTATACGCCAATTGGGATTCTCTTTTTATCGAGGTCAAGATAAATACCTCGACCTTTTGCTAATTACGATTCGTGTCACGAGATAATTGTTCCTAGAGTTAATCAAGGCCCTCAATAACTGACTTAACTTGTAGTATAATAATTTCCTATCATACGTTGGTCGAGTCACCCTGATAAATGCGGATTGCACTGCCATTCCATCCTACTTTTTTATGGCCTACCCACTTTCTACACTTCTTCTCAAGTCGTTGTCGATGAAAATAAAGGCTTTCTTTTGGAACGCTTCTCATTTGTCCCGAAAAACCCCAACCATTCCTTGGTTGATGATTAATTTACCATGTCACATGGGAGGACTGGGAATAAAAAACTTACACACATTAAACACGACTTTCATGCTTCAACTCCTCTGACAGGTGTTCCACCAACCACAAATCCACTGGTCCCCTACCATTAAACATATATATTTTCCACAACACACTCTTTCAGCAACTCCAAGGCATGCACGTGCATCGTTGTTCTTGACTAATATATCCAAGTTGTTTCCCATATTCTAGAAGGGGATCAAATGGTGAGTGGGTCGGGGAAATATCTCATTTAGACACCACATCTGGGTGTTAAATGACACATTGGTGAATAAGTTTCCCCCACTTCTATAAGCGGTGCTTAGTGCACCACTTAAATTGTTTTTCTGTAATTCCAATTGGAATTTCCCGCTCCTAGCCAAGTGGATGACTATGGATTTCCTTCCACATATTCAATCCATTTACATACCTGATCATTCGGTGGATGACGAACCTGACTGGTGGCTAAGCCCCAATGGAGTCTACTCCATCTGATTTACTTACCACTATCTTGATACCCATCTTTATGCCCAGCACTGCAGCACTTCCCTGGCAATGATTGTGGCAAAGTAAAATCCCTTCGAAGCTACATTTGATTCTCTACTTCTTGATTCATGACGCCCTGCCCACGGTGGACATCTATTCTACTATCATAAACTTCCTTCACCCACCACATTCTTCATTATACAAAATGGAGGATAACAATTCTCACATCTATATTAATTTTCCTACTTTCTTCCAGCTTCATACTCGGGAAATGTTAGTTGGTGCATCGGCTATCCCTTTACTTACATGAACCACTTTTATTTCACTATTACTCCCTTCGGCCCATATTCCAATCGTGGACACTCTAGCGTACCAAGAATGAAGTCGTCTTCCAAAATCAACTTATTAGTCGAACAATAGTACTACATTCACTCTCATAATAATTTTCCTAATTTCTTCGAGAACATTCGTCTCAAAACCCGATGGTTCAGGCACCGCTCTGACCTTTTCTTATTAGTTGGACCCATCTAGCACTATCATTTTTTAAATGTAACACATATGGAGATAGGACTTGCATCCACAGGTTCCATTATCGAAAATGTTACTGGATATTTCGTTGCAGCCTTTTGGCATAATATTAGATATGTGTCCTCGGTCCTTCTGGAAATTTTGGCAATTAAACTTGGATTAGACCTAGATTCACATATGGGGGTCAAATGGATTGAACTAGAAACTGACTGGAAATTGGTTTATACAACCCATATCCCAGCTCACCAGGAGTTTATTCATGCGGTTCAGGATGGATTTCATAGGTTCTTGCATGTTACTCTGTATTTTTGTCTTCGATAAGAAATATTTGTGTTGATGTCCTAGCTGCTACCATAGTGTCACATCGGTTTTTTTTCTTGTTTTTACTCTCAAATTCCATCCTTTTTGGTTCTTGTGTTTAACAATGATGGGACTAGTTGTCCTAGAGTCAGGCTAGAAGGCAAGGACATTACATGTAAAATAAGTTTATTTTGAACAACGCTTATCCTTTTCTGGTAAAAAAAAACTATGTTCCACGTGTATTCACTGTGTAACGTACAATTAACAAAAATGAGAACTACTCGTAACTAAATAAATTGGGTCAGGATTATCAAGCGAGATGCTACCATAAAGTGATTTTTTTTACCGTGAATCTTATGTTGGAATTATAAATTTCTAATACAGATGTGAGATTAAAAGTAGAAAAAATCAATCTACGTAAAATTACTTTAGAAAAGACAGGACCAAACAAATTTTATTTAACACTAAATGTAAATCAACATACATATGGTTGAACAATCAAATATTCTTATACACATGACTTTAACCCTATAAATAAAGAAAATAATAGTGTGGGTATCTATTTTTATTAGCCCATAAGAGTATTCGACCAAGGCCATAAAGGCTAATTAAGTGTCCGGCCCAAATTATGAGCCTCGATTATAAATCAGACCCGAGATAAGACTGAGTCTATACCCAAGAATCTCGGAGAGATATTCAAGGGATTCAGGGCTTATCGTGTTAGTTACATCCACCTTCAATGATCGTAATATATTGTAACCCCTAGCCCGAGGCATGTAAAAAAGACCTTCTTGAGAGATACTTAATAAAAATAGTAGACCTCTCCATGGACGTAGGCAATTGGTCGAACCACGTATACTCTTTTGTTGTGATTATGATTTCTTGTTGTTCTTGATTTTCTGGTGATTGTTTTCTTTTATTATTTGTTTTGCGATTCTTGTCACCATAATTGGCGTCGTCTGTGGAAAAAAGATAGTTATTCCTACGAACGCATTCATCAACAAGAACCAGCGATGTGTCATCACAGCAACAATGTACCTCAAGTAGGTGACATTCAGTAGGATCCTATGCCTCCAAGGGTAAGGTCAGAGATTCGTCATTCAAATCCGAGACTGCACTAAGAGAGGCATGTCTCTGAGGAAAGCCAGGAGCCACCCAAGTCCACACAGATTTCTAGATTAATAGATGCCTATGAAGCTAGACTCCAAGAACAGTAGCAGGCCACACGCCAAAAGGAGGATGAAAATGATCGCCTCAAAGGAGACTAGAAACAATGGAGAGAGAGCTCCATCAAAGAATAAGGTGACTCCATGACCAAACTCCTAGCCCTGAGGTGAGCAAGTCTCACAGCCGAGGAAGGAGTCCTAAGCGTGGTTCAGAAAGAACTGAGAGACATAAGTTAGATGATGACCGCTCAGAACGACTGCAATAGGCTCGGAATTACAGGAGTCCTAGTCGGTAGAGTGCATATGGAGTTTGGTTTGAAGGGAGATGGACCAGCACCCAGCTCATCGCGATTCCAAATCTACACGAGAATTATCTCGGAGAGCTCTCAAAACTCAGATGAAGTCCCCTTTCTCAAGGGCGATAGAAGAGGAAGAGGCTACCAAAAAGTTCGCAATCCCTAGGTTCAAGATCTACGATGGAAAGACCGATCCCATTGATCATGTCCGGTAATATTAACAAGCTAAGACTCTAGGGAGTCATAATTACGCCCTCATGTGTCGAATATTGCCCTACAGTTTGCACGATGTGGCCTAGAAGTGGTTTGAGAAGCAACCCCATAGGTCCTTCAGAAATTTCAAGTCCTTGGTTGAGCTATTCACAGCTCGTTTCATAACAACAATTTCCCACCCAAAGCGGATGGATGCGCTACTTATTATGGAAAAGAATCCATAAGAAAATCTCAGAGAATATTTGAAGAGGTATTGGGAAGTTTTTAATGAAATCGAGTATTGCTCAGAGTAGGTCGACGTAGCATCCTTCAAAATTGATTTGTCGAGCTCCTGCCTCCTGCCAGTACTTAACTAAGAAGGAGGCTACATCCATCAACGACTTGATGGATCTTATTGAGAAATACGCCAAAGTCAAGGATGTGACCCCTCTTAATGCAGGGGGAAATGGTCACGTGAAGGCTGGAAAAAGAGTGGAGAAGAATGTGCCCCGGAAGAAAGGGAACAAGAACGGGGGCAAAAATAGCTCCAAGAATGATAACAAAAACAACATCTCGAAAGAATTTCAGGCTGTGAATACAGTCTTAAAGGAGCCAATATACAAGATCCTCGCCAAGGTAAAAAATGAGCCATTTATTAAGTGGCTGAAGAAAATGGGAGGACACCCCTCCAAGCAGAATAACGCACTAAGGTGCACATTCCACAAGGAGGGAGACCACAAAACCGATCATTGTAAAGCCATCAAATCTTATCTCGAGAAGTTGGCCCAAGCTGGACATCTTAATGAGTTTGTGGAAAAGAAGGTAGAAAAAGTAGCAGCGAATGGAGAGTAGAGGCCCGATAATGTCAACGAGGAGGATATTGGCCACGAGTTTGCATTAATCCACGGGGAGTCGGACCTCAAGAAGATTCAAGGAAATAATGGAGGTCATAAATCTTACTGCAGTCATACAGGCTTTTCAGATCGACCCAACCAAAACTCAGGCTGGGAAGCGTCGATGCCCGAAAAATGACTTCGATTACAATAAGCACATTGTGTTCACTGATGAAGACTTATTTGGGGTGAGAACCCCCCATCATGATGCGCTAGTCATCACACTCAGGTAGCCAACTGGGATGTCAACAGGTTACTCGTCGATCAAGGTAGCTTGTTCGAAGTGATGTACCTGGATTGTTCAGAAAGTTGAAGTTGAGCGTAGCCCACCTCAAGGAAGCCACTGTTCCATTGGTCGGCTTCGCTGGAAAGATTACAGTTCCTTTGGGGAAGATTGTTCTACCAGTCAATGCAGGAAACATTTAAAAAATGATCGAGTTTCTAGTAGTTAACATTGAGTCTCCTTACCACGCTATCCTCAGCAGGGGGTGGCTCCATGCAGTGAAGGTCATACCATTAACGTATCATCAAAAGCTCAAGTGCGTAACAGATCGAGGAGTGGTCGAGATACATGGAGACCAAAGTATGGCTATAAAAGGCTTCATCGCGGCCATTCTCCCCAAGCTAGAGAGGAAAACTGATGAAACGAAGAACAAGGAGGAATTCCAGGAGGGGTTTCCACCCTCCAAATATCAGCTAAAGTACGTCCGACCAGGGTTGGAGGAGACTAGGCTCCATCCCTCAGAATTCGTGGCTGAAAACAGCTCGACTGAGAATTTTGTTTTGATTGGTACCTCATTAACCGATCGTGAGAAGAAAGAATTAGTTACGTTTCTTCGAAGAAACTGGATGTTTTTGCATGGGAACCCTACGAGCTTCTTAGGATAGATCATGTCGTATCTTTTCATCAGTTTCACTTTGACCCAGCCTTTAAGACGATCGCACAGAAGGCTCGCTGAATAGCTTCGGAGAAAGAAAAAGCAGTAGAGAAAGAGGCTAGGAAGCTACTGGATGCAGGTTCCATATGGGGAGTCCAATTTACTAAGTGGTTATCCAACCCAGTAGTAGCTCCTAAGAGCAATGGAAATTGGAGAGTTTGTATTGACTTCACCGACCTTAACAGGGCCTATCCCAAAACAGTTTTCCCCTTCCAAAGATTGATCAATTGGTCGACGCCACAGCAACCTATGAGAGGATGAGCTTTTTAGATGCTTACTTTGGATACCACCAAATCCCCCTTCACGTGTCGGACCAAGATAAGACCTCCTTCATAACCACCGTTGGTTTGTATTGTTACAAAGTTATGCCTTTTCGCATTAAGAATGCAGGAGCAACTTATCAGCGGCTAGTTACGAGGATGTTTAAGAAGCAAATGAGGGAGAATGTGGAGGTTTACATTGATAACATGCTCGTCAAGTGCAAGCTCAAGGATGATCACCTATCCGACCTGGCAGGGAATTTTGATATCCTCATGAAATATCGAATGAAACTCAATGCATGTAAATGTTCTTTCGGTGTCCAGTTAGGAAAATTCCTTGAATACGTGGTCAACAAGAGAGGAATATAGGCAAACCCCGACCAGATTAACGCCATCAATAAACTTCATCCCCTCAAATGATAATGGATGTACAGAAGCTCACCGGAATGCTCTCCGCACTCAATCGCTTCATTTCAAAATCCTCAGAGCGATGTCAACCATTAGTTTAGATATTATAAAGAAACAAGGGCCTGACCTGGAACGAGGACTACTTTAAAGCCTTAGAAGAACTCAAGGCCTATCTCAGCATCCCTTCTTTGCTTGTGATTCCTAGATAAGGTGATCCTTTATACCTTTACCTTGTTGTATCACACCATGATGTGAGCTCCTTTTTGGTGTGTGAAAGAGAAGGAAGCCAATATACGGTCTACTATGCAAGCAAGACACTCTTAGAAGCCAAATAGCAGTATCTGCCATTAGAGAATCTCTCGTATGCATTAGTGATAGCCTCGAGGAAGTTGAAGTACTACTTCGAGGCTCATTCCATCTTCATGGTCACTTCACACCATCTTAAAGTCGTTCAGAGGAAAGTTGACCTCTCCGGCCAGTTGTCAAAGTGATTAGTCAAGTTCGGAAGGTTCGACACCAACTTTCAACCAAGAAAAACTGTCAAGGGGCATATTCTGCCGATTTTATCATTGAATTCATAGGAGAACAGCCTACCGATCAGTTAGGAACTAGTCGACCAATGGAAAGAATATAGGGATCTATACGTTGATGGATCCTATAATTCAAGGGAGCAGGGGTAGGCATCCTACTAGTAACCCTTGAGAATACGATGCTCGAACAGGGCAACAGACTGGGATTTGAAGCCTCCAACAATGAAGCAGAGTATGAGGCACTGATAGCTGGCCTGCGCAAAGCACAAGTGATAGTGGCAAGGCACCTTAAAGTCTTTAATGATTCCTAGCTGGTATCCAACCAAATAAACAATGATTTCAATGCAAAAGATGAAAGGATGGCAGCTTACCTCGCCATTGTAAAATGACTCATTGCTAAATCCAATCGGGTTGACGTTCAATAGTTCCCCAGAGACAGAATAACCATGCAGATGCCCTAGCAGCTCTGAGTTCTGCGATAAACTCTAATCTGAAAAGAACGATCCAAATAGACTTTCTCGCGCAGTCCAGTATTGATCAAGCTACTGGATCTGAGCAAGCATCCGGGCAAGTTCTCCACATAGAAAGAGCACCAAGTTGTATAGACCCCACCATTGACTACTTACGAAGTGATACGCTGCCAAGTGATAAGAGGTCGGAAAACCAGATAAGAGTCAAAGCTACCCTCTTTCACTTATCTCCTGATGGGAAATTATATAAGTGATCCTTCACTGGCCCCTACCTAAAGTGCATTCATCCACAAGATGTCGAGAAGGTTCTGCACGAACTTCATGAGGGCATTTATGGAAGTCATGCAGTAGGAAGGTCACTGGCCTTTCGAGCAATGAAGGAAGGATATTGGTGGCCATATATGCATAAAGATGATGGAGTCTATGTATGAAAGTGCAAAAAATGCAAAAAAACACTCACCTATGATCCACCAACCCGTCAGCGACCTCAAGTCATTGACCAGTCTGTGGCCCTTTGCCCAGTGGGGTTTGGCATCGTAGGACCACTGCCTACCGCAATAGGGAATCAGAAGTATTTGTTGGTCTCCACAGACTACTTCACCAAATGGATAGAGGTAGAATAAATAGAGAATATCCAGGATACAGACATGATAAGATTCATATTGAAGAACATCATTACCCTCTTCGGCATACCTAGAAGCATCATTACTGACAACGGGACCTAGTTCAATAGTGGTTTCTTCCAAAGTTTTTGCAACGATCACGGGGTTAGACATTATTTCAGATCTATAGCATATCACCATAGAAATGGTCAAGTTGAGGCTTCCAATAAGACAATGATTGAGGGACTGAAGAAGTGCCTAGAACGAGACAAAAGAGCTTCGGCGAACGAGCTGCCCCACATCCTTTGGGCCTATCGCACGCCCTTAAGGCAATAAACTGGGGAAACTCCCTTTGCACTTACGTATGGAACTGAAGCAATCATTTGGCTAGAAGTCGGAATCCCTACCATAAGGTCTACACTGGTCGACGAAGGCATAATGATGAAGCATTGCTCACTGAACTTGACCTAGCTGATGAAAGGCGAGAACTGTCTCTAATTAAGTTGGCATCCTACTCGCAACAGATAGCCAAACAGTACAATTAAAAATTCAATCCAAGGAAATTCCAAGTTGGGTACTACGTCCTAAAGAAAGTTCTTGGTAGTGTTGTGAAACCATCAAATGGAAAATTGGGACCAAACTGGAAAGGACCTTTCAAGATAGTGAGGGATGACTTGCAAGGAGCCTATCACTTGAAAATGCTAGAGGGCAAGGAGATACCAAGGGCATGGAATGCGGCCAATCTAAAGAAGTTCTACTTCTAGACTTTCTTTATTTTTGCATCATTAGTTTAGGTAAATTTTTATTTAAAAACTCATGTTGCTCTTCATTTATAATTTCGATTAATAAAACTTGATTGGACTTGGCATTCCACATACATTGGTTGTCTCAATTATATTTTGATATGCACCATTTCCAAGTTACAGGCGTCACCCCTTTTATGGGTATAATAGAATTCCTAGACTACAGTAAGTTGACTAACTTACTTCAGTCAAAGGATCTTGTAAATCATCTCCCCTATGATTACAATACAGTGTTAGGTATATCCTAACAAAAGACATT
This sequence comes from Sambucus nigra, assembly GCA_949130495.1. Taxonomy (NCBI): domain Eukaryota; kingdom Viridiplantae; phylum Streptophyta; class Magnoliopsida; order Dipsacales; family Adoxaceae; genus Sambucus; species Sambucus nigra. The sequence continues at coordinate 31,062,780 of OX422215.1, read as the reverse complement.
TAAAGCATAATTAGCAGGGTCGATAGGTAACCCTCCTCAGGACTTTGTCCAAGAGAATAATTGGCTTCTTAGGTTGCTCCGACAACAAATAAAGACCTACAGGGGATCCTTAGGATACATGGCCAACTCAGGTTGGTCGCAAACATATCTTGGGTCCAAAATCCCGCTCGGGTGGATAGCCCACTAATCAGGTGCATTCTCTCCATCGCCCTACTTAGGCTTCAGGTAATGTGACAACATGACCTAAAAGGTAAAGTGGACGAAATGGTTTGGCTAAGGCATATTTCACTGGGGGAATGCTCAATTAAAATTAAACTCTACAATAATGAGATTTTACTAACTAATAAATGGAAAGAAAGCAACACATGTTTAGTCGGCCTATGCCCAAAACATAAATATCTAATTATATTTTTTACTAAAGAGTTACACAGTTACATGTACAGCAATAAAGAGTCAAATAAGAAAATGAAGGTTCTGATCAGTGAGTAAGATAGTCTACTACTCGAGATATTTGATCATCGTCGAGATGAGGAGCAAAACTCTCCATAACCCTCTTCGGGCATGATTGCAGCAGCTGCCTTGGGATAGCATCTATAGGGATCCAGCGATCGTCCCATTGAAAAGGATTTGGCTCCAAGGTTGGGGGAGTGATCTCATGCATGTACCACAGGGGAGAGTTTTTGGGAACCATCAACTCCCTGAGGGCACTTAGCCACCCTCTAATAAAGGCTAGCTCCTCGACCTCCATAAGCTTTGTGGGGGCATCTGCCCAGGCTTGATCGTAATCGTCATCCCACACCTTCCGAGCGACCTTTCGAAATAAGTTTCGTAGTCTTGTGACGTCTCTTTGGAGTCCAAAAATGAATACGTATGCTCGCTGAACGTCCCCCTTGAGCTCGGCAATCTCCCTCTGGGTACTATCACTGTTGATACCAAATTTAGTCTGCTGACATGGATCAATAAAGTGAAGACACGTGGCAGTCTACGTGGAAACAACAAACACTTCTGAGGAACTCACACGCTTCGAGGAACCATACTAAAACGAGGAACACTATTTCCCCGAGGAACTCTTGAGCACCGAGAAGCTTAGGCGGTCTGAGCTGCACCTCGAACAAAGCATTAATAGCGGGATAACCAATAGTTTGACTGTTCATTAAATACTTATCATTCAGACTCATACGCTTAAGGAGCATTGAATTTATCACCCTTTCATATGTACATCATTTAATGTATTACCCTTTCACATTATAGCCCCAGGGCTATAAATACATTGTACAATCCTCATTGTGAGAGGATCAGAATTTCTTGATAGAACTTGTAATCGAGAATTCCCAAACACTCAGCAATAACATAACAGTGGACGTAGGCCATTCTTATAAGGCTGAACCACTTTAAAAATTCTTTGTATCATTTATTTATCTGTGATTGAATAATTAGATATAATCTAATTTTTTACATCAACAGATTGGCGTCGTCTCTGGAACGACTGGTAATATCGTTTTCCATAAAAAACAATCCATCACAAATGGATGATATTCCAGAATCTATAAATCGAAATGCTGGAAGCCCTCTAAATCCATCTGCTCCGCCAAGTATTCCAGATCTGGATGGAATAATGACAAATCTGACTCAGGGCCAGACCGTCATGCAAGAAACTATGCGTCAACTCATACCAACCCTCCATGGCGGTGCACCAACCCATTCAAGATCACAAAGTATTTAAAGAAATACACGTGCATCTTCTTCGCGTACTAGGCGTACCAATTCATATCGCAATGAGGAGTCTGAAGATTTTTCTTATCAACCTGGACGAACTTCGTCAATGCGAGCCACAGATACTGAATAACGTATCACTCTTCCTCTAAAAAGGACTAGTGCGCTAGAGAGGTTAAGCAGGCTATCTCCTTTCGATCGATTAGGACCTAGGAGGAGCAAAATTCCTCCTAGAGCCCCATCGAGGAGTTTTCGACGACCATCAGATTTAAGGGAAGGATCTGCCCAGTCGCGACCAGCTGCTCGTCAAGAGAGATCCCGGGAAGCCACATCAACGCGATCAGTTGCTCGGACCAATAGGCCCGAGGAAGGAAATGATGCATGGAAAGGCTCTATTCAAAGGCTGGAGGATAGATTGGAGGAAATGGTTAAAGCTAAGAACCCCCTACAACGAACCTTTATTCGAGGAACACCTTTTGTCCAGTCCATTGTAGATTTTCCAACACCATCAAAGTTCAAAGCACCTGTTGTGACCCCCAAATATGATGGAAAGACTGACCCTGTCCTTCATATAGAACAATACCAGGCTGCAGCCGATATCTATGCTGTTCCAGATGAGATGAGATGCAAGGCATTCTCGGGAACTCTTACCGGATCTACTCAAATATGGTATAATAATCTTCCTCGGGGTAAGATTTTAACCTTTCTTCGACTGGCCGAGTTATTTATTGGAAATTTCTGTTTTAGGGCAAAGCCAGTTAAACGAGTAGCACATTTGTTAAGTGTTAGACAAAAGCCTGGTGAAAGTATCAGAGATTATATAACTCGTTTTAATAACGAGAAACTCGAAGTCATTGATTATAAGGAGAAGACAACAATTACCGCCTTGATGAGTGGACTACTTCCCAACAAGTTGTACTATACTTTGGCCAAAGATCCACCTAGAACCATGTCAGACCTGATGGGAAAAGCTTCCAAGATTATGAATATCGAGGAGGCTATGGCTGCGAAGAAGAATATGGATGCCAAAGAAACCAAGGTGGAAGGCGATAAAGCTAAGAAGAAAGAGCATAAGAACAATGGTAATGACAAACATTCAAAAAACAGGTCGGTGTGGGACGTGATGAAGAAATATGATAATTATACTCTTTTGAAGAAGGCTATCAACCATGTTCTGGAGGAAATCCAGAACAATGAGGAACTAAACTGGCCAGAGAAAATGAAGGCAGACCCTGATAAGAGGAATAAGGTGAAGTATTGTGAGTTTCATAAAGATCATGGCCATATGACCAAAAATTGCATAGCTCTTCAGAATGAGATTGAAACACTCATCAGACGAGGAAAGCTATCAAAGTATGTTGATCGTGGAAACGAAAGAAGGAAAAATGACCGAACAAGAGAGAGGTCTAGATCTCCTCGTCGAGCATAGGAGAATAAGAAAAGAAACCATGAAGTTGATCCCGAAGACGACCCCGATGTTCCCAAGAGACCAAGGCATCCAGAACGTGAGGTATTTTCAATACGCTTTGGGTCATTTGACTGTAATGTTATAACAGGTGGAGATGCAGGAGGAGGAGACCTTACTACCGAGAGAAAAGCTTACATCTGTGAGGCTCAAGCTTGCTCGTACATTCAACGAATAAATCTAGCTGAGGAGGATCGCCCGAGAAAGGTGAGTAAAGAGAAATTGGTCATTGGTTTCTCAAAGAATGACCTTGCAGGTGTTCTATATCCTCATGATGACCCATTGGTGATCAAGATGAGAATGAATGAGGTAATGATTTCAAGAGTATTGGTAGACAATGGCAGCTCGGCAGACATCATGTTCTACTCGTGCTTCGATAGTTTAAATCTAAATCTATCTCAACTGGAGCCTTATCATAGACCCCTCATCGATTTTGCTGGCGAGAAAGTATTTCCACTTGGGACGATCAAGTTGGATATATTCGTTGGTACGTGGCCTGCTTGTCGAACAGAAAGAATACGCTTCTTCGTGATGGATAAGAATGTTTAGTCATCATACAATATCATCATGGGAAGAGTAGGATTGAAGAAGTTCGAGGTTGTACCATCTACGGTGCATCAATGCCTGAAATTTCCAACAAATTTTGGAGTAGGAGTTGTTAAAGGTGATCAGAAAGTAGCTCGGGAATGCTATTATTCATCCGCCGAGCAAGAAGATCTAGAGGAATCAAGGAAAAAGACTACTACCTATCAAGTGGATGAAGGTGCCGAAATTGAAACATTGGATCCTAGAGACGAGTCACAACTCGTGAAGGGTCAAGTGTTGGAAGCTACTGAAAACATCATTCTGGACAACGAGCACCCTGAGTGAATTACTCAAGTAGGTTCATCGTTGGAAGCCTCACTAAAACAGGAATTGATAACTTTCCTAAGAAGAAGAAAACAAACTTTTGCTTGGAGTCATGAGGATATGCCTGGGATAGACCCAAATTTCTTATGTCATGAACTCAATGTGTATAAGGAGATCAAGCCTGTGAAGCAGAGAAGAAGAGTATTAAGTCCCGAGAAGAATCAAGCTATACAGGAGGAAGTCGAGAAGCTCCAGAAAGCTCGCTTCATTGAAGATGTTAAATATCCAGACTGGTTAGCTAATGTGGTGATGGTAAAGAAGAAAAAAAACAGGTGGAGGATGTGTGTAGACTTCACCGACCTCAATAAAGCATGCCCAAAGGATCACTTTCCACTTCCCCGAATTGATCAACTAGTCAATGCTACCTCGGGACACGAGCTGCTGAGTTTCATGGATGCTTATTCTGGCTACAATCAGATTAAAATGAAATATGAAGACAGGGAGAGTACTTCTTTCATTACCCCTAGGGGAACTTATTGTTATAATGTTATGCCTTTTGGTTTAAAAAATGCAGGTGCGACATATCAGAGGCTGATGAACAAAGTCTTTACTGAACAAATCAGTTTCAATATGGAAGTCTATGTTGACGATATGCTGATGAAGAGCAAAAGAGCTGCTGATCATCTAGTTGACTTAAGTCAAACTTTTGATCAACTAGATAAATATCAAATGAAGCTGAACCCGACGAAGTGCATATTTGGAGTACGAGAAGGCATGTTTCTCGGATACATTGTCAACCAACGAGGCATTGAAGCAAATCCTGAAAAAGATCAAAGCTCTATTATGGCTGAGATCTCCAACGACGAAGAAAGAGGTGCAAAGTCTTACAGGACGAGTAGCAGCTGAAGCCCTTATACTTTTGACTCATTTGAGTCTAGACTGTATAAGAGCTCATCTAGTTTGGAAATTGTGACAAAATAGTGTCCATCCTAGAAACCAAAGAGCTTCAGAGATTGGGTTGCTTCTTCTTCCATACATCTTGTGATGATCCTGAGACTATAGCCATCACTCACACACTTAGAATTTTATTCTTGCATATCATATTGCACCTCTATGTGTATTAATGTTGTGAGTGTGTTTAAATCCCCCAATTTGATTTTTAATAATTTTTTGGGAATTTTAAATTTATTTTAAACAAGGTTTTATTTAATTAAAACTTGATTTAAAAAGTCTTGGGGTTAATATATAAATATGTATTGTTGTGATTATTGGCCTAAAGTTACTCTGGGTAGAAACCGAAAGCACTAGAGACTCTAGGGTTGGCTTTGTAATTACTTTGGGACGCGCGTTTACATTCGTCCTCAGGCCAACACTTGATGTTCTCTGATTGGCCCTATGTGTGTTTCTTTACAGAGACATACCATCGCTTGTTATCAGCCCTTGGATTAACCCTTATCGATGGCCTGCATGTCTTTTGAGTGAATCCCCGTGTAAATCCTTAAGCCAATCACAGCCTGTTTAATCCACCGCCTGTTATGAGCCCTTGGATTGCAGTCAAAGGAGCTTGACTCAATCTCAGCCATTGTTTTTTAACGATGCTCTGGAATCTTCCTCTCTTCCTATTTAAAGGCCTCCCATCTCAGCCTTCGAAAGCTTTTGCCATTTTGAAAAATCTCAGAGAATAGAGAGGGAGAGAGAAGAGAGAAGAGAGAAGAGAGAAGTTAGAGAGAGAAACCAGACCCAAGTTAGAAACCCTAACTTCGTCCAAATACTTCTCAAGCCCAAACTACTTACCTCTCCAGAAAAAACACCATAACCAAATAAACACCATCCTTAGTGTTTTCTTGGGTTTATGAGAGTTCTGGTTGAGAGATCTTGGGTTGCTGAAATCCTTGTGTTCATAAATCTTATTTCCAACTTAGACATAGACTCAGATCTTGTTTCTGGTTCAATAGAAATCATAGATCTGTAGTTTTGCATGTCATAATACACTTAGTTGCATTTATTTCTCATCTTGAGAATTTCGTTGTTGATTGTTTTCTGTTAAAACATTTTCTTACTTCAGAATCAACAATAGATGTTTTTCTATTTCTGTTTTTTACAAAACTTAACCTGACCTAGTTGGATTCGCACTTGGAGGGTTCTCAATCTCCATAATATTTTCAAAAGTGATTGAGAAAGGTCTTGACCTATTTCTTAAGCAAGATCTCCGTGGAATCTGGGTTATTTTGAAAGGTCAAAAAGGTTCTTGGTTTTGTAAGAAAGAAAAATAACAAATACACTGCATATAGACTCTATATGTGATTTTGTTAGGATTGTCTGTAACTAATAAGTGTGTGTGTGTGCATGCATGTGTTTTAGAACACGATTCACAAACATCTTCACACTACAAACACTGAAAGTGTTGGCTATAAGATTTGGTGAACATAAGTCGACGTAAAGTGCTGAAACAAAGAAGAGTTGACAAACTGAGACAACTACATCAACAAACAAGATCTGCAGAAAAGTTAAGGACGCCAGAGGGTACAATCCTGAACTTGTATAGATTTGTTTTTGTGTGCATGTTAGTTAAATAGGTTGTAACTCGCATATTTGTTTTAGTGATTGTTTTTGTTTTACTCCGTAGAGGGAGTCGTGGATGTTTCCTCAAGGTTGAGGTTTTACCACGTTAAAAATCCTGAGTATCAATATTTCTACATCTTCTCATCCCATTCTGATGTGTGCTGAGTTTAAAACATTTTAAACTGTTTACTAAAACTTGTTATCAAATCTTGTCCATATCTCGTACATATTTTTTTGTTAACACATCTTGTGTTCAAAATCAGTTTCATTTTAGTAAAGAGTTTCTTCAACAAACTTTCGGAGTTGCTTAAATAGTTTATTTTCATAAACGGCCTTGGCAACGATATTTCAATTGGTATCAGAGCTTTTGGTGAACTTATTTCAAAAAGATCCTGAGTTTCTGAAACTGTTTTCTCAAAATCAATTATGGACGAGAAAAACGAAAGATATGGTAACTTGACCAGACCTCCAGTCTTTGATGGAACCAATTTCTCTTACTGGAAAGTAAGAATGATTGCTTTCATTCAAGGAACCCTGGGAGATGATGTCTGGGATATTATTGAAAATGGATACTCTTATCCAACTAAACCAGCCACTGATGGAAGCATTGAAAGGATTAAGAAAATATTGAGTGAGTTTACTCAAGAAGAGAAACAGGTTTCTCGAAATAATAACAAAGGCAAGAACGCTATATTTATGTCTATTAACGAACATGAGTTCAAGAGAATCTCATCTTGTACCACTTCCAAGGAAGCATGGGATACCTTGATTACTGCCCACGAAGGAGACTCTAGGGTAAAAGCTGATAAGACTCAGATGTTAATCCAACAGTATAATACCTTAATCATGTCTGAATCTGAGTCTTTCGATGATTTTTATATGAACCTTACTGATATTGTCACTAAACTTCATGCCAATGGTATAACTTATGATAGACAAGAAATTGTGTCTAAAATTCTGAGATCATTACCACAGAAATTTGACAATAAAAGATATGCTATTGAGGAGATGTGTGATATTAATCTCACTCCTGAATTACTCAGTAGCAAATTAAGAACTGTGGAAATGGAATTAGAGTTTAAGAAACAATTAACCCACACTCATAGGAAAAATACCAATTCCAATCTTAGCTTTACCTCTAAGATGATTAAGCCTGAGTTAAACACTCTTAGTAATGATTCTGATGAGGACTGTGACTTAGAAAGTCTAGATAATCAGATTTCCCTAATGACAAAACAATTTAAGAAAAATGTTAAATTTAGAAACAGTGTTGCAAATAGACAGGGCAAGTCTAATTATTCTACTCCTTCAAATCACAAGCCCCATGAGAAACCTCATGACAAACAGAACAAGGACAACACAAGACCTCACAGAGACCTCAAGAAGACTGAATGCTATAGATGTGGTAAACTAGGACACATTGCTCAAGACTGTAGAGTTAATTTAAATGCCCAAAACAAACACTCTAGAGCCAACATCTGCAAAACCTGGGATGACTCAAGTGATTCTGAAAATGAGGAACCTGAGACATCTGATGGTTTTGATCCTTGTTTATCCTTCTTTGCCAAAATCATATATAATGATGATATGCCTATGCTTGATAGTGAGGATGAGTTTAGTAATTCTAGTTCTGTTTCTTTGAATCATACTTTAACTGGTTTAGATGCTTTACTTACTGAGAACATTAATACCTCTTCCTCGGGGTGTGTGAGTCAAAGGGCAATCGATACTGCTGATGTCAATGGGTGCCTGAGTTTAAGAAATGAAACCTTAGGGGTCACTTCACACACTTCACTTAGTGACTCTGACAATGATGATCTCCCAGACATCCACACTCTATATACTAAAACTCTTAAGAAAAGCACTAGACTAGAAAAGATTGTGAAAGATCTTACCAAAAAGCTAGAGGATCTAAGCCTAATGGTAAAACTGAATGCTGAAGAGTATACTACTCAATGCATGTCTCATGAAAGTGAAGTTAAAGTGTTTGATGAAAAACTGAAAACTTTGACTGAAGCTAATGAAATTCTGGAGAAAAAATACAAAGGGACATTATTAGAATTGGAACAAACAAAAGAAAAGACAGCAACTGTTTTCAAAAAATTTACCAAATTTGAAAATAATTCGAACTGTTTTGATGAATTTGTTGCTGAATCTAAAACCAATTCTGATGATAGAACTGGAATAGGGTTTTGCCCCAATTTGAAGACACAAACAAAACATGTTGAACCTATCAAGTTTGTGTCAGGAGGCAAAAGACCTATTGAAACATGTCCAGACTTTCATTCTCTAAAAACTAAGTTTGACCATCAAAACACTAACACTGGAGATGCAAGTTGCTCTAAGCATGAAAGTTTACCAAAGGGAAAATATGTCTACCCCCCTATTAGGAAAAGTGAACCTGCTTTCAAACCTGTGCTACCTAGGAATAAACTTCAGCCTCAAAATTTCTCAAAACCTTTGTTTAGAGACTTTCCTAAGGAAAACCCAACTCTGAGCAATCTTTATTGCTCATATTGTGATATATACGGCCACTCGTTTGATAATTGCTATGCTAGGAGACTGATTAAACCTGTCTACAATTCTTCCATATATCCTAACTTTAACTACTCTAGGAGGAGTCGTAACAACTATGTCCTTCCCAGGCCACCAGACAAAAACTCTAACTATAGGAATAGAAGGACTAAACCTAAAAGGACATTTACTAGAAGGATTACCAGAAACTTTTCTAAATCAAATGCTCAGGAATTCAAATTTACTCAAAATCATGCGCAAAATGTTTTTCAACAAAAATCTAATGCTCGCAAATTTTATCAAATGAGAGCAAACAAGCGCAAACAGAAAACGAGAGCAATTTGGGTTAGAAAAGATGATCTAGAACCCCAGATGAAGTGTAATATTGTTGTTTCTGCTCTAAAAGCTGAACTTACAACTTCTGGTTGGTACTTGGATTCTGGATGTTCCAAGCATATGACAGGTGATGATACAAAACTTTTGAATAAAACCCACTTTGATGGTGGAAAAGTTGTTTTTGGTGATGGAGTATCATCCCAGATCATAGGCAAAGGAACTCTTAAAGAAAAAGGTCTTCCTGTTCTTGAAAATGTTCTCTTAGTTAAAGGTCTTAAGGCTAATTTACTTAGCATTTCGCAATTTGTGACTCAAACTATACTGTCACCTTTTCAAAGAACAATTGCAAGATTTTAAATGAAAAGGGAGAATGCTTAATTACAGGATTCAGGACTCCTGACAATTGTTATACTGTCATGTCTAGTTCTGAAATCTGTAATGTTGCTAGAATGGATGACAATGAGATATGGCATAACATAATGGGTCACATTAATTACGAAAATTTGAGTAAATTGTCCTGTCAATAAATAGTTAGAGGAATACCAAAAATTAAACCTATTCATAACATTGTCTGTGGTCCCTGTCAAGAAGGAAAAATTGTTAAAGCACCTCATAAAAGGGTTAAAGATATCCTTACCTCTAATCCCTTAGAACTCATCCATATGGACCTAATGGGTCCTTCTCAAACTGTTAGTCTTTGTGGACACAGTTATATTCTAGTTATGGTTGATGACTTCACCAGATTCACTTGGGTAGCTTTCTTAAAACAAAAATCCGATACTTTTCAAACTTTTTTAAAGATTCTTTTACGGATTGAGAATGAAAAAGACACTCAAGTAAATAGAATCAGAAGTGATAGAGGTGGTGAATTCAAAGACACTGGTATTGTAGAATATTGTGACTATAATGGTTACAAACATGAGTTCAGTGCTCCTAAGACCCCTCAACAAAATGGAATAGCTGAGAGAAAGAATCGAACTCTTCAAGAGATGGCACGTGTCATGCTCCATGCTAAGAACTTACCTAAGTATTTTTGGGTAGAATCTATTCGTACAGCTTGCCATCTTATTAATAGGGTCTATCTTAGAAAGAATTCGAAACAAACCTCTTATGAACTTTGGTACAATAAAAAGACTAATCTTAAGTACCTTAGAACCTTTGGTAGTACCTGCTATGTGTGCAAAGATAGGGAACACTTATCTAAATTTGAGAGTAGAGGAGATAAAGCCATATTCTTAGGTTATTCACCTAACAGTAGAGCTTATCGAGTGTATAATCTTCGCACTAAGACCTTAATGGAATCCATAAATGTAATTGTTAGTGACACTACTATAGAAAGCAAGACTAGTGAATTAACTATAGAAGAAGAATCGTCAAATATTTTAGAAAATGACTCTTCTGAAATAGATAATTCATTACCTATTGAGTCACCTGAAGTACCTAACTGGGTTTCTAAAGATCATCCCATAAACAACATAGTTGGTAACCCTAGTGAGCCAGTACGTACAAGATCCCAACTTAGAAATTATGCTCTTTATGCATGCTTTGTTTCTCTTGTGGAACCAAAGAATGTAAATGAGGCATTGAATGACTCTCACTGGATTTCTGCTATGCAGGATGAACTTTTACAATTTGTCATTCATGATGTTTGGTATCTTGTTCCACGTCCTGATCACAAAAAGGTTATTGGTACTCGTTGGATTTTCAAAAATAAAACTGATGAAAATGGGATGATAATTAGAAATAAAGCTAGACTAGTTGCTCAAGGTTATTCCCAAATAGAAGGACTTGATTTTAATGAGACGTTTGCTCCTGTTACTCGTTTAGAATCTGTTCGTCTGCTTCTTGCTATAGCTTGTCACATGGATTTTACATTATATCAAATGGATGTTAAATCTGCGTTCCTTAATGGAATACTTGCCGAGGAAACCTATGTAGAACAACCTAGAGGGTTCATTGACCCTAATTATCCTAATCATGTATTTCGGTTGAAAAAGGCTTTATATGGTCTTAAGCAAGCTCCTAGAGCTTGGTATGAGCGCCTGTCCAGTTTTCTGCTGGACAAAGGTTTCAAAAGAGGTGGAAATGACCAAACCTTATTTGTCAAACATTTTGGCAAACACATTACTATCGCTCAAGTCTATGTAGACGATATCATATTTGGATCCACTTCTACCTCAGAAGTAAAATCTTTTGCTGAAATTATGAGTAAGGAATTTCAGATGTCCCTTATGGGGGAGTTACAGTTCTTCCTAGGTCTCCAAGTCAAACAACAACCAGATGGCTTGTTTCTTTCGCAGACTAAGTACGCATTAGAGATAGTTAAAAAATTTGGCCTCGAGAGTGCTAAAAGTGCTAAAACGCCTATGAGTACTACAGAGAAATTATCTAAAGATGAAAATGGAAAATCTGTAGACTCTACCTTATATCGTAGTATGATTGGCACATTACTCTATCTAACTGCCTCGCGTCCTGATATCATGTATGTTGTTTGTGTTTGTGCGCGTTATCAAAACAACCCCAAGGAGAGTCATTTAAACGCTGTTAAACGCATAATTAAATATGTTAAAGGCACTCTAAATTTAGGAATTTGGTACACGAATGACACACCTAGCACTATTATTGGGTACACTGATGCTGATTGGGCTGGGTGTACTGATGATAGTAAAAGCACTTCAGGCGCATGTTGTTATATTGGTAATAACTTGGTAGGATGGAGTAGTAAAAAACAGAACTGCACATCTCTCTCGACTGCTGAATCTGAATACATAGCCGCCGGTAGCTGTTGTGCCCAATTGTTATGGCTTAAACAAATGCTAAGTGATTATAGTATTTTAGAACCCACACTTCATCTCTATTGTGATAATCAAAGTGCGATTAATATTTCTAAGAACCCAGTTCAACACTCGCGAACTAAGCACATTAAAATAAGACATCATTTTATTCGTGAATTAGTTGAAACCAAGGAATTAGAAATCAATTATCTTTCTACTGATCTACAACTTGCATATTTATTTACCAAACCTCTTGATTATAATAGATTCATTTCTTTACGTAAATCTATTGGTATGATTTGTGTTGAGTAAATACCTGTCATATTTTCCAAGTTCCTTCCCTTTGTCCATTTGAGACAAAATGGGGGAGAAATTTGAGTCTACTGCATATACTAAAAAGCTTGATCTTAGTAATTTTTTGCAGGTATTCTTCTTGTACAGTCATTCTTTATTGTAATAATAGGATGTTAAACTGTATATAGTTGAGTTATGTAATTTTTGCTTTCTAGGAATTGGGTAGATAGATCTTTTATAGGAATAGGATTTTCTTATTTGTTGTCGCCCTACGAGTTTAGATGAGTCAAAGGAGATTTTGTCTCATATTTCCAAAGGGGGAGATTGAAGCCTTATACTTTTGACTCATTTGAGTCTAGACTGTATAAGAGCTCATCTAGTTTGGAAATTGTGACAAAATAGTGTCCATCCTAGAAACCAAAGAGCTTCAGAGATTGGGTTGCTTCTTCTTCCATACATCTTGTGATGATCCTGAGACTATAGCCATCACTCACACACTTAGAATTTTATTCTTGCATATCATATTGCACCTCTATGTGTATTAATGTTGTGAGTGTGTTTAAATCCCTCAATTTGATTTTTAATAATTTTTTGGGAATTTTAAACTTATTTTAAACAAGGTTTTATTTAATTAAAACTTGATTTAAAAAGTCTTGGGGTTAATATATAAATATGTATTGTTGTGATTATTGGCCTAAAGTTACTCTGGGTAGAAACCGAAAGCGCTAGAGACTCTAGGGTTGGCTTTGTAATTACTTTGGGACGCGCGTTTACATTCGTCCTCAGGCCAACACTTGCTGTTCTCTGATTGGCCCTATGTGTGTTTCTTTACAGAGACATACCATCGCTTGTTATCAGCCCTTGGATCAACCCTTATCGATGGCCTGCATGTCTTTTGAGTGAATCCCCGTGTAAATCCTTAAGCCAATCACAGCCTGTTTAATCCACCGCCTATTGTAAGCCCTTGGATTGCAGTCAAAGGAGCTTGACTCAATCTCAGCCATTGTTTTTTAACGATGCTCTGGAATCTTCCTCTCTTCCTATTTAAAGGCCTCCCATCTCAGCCTTCGAAAGCTTTTGCCATTTTGAAAAATCTCAGAGAATAGAGAGAGAGAGAGAAGAGAGAAGTTAGAGAGAGAAACCAGACCCAAGTTAGAAACCCTAACTTCGTCCAAATACTTCTCAAGCCCAAACTACTTACCTCTCCAGAAAAAACACCATAACCAAATAAACACCATCCTTAGTGTTTTCTTGGGTTTATGAGAGTTCTGGTTGAGAGATCTTGGGTTGCTAAAATCCTTGTGTTCATAAATCTTATTTCCAACTTACACATAGACTCAGATCTTGTTTCTGGTTCAATAGAAATCATAGATCTGTAGTTTTGCATGTCATAATACACTTAGTTGCATTTATTTCTCATCTTGAGAATTTCGTTGTTGATTGTTTTTTATTAAAACATTTTCTTACTTCAGAATCAACAATAGATGTTTTTCTATTTCTGTTTTTTACAAAACTTAACCTGACCTAGTTGGATTCGCACTTGGAGGGTTCTCAATCTCCATAATATTTTCAAAAGTGATTGAGAAAGGTCTTGACCGATTTCTTAAGCAAGATCTCCGTGGAATCTGGGTTATTTTGAAAGGTCAAAAAGGTTCTTGGTTTTGTAAGAAAGAAAAATAACAAATACACTGCATATAGACTTTATATGTGATTTTGTTAGGATTGTCTGTAACTAATAAGTGTGTGTGTGTGCATGCATGTGTTTTAGAACACGATTCACAAACATCTTCACACTACAAACACTGAAAGTGTTGGCTATAAGATTTGGTGAACATAAGTCGACGTAAAGTGCTGAAACAAAGAAGAGTTGACAAACTGAGACAACTACATCAACAAACAAGATCTGCAGAAAAGTTAAGGACGCCAGAGGGTACAATCCTGAACTTGTATAGATTTGTTTTTGTGTGCATGTTAGTTAAATAGGTTGTAACTCGCATATTTGTTTTAGTGATTGTTTTTGTTTTACTCCGTAGAGGGAGTCGTGGATGTTTCCTCAAGGTTGAGGTTTTACCACGTTAAAAATCCTGAGTATCAATATTTCTACATCTTCTCATCCCATTCTGATGTGCGCTGAGTTTAAAACATTTTAAACTGTTTACTAAAACTTGTTATCAAATCTTGTCCATACCTCGTACATATTTTTTTGTTAACACATCTTGTGTTCAAAATCCGTTTGATTTTAGTAAAGAGTTTCTTCAACAAACTTTCGGAGTTGCTTAAATAGTTTATTTTCATAAACGGCCTTGGCAACGATATTTCAGCAGCACTCAACAGATTTGAATCACGAGCAACTGATCGATATCTCTCATTCTTCAAGACACTCCGAAAGACTTTTGAGTGGAATGATGAATGTGAGAATGCTTTTCAAGACTTGAAGAAATACTTGGGAGCACCTCCATTGTTATCCAGGCCAGTGATGGGAGAAAAATTATACTTGTACCTAGCAGTATCGGAGAATGCAGTTAGCTCGGCGTTGATAAGATTGGAGAATGGAGTACAAAAACCAATCTATTACACAAGTAAGCCCTTCCGAGGAGCAGAGATCAAATATCCAATGGAGAATGAGGCGAGTAGGAGAATGAGGCCATACTTCCAGGCCTATACTATAGTCGTATATACTGACATGCCGTTGAGACAAGCCCTTCATAAACCAGAAAAATCAGGGAGATTGATGTACTGGGCAATAGAGCTCGGTGAATATGATATAGTCTATGAACCCAGATCATCGCTAAAAGGGCAAGCTGTAGCAGATTTTATAGCATAGTTCACTTATCCTGATACCCCCGAGGAGAAAAAGTTGCTCGCTGATCAACCTGTGGATGTTACAGGATCAACAAACACAAGCTCAGACCAACTCCGGTTGGTAAAAGAGCAAGTGGATGTTACGGGATAATAAAATTCAACCTCAGACCAACTCCGGTTGGTAAAGGGGCAAGAAAAGATGATCGACGAAGAGCGAAAAATATCAGGGGAAGATGAAAGGAAGCAACAAATATTTCGCCGAGGAACTCTGTCAGATCAGAAGTGTGAAGACAAGTTACTTATATGGAGGTTATCTGTAGATGGCTCATCTTGCACAACAGGCAGTGGGGCAGGGATAGTTTTGAGCACTCCGGACGAGGTCGACATGGAGTACTCCCTACGTTTCCAATTCAAAGCTTCCAATAATGAAGCTGAGTATGAGGCCATGATTGCAGGTCTTAATTTGGCAAAAATTATGGAGGCGTGGCAAATTATTGTCTTCAATGATTCTCAATTAATTGTAAATCAAATGTTGGGAATATATGCAGCCAAAGGAGAATTAATGATCAAATACCATGCAAAGGTGATGGAGTTGGTATCAGAATTTACTGCTATTCAGCTGGTCAGAATACCGAGAATGGAGAATGCAAGAGCAGATGCCTTAGCACGATTAGCATCATCTACTCGTACCGAACTACGAAGAACAATCCCAATTGAAGTTTTGGTTGGTCGGAGTATAGATGAAGATTTGGTGATGAACTTTATCACCCTTGATTTAGGACCATCTTGGATGGATCCTATCAGGGCATATATTGAGGAGGGAGAATTACCAATTGACAAGATTGCAGCCAAGAAATTGAAGTTTAAAGCTGCTCGGTATGTATTAACTAACGGTGTTTTATATAGACGGGGAATTATGGCAGGTTTGCAGAGATGTGTACATCCCTCCGAGGTGAAAGAATTGATTGAAGAGATCGATGAAGGGTTCTGTGGAGCCCATGTAGCAGGTCGGACGCTTTTGCAAAGGGTGATGACGCAGGGATATTACTGGCCAACGATGAGGGCTGATTGTGTAGCCTATGCTAAGAAATGTGACAAGTGCTAGCGCTTTTCCTCCATCTGAAGAACTCCACAAGCATTGTTAACACCCATCACTTCCCCTTGGCCATTTGCCATGTGGGGAATAGATTTGGTTGGACCACTGCCAACGACTAGAGGAAGGTTCAAATACCTCGTCGTCGCAGTGGATTATTTAACTAAACGGGTGGAAGTTGAGCCTCTCATTGATATGACATACGAGAAAGTGTACTAATTTATTTGGAAGAACATCATTTATCGATATGGTCTTCCTAATGCTTTCATCACAGACCATGAAACATAATTTGATAACGAGGAGTTCGCTACCTATTGTCATCAATCAAATGTGTTGAAGATCCACTCAGCACCAGGCCATCCTCAAAGCAATGGAAAAACTGAAGTGACAAATAGAACACTGCTGAATGGTTTGAAGAAAAGACTGGACGATGCGAAAGCAAATTGGATCCACGAGTTACAGTCAGTATTGTGGGCTTACCGAACTACTCCCCGAGTAGCAACTGGAGAATCACGTTGGCGTTTGGAAGTGAAGCTGTTATACCTGCCGAGTTGGGTCTCCCAACACACAGGGTATTAAATTTCAACTCCCCTGTCAGCGACTTAATGAGAAGATTGGATTTAGACATGCTGGAGGAAGTTAGAGAAGAAGCAGCCATTAGAAATGCTGCTTACCAGCAGCTAACAGATTTGTTCTACAATAAGAGGGTGAAGAAGTGTGACCTGAAAGAAGGAGACTATGTGCTGAAGAAAGTAATTCAAAAGCACAATAAGCTGGAGGCAAACTGGCATGGACCATACCGAGTTACAGAAGTTGTTCGACCAGGAACTTACCGAATAGCAACTTTAGAAGGGGAGGAGTTTAAGAATGCATGGAACGCAGAGCACCTACGCAAATATTATCAATGATGAATAAAATGAAGATATTCTGCCGAATTCTTTCTTTTTATTGAAAGTTTTTCGGGGAATACTAGTGCTACACACTACTCGGCAAAGCTCAGGCTACTCAATTTTTTTCTCGAAAACGCCAACTAAAGTTGGTCGAGAAACCTATATTCCTCCGGGAAGTAAAGCTACAAATATTCCTCTGGGAAGTAAAACTACCTATATTCCTCCGGGAAGTAAAGCTACCAATATTCCTCCGGGAAGTAAAGCTACTTGTATTCCTCCGGGAAGTAAAATTTGTATTCCTAAGGGAAATAAAACTATATGTTTCTCGGGAAATAAAAGTATTCCTAAAAATGCCAACTTATGTCGGTTAGGAAGTAAATATATTCTCGAAAATGCCAACTTGAGTTGGTCGAGAGGAAAAATTATTTCAAAAAGACTAACTATGGTTGGTCGGGGATAGAAACCCACCAACTGTAGTTGGTCGACAAGGAAAATTTACCGACCTTGGTTGGTCGGAAACATTTAAGAGAAAAATCTACCAACTATGGTTGGTCGGGGATAAAAACCCACTAACTGTAGTTGGTCGACAAGTAAAATTTAAAGTGATCGAGCAACATTTTTTATACTCGTAACTTTTCAATTATTACTAAGTTGGTCGAGAAACAAAATATTATTTTTGCCAAATGACTACCACAAGTTCAAACTACTCGACAATAAGTTGATCGACAAACTACACAATATTGTTATCTTTTTATCAGATACACATGCACAAATATAAAGTGTTTTACAAAATAATAGCAATTAAGATTGCGAACAGAAATGAAAGTCTTTCATTAAATCCAAAAACAAATTACATTGATAATGAAATGAAAGTTACATTGATATTGAAATGTATACTAACTATTACATCAAAATTCCTACTCTACTGGTCTTTTCCCCTATGCTTTTGACACGGGTTCCTCGCCAGCAGGCGGATCATTTAAAGCCAGAGGAGAATTTATGAAGTTGAGATCCTTTAACATCCTGATATTCATCACGGATGGTCGATCTAAGAGGTGCTCAGGACGAGATACCTCGGCATTTGAATGGAGATTTTAGTCACCGAGATATTTGGAAATCAAGCATCGAGGAATGGCCCGAGCAGGGATCCAACTAATATCCAGTTTGAATAGTGGCACGGGTAGGTCGAGCAGCCCAGGATCATGATAGTCCCACAGGTAATGACCCTGTTCGAGTTGTAGCACACCTAAGGCATTCAACCAGCCTTGCTTGTAGCCCTCATTATTGGCATTCTGGATACGATCGTCCAAGTGATAGAGAGCTTCGTTGTATCCAGCCATCCAGAACTCCCTGGGCTGTTTGTGGAATTGATATGTTAGTTTTTCCAGCTGCTCGTGGAGATTTTTAATGAAGATCTCTTTATTCTCTAAGGTAGACTTCTGCGTGGAAAGCTGCTCCTCCAGGTCCCTAATCGTCTTTGACATTTCAGCCAACGCCTGGTTCTTCGCCATTAACAGGGAGGCCTGGTTCTCTAAGGCAGACTGAGTCCTTTGTTCCTCGACAGGGATCTGAGCTGCTCTTGCTCGCCCCCGAGGAGCTCTTGCTCGACCACGGGAAGATGTGGAGGGACCAGTTCTCTTCAAGGTCTCCAATTCGTCCCTCAATTTGGCATTCTCAACCTCCAAGAATGAGAATCCCTCATCATTCACTGGGATTAAGGCGTTTGAAGTAGAAGCTGCAGACTTCAACTGTGACAACTCTCTTTGAAGATTGTTGTTTTCTTGCTCTAATAGTTCAGCTATCTGTTTGCACTCCTCGACTTTTCCCCTCAGAGTTCTCTCCCTCACCTCGTAGCCAGCAAAGCGCTTCTCGTACCCCTTGTCAGCATTGAGTTGCTGATACTTCTTCTCATACCCCTCATGCAACAGGGTAGTGGATTCTTTGTATTGTTGCTGAAGGTCTTCGAGGATGCCTCGGAGATCCTCGATCATGTCAGAATAAGCCACATTATTGGCCACTGCTCGATCAAGTAGACACCTCAGATATTGGTATGCATCAACTGCTTATTCACAAGCATCTTGGCCGAGGATGTCGACGACTTGTGCTGCACTCAGGTCTGTGTGACCAGCCTTAAAGTATTCATTACATTGTCGCAGCAGCTTTGTATCATGGGCAGATAGTAATTCCATCCTGGCCAGAAACTAGTAGAGAAAGAAAAAGCAACAATCAATAAGAATCAAGACAGAGTATGAAGAAGAGCCAACAGTATGAATAAACACAAGTTCAAGTTTTATTATATCATAAAGGTCAGAAGTACAAGATTTCAGAGTTACATATTCATGGTTACAATTGACAAAAGTAAAATATAAAGATAAACCCTAACAACTCTACACCTTTTCCTTGTCTCCCAAAACCTTCTCGGGAGGCTGAGACGAGGAAGTAGGTTGCTCGGAAGGAGTAGAAAGTTGCTCGGGGAGCGCCAGCAGCTAGGGGTGTGCACAGGTCGATTCGGTTCGGTTTTGGACCGCAATTCAAACCGAACCGATCGGTTCGGTCTTGAAAAAAATCAGACCGAAACCGAACCGACGATGAAAAAAACCGCCGGTTTCGGTTCACATCGGTTTCGGTTCGGTTCGGTTTTAACCGATTTTCAGTTTTGGCCGATTTTTTATAGGTCGGTTTTCAGTTTTGGTCGGTTTTGGAGGTTGGTTAATGGTTTTTGGATATAAAAATAAAAGATATTTAAGGGGTTTTAATATATAATATTGATGTCGGTTCAGTTCGGTTCGAATCGGTTTTTTCTTTGTCTAAACCGACAACCGAACCGATATTGTCGGTTTTTTAAATCCTTAAACCGCAAACCGAACCGGGCTAAAAAAAATCGTCGGTTTCGGTTCGATTCGGGACGGTTCGGTTCGGTTTTCGGTTCGGACGGTTTTTTTGCACACCCCTACCAGCAGCTGCTCGGAAGAAGTAACGATTTGCTGAAGTTCCTCGGCAGCAGGCTGGATGGCTAGGGGATGATCTCCCATCACCATAGAAGACTCTTCGGAGGCAGCTTCATCCTCTTCTAAGTCTTCAGGAGTTGGAGGGGGACTAGGGATGTGTTGCTGAAAGAGTTCGGAATTTTCATCTCCTGAAGAGCAGCAACCCATCCATCCCTAAAGTATTTGAGATTGCCATAGTCCACTCGCGACACCATGGCAGCCAATCCCTTGTTCCACCCCTTGTCCCAGCCAGCGCTGAAGGACTTCTTCACAGCCATTTTCCTTTTTAACTTTTCCGAGGAAAGCTTCTCGGACAGCAGGTCATCAGCAGCTTTCAGTTTTCTCTCAGCCTCCTCCTTCTACCGATTTACCTCCCGAAGTTGAGACAACTCCTCTTCAGCAACCTTGAGCTTATTCTCTAGCTCTCCAGCATTCTTGAGCTTCTCGTCGAGCTCTTTATTTTTCCCCTCCAAGTCCTTTATTCTCTTCTCCAATTCTTTGGAGACTTCAACAGCTTGAGCTTTTTCCTGCTCGGTGGAGGCAAGCTTCTTCTCCTAAACAGCCTTGTCAGTAGCATATGTCTGGCGAGAATCCTCTAGAGACCTAATAGCTTCCTCCAGAGCTCCATCCACACTAGACGAGGAGCATAAAGCTTTAATTGCCTCGTCTTTCTTCACAATTATATTAAAGCAGCTCGTCAACTGTGAAAAGAAAAAGAAAGTAAGTCAGAAACAGAAATGACAAGGGAAATATGAAAAGTTCAAAGTAAGAACACTTACAGAAGCAAGGTGGCGAGCAGCTAACGAGGTGACCATGTTTAGAGTAAGATTTTCTTCAGTACCTTGGACCTCGGGAATGATCCAGGACTTTACCGAGCTCATGGCAGAGCTCGGGGGAACAAAAGTAGGAACCCCAGTTCCAATGGTTGGGGGATGAGTGATGGTGTCAGCCAAATTGACCGAGGAGCTCTTCTTCAGCCTCCTCGGGGGAACAGGAACAAATTCAAACAAGGAATAACCCTTGGTCGGTGATATTACAATCACCTCTCCAGGAGCAGCAGACCTACTCGGAGCCACTACGGGCTTCTCAACAACCTTCACAACAGCAGCAGCCGAGGAAGGCGCATCAGTCTTCTTTATCCCTTCTGGGACATCAACCTTACTTCTTTTTGCCTCTCTAGCACCAGAGGCAGGCTTCTCAAAAGGGTGGGAGGTCTTCTCTTCTTCATCCTTTCACTTAAAGGAATGTGTGATTCAGGCGAAGAACTGGTGGAAGCTGGTACTGGCTTTGATTCACTTATTACTGGACGAGAAGTAAAAGAGGTGGTGTAGCTCTTGTATTACAGCAGATATGAGGCCGACCAAATATGCTCGTCGGCAACAGATTGATGCAGACTCCAGATAAGTTTCAAGTGCCTTATATTAACATATGCTTCTTTTGGGGGACTTTCTTTTGCTATCAACTACAAATAAATAAACATTGAATTATCAGTGGCACATTTTATCAAACACAAAAGAAGCATGATTTCAAAATAAGTAAAATAAAATAAAAATAACCTATCCCATTCCCATAAGGAGGACATCTGGGACCCTGATAAACTTCATCTCCAGATAAAGGAGCATGTTGCCAATTTTTTATGACAACCCCGTGCTCAAAATAATCCCTATTAGCATCCGGGAGATTGACTACTAATGCCCTATTCAAAAATCTAGTTTTTAAATAAAAGGTGTTATCACCAACTGCCCATCTATAGCAAAACATGATTTCTGAAATCCCTATGCGAGCTCCATGGATTTGATTTAACCTATGCACCCCATTAACTATTCTCCATGTATTGGGGGCTATTCTTGCAGGAACAACGTCAAAGTATTGAGAAAATTCCAGACATAAGGGATTGGGTGGAAAAGAAAATCCACATTCAGCAATAAAGAGACTGGGGAACCAATCTCCCTCAGCCAAGCAGAAATAATCAGAAGGCTCAGAAAGCTCTTCCAGAACAACCCAATAGGGAATAGAAAAACCAGAGCGAAACTTATCAAGAGATTCAACAGGGTAAACCATGATGAATAAAAGAAATTAATAAGAAGGAAGAAAATCTTACAGAAAAAGAGTGGATCTGATGACAACGAACGATGGAAGAGATGAATACACAGGAGAGAAAGAGACGACGAAAAACTTGAAGATACAAATTTGAAAAGGTAGAAGACGATGCGAGTGTCTGTGAAGTTTAAATACCTTGCCTTGGGAAATGGTAAAGTAATGATTACAAAAAGAAACAATTACGCTACCGGCGGCTAGAGGAACAAAAAGGGCGCGGCAATCAAAGCGAGAAGAAATGATTACGCTACCGGCGGCTAAAAGGACAAAAAGTATGCAGAGATCGAGGCAGTTATGAAAATTCAAAAAAGCGTGATTCTACGAATTTGGAAAGAGAAATAAATACAAGGGAAACACTCCTAAAAATCAGGAGAACTATTTAAAGCTATCATATTCCGAGAAAGAATGTTCCACACTCCTCAAATTATCATATTCCGAGAAAGAATATTCCACACTCCTCAAATTTTGAACTATGAAATATTGGGGGCTTCTGTTGATACCAAATTTAGTCTGCTGACATGGATCAATAAAGTGAAGACACATGGCAGTCTACGTGGCAACAACAAACACTTATGAGGAACTCACACGCTCCGAGGAACCATACAACAACGAGGAAAACTGTTTCCCCGAGGAACTCATACGCTCCGAGGAACGAGAACTCTCCGAGGAACTCTTGAGCACCGAGAAGCTTAAGCGGTCCGAGCTGCACCTCGAACAAAGCATTAATAGCGGGATAACCAACAGTTTGACTATTCATTAAATACTTATCATTCAGACGCATACGCTTAAGAAGCATTGAATGTATCACCCTTTCATATGTACATCATTTAATGTATTACCCTTTCACATTACAGCCCCAGGGCTATAAATACATTGTACAATCCTCATTGTGAGAGGACCGGAACTTCTTGATAGAACTTGTAATCGAGAATTCCCAAACACTCGGCAATAACATAACAGTGGACGTAGGCCATTCTTATAAGGCTGAACCACTTTAAAAATTCTTTGTCTCATTTATTTATCTGTGATTTAATAATTAGATATAATCTAATTTTTTACATCAACAATCACCATCAGACCTAACTCGTGGTATGGACGACAATGAAGAAACTCGGATAATTCGAGGAGCATTGCTCATAGCATTCTCCTTAGAAATGCGCGACCTCCCTTCTTAGGGCATTATTCTCTCTCTTCAGCACCTCCCCTACCTAGTTGATCTCGTATGCATCCAGAAGCTTCGCTTTCAAGGCATCCATTTATTCCTGAACAGAAGCGCCAATCTCCTCCATCTCTACAAGTCTATCCTTTAGATTGGAAATCTCCTCGGACTGATCCTTGTAATCATTGTTTCTGGACCTAAGGGACTTACAAATCTGAATGAAATCTCGGTGAGCTTGGGCGCTTATGTTCGAACCAAGGATTTGGCCCAGAAAAGAACTGGCAAGAATATAGTCATCAAGATCAACAAACTACAAGTAGCGAACACAGAGCAATACATGAATCAGTGAATACAAAAGTGAGATTTCTTTCATTCATCATAAAGTGGCATCGGCCAAATACAAAGTACACCAGTTAGCCAAAAAAAAATACACAGATGGAAAATAAGCCCTAGAAGTCTAACTAGTGGCGTCAACCAGCTCAAAATAAGCTAGCTCTTTACCGTTGTCAGCGACCTCGCCCATGCCAGCACCTGATGCACCTCCTTTTGCTGGGACAGCATTCACTTTATGGTAGTTAGAAGGAGCATCAATAATAGGGGTAGCAGGCTCCACAGTAGCTAGAATGATAAGGGCATCCACATTTATAATGGGAATAGGGCTCGGATGGTGCTCGGAGAAGAAAGGGGAGTCAGCAACAACTCCAGTGACGATCAAGGCTCGATCCCATCCATTCTTAAAGTTTTCTCGGTTGATATAATAGATCTAGTTATCAGCATCCTCCTACGCTGCCTCCTAACCCTCATTGTAACCACTCTCCCAAACGGTAGACGCCTCTACCTCTAGCTTCACCACCTTCTCGTCCAATAATTTATTTGACTCTACTAATACTTTATTCTCCTCTAGTGTGGCCAGCTTGCCTGTAACCACCAGATCATAGGCCTCGCATAACTCTTTCAGCTCCTTCATCGCTTCAGCCATCTCCTGAGCGAATGAAGCTCTGGCTTCTATCAAAGGTTTCTCGGAAGACTTCAGGGCCTCTTGGGAAGACCTCCAACCCTCTTCGAGCTCAGTATTCCTTCTAGATAGATCATCTCGACTATGCATCAGGACAGTGTAATTAGACATAAATTGTAAAGAAAGACAGATGTTAATAAACAGAGTAAAAGAAAAATGCAAGTCAAAAAGATAAAGAAGTAGCCTTACATAAGCAAGCCCTTGAGATGATTTTAGGGCTAAGTGGTCAAGACCCATGCTCGACGAACACTCACGGTCTACCATGAGTACTGCTTTCTCAAGCATTAGTGGAGCAAGGTGAGGGGCCACAGCCACAGAAGCTCCCTCAGTTGGAACAGCAACATGCACTTGCGAGGCTTGTGCCTTTTTCCTTCTCCCTTATCCTCTCATCTTCTCTTCTTCTCTTTTCCTCCCCTTTCCTCTTTTTTTTCTTCTTCTTTCTTCTTCTCCTCTCTCTCTCTCTCTCTCTCTCTCTCTCTCTCTCTCTCTCTCTCTCTCTTGTCTTCTTCGTCTTTCCTCTTCTTCTCCACCTCCTTCTCATGGGCTACTGTCTTGGAATCACCAAAAAAATCCCCAGGCTTTTGCTTTTGAAACTTCATCCTGTTGGAAAACAGGACATCATCATCATCATTTGGGATCAATTTCTTTCTTCTTGGAGGAGCCATATCTTTCTCACTAGACTTTCCTGTATCGGATCCTTCTTCGTTAGACCTTTCCCCACTGGATCCTTCTTTGTTGGATCCTACCTTGTCACTACCACCTCTGCCACCTTCAGCACTCCCAACATCTGAGTTGCTCCCTTCCTCATCGTCTAGTTCGATGGATTGAGGAGCACCAACTTCTTCTGGGATATCAAGGTGGGGAATAGTGTCTACCGAACGAGTTATAAAACTGGTGGTAATATTCTTATACTCCAACAAGAAAGAAGCAGACCTAGGGTGTTCACCCTCAGATATGAGTCCATTATCCCCCAAGCCTTTATCAGCTCAGCAGCCCGGATCTCTTAAGGAGTAGGTTCTTGGTTTATAGCCCTCGTTGAAAAAGGGAAAGAGAAGAGAACATTAGACAAAAAACACATTAAAGTGAATGAGCAAGTAATAAATGAAAAGGTTTGGTAACAACCTATGTACTCCTCCCCATAAGTAGGGATCTGAGTTTCTAGTACCTTATGCCCTCGATTTGGGAAGGAAATTGCCAGTTTCTAGCAATGAACCCTTCTAACTAGTAGTCCTTATGGGAATCTAGTAAATTAACTATCAATATCCTATCTGGACTCCTGGCCTTCAGATATAAGAGACCCCCACTTGTGCGAGAAAAAGTATAATAGTAGCAAATTTCAGCTAACCCTAAATTGATGCCAGAAAGCTGATTTATTCTATGGACTCCATTAACGATCTTCTAAAAATTTGGAGAGGATTGAGAATGAACTATGTTAAAGTATTGAAAAAAGTGCAAAAACAGACGATTTAGGGAAAATTTCAAACCCCCACCCCCTTGAGATAACAGGAGGACATGTATCTAGTGTCCATCCTTAATATCATGAACGTAACGGGAACATGGGCACACTCAAGATCTACCCAGTCGGGGATATTGTAGCATTTTCTAAATTCAAGCAAAGATTTGTTGTCTATCATCGCCATAGAAAAATTTAGAAAACCCTAGCTACAGTGGAGTGAAGAACAACGACGAAAAGAAATTAAGAGAAACGAAGGGAACTGAAGACTTACGAAGTAAGAATCAAGTTCGGAATGTTTAAAAACCTCTAATTTGTGAAGACTAGGAGCAAGAGACACCTTGGGAGATGAAGAGCAAGACATCTTGAAAAGCAAGAGAAGCAAAGAAGTTGAAGTGACAATCAAGTTCATCCAACGCTTGAGTTTAAACACCTCAATAATAGCGCACACTAATCGAAGAAGATTTTCCACTCTAATATCCAGAAAAATGACGATCCACGCCCCTCCTAATCATGTAAACTGCAATAGTGCCATTATAAGGGAGGCAACACCTTTTAAAATTTATGGGCCCAATTTGTCACCCCACAAATTTTAGGGGCAGTTGTGGGTACCTATTTTTTATTAGCCCATAAGAGTAGCAGACCAAGGCCATAAAGGCTAATGAACTGTTCGTCCCAAATTATGAGCCTATATTATAAATCAAACCCGAGATAAAACCGAGTCTATCCCTAAGAATCTCGAAGAGATATTCAAAGGATTCAGGGCGTATCGTCTTAGTTACAACCACCTTCAATGATCGCAATATATTTTAAACCCTGGCCCGAGGCATAGGGGCATGTAGCAAAGACCTTCTTGAGAGATACTTAATAAAAACAGTAGACCTCTCTGTGGACGTAAGCAATTTGCCGAACCACGTATACTCTTGTGTTGTGATTGTGATTGCTTATTTTTCTTGATTTTCTAGTGGTGGTTTTCTATTATTATTTGTGTTGTGATTTTTGTCACCACAAATAGCCTATTAGCCTTCAGATCCACGCAACTGAAAAATTATAAGAGATGAAGGGGAAAACAAATAGAGAGAATAGGATCAACTGTCACATGCAGATTTGATAACAGATCGTGTCGAGTCATGTTCAGGTCTTATATGATTCGTGTTTAAACAGTTAACTCTTTTATCATGTGAAAATATCATATTCAAACTTAACCCATTATCTTCACGTGTCATGTCATGTCCATTCGTCATTACCCATTAAGATAATGAATTGTGTTTGAATCGTATACAAGTTGACATATTGGCATCACTTTTAAACATAATTTGACTTATAAATTCATTGGCATTACTAATTCTCTCATTTGGTAGATGTTGTTATGATTAAATTAACATTAAGTTACATAAACTATTTATATGTCCCAACAATACATCTTATTTACTTAAATTAATGGATCTTAACGGCTCTTATCAATAATTAATGGGTGAAAGGGGTCAACACTAACCCAACTCATTGACTATCGTATCTTATCGGGTTGACACTGATAGGATCCGAAACATTAAGGATCCACCTATTAATTTATAACTATGTGTCGATTCATGCCGTGTTATAGTTCCGTGCCTCATTTTACCAGGTCTAATCGCATGTCCTTTTTCAAGAAATTTCATCGTATACTTCATCTCAAAAAAAGTACAGAAAAAGAAAGGAAAGTGCAAAGAAATAAAGAGGAAGATCAAATGAATTTGCCTTCACCATTTGTTTTTCTTACTCAAGTATGAGTATCAAAATGTGCAATTGTAGTCTGAACTGGACTAGCTTAGAAATTTAAGTTCAATAGAGTAAATAAAGTAAGTTATCGCCTCATTTAAGATGGATATAGTATTCTAATAGTTCAAGTTTGTTTCCTTTTGAGGTCAGCTGAAGAGGCTTAGGGTGACACCATAGTCAACCTAACCTGTGAAAATAATTCAAAACTGCGTGTTATTCATTGCGTGAAGTGGGAGTTTTATAAATATTTGTAACAGGGGGTTAAAAAATATTTATTTATTTATTTTTATGTGAGAAAATTAAAAAACATATATATAACTCGTAAACATTAGGGTTAATATGTTGCATTTCTTGAAATTCAAGGCCCTGGGATGGTTTTTTATTAAATCATTTGTGCAATTCACTAATGAGTCACGGAGTTGACCTATTGATTTGGGAAAGATTGTTTACAATCTCGATAACTAGTTTCATACAAATAATAACTATTTGGATTCATTATAGTTTTGCCCCATCAACTATAACCTTATTTTCACTTAACAACATGTACATTCATTTTATAGACTTTACCACCTCATCCTTTAAAAACATATTATCGTACCCCTAATTATAACACTGTTAAGTTTGGGGATAAAAATTGGTCATTTGCACAAGTGGTTGGACAAAAATACCCTTATATGTAGCGCAAATAATCGATTTTTCATCTAAAAATGTAAGAGTGTTAATGTTTGGGGGTAAAGTGACATGTTTTTATATGTTGAAGGGGTCAGGTCTAAAAAAAGAAATTATGAATGGTAAAGTGAAAGGGAGAGCAAAGTTAGAGAGGTCAAAGTGCAATTAACCTTAACTATTTTTATTTAATAGGATTCTTTTAAAATTTGAACTTTTCGTGAAAGCTGAAATATATCTCTAATATTGATAATTATATTTTTGAAAACTATAAACATATGTATTAGTAATTTTATTCATTTTTATATATATTAATAATATAATGGGTCTAGGACGGATAATTATTGTTAAAAAAATAAACATAAATACAAAGGCAAACATAAACGCGAGAGTGGCAATGCAGATAATAATTTTTATCCTAATTTACATTTCAAAATATTTGTAAGACCATCCATAGTGGTGGATGCTCTCAACAAATAAGTTTACAAACTCAAAGGTTGTTTTTGCCTTTCGTGAGATAAGTTCCATACAGGGGTGATAGGTAGTAAATTAACGGTTGTGTAGTCTTAATAGTTCCTACGGACTACATTAGTTCGTAAGAACTTCTTACGAACTAATGTAGTTCGTAAGAATCCAAATATATAGTATAAATGATTATTTATAGTTGCTACGAACTTCATTTTTTCGTATAAATTTCTACGAGCAAATGAAGTTCTTAAAAACCCTTATGGAATTTGTAGCCATTCTCTAAATTTGCAGAATGCTTACAAATTCTTGTACAGAATTTGTTAGTTTTTCCCCACCAGTGCAAGCCTTCAATTCTGTAAAATTACCAAATTTGTTATCTTTTTATCCCACCATTGTGGATACTCTAACTGTTACTTCCTTTTTTCCCTTTTAATTTTGAAGCCATTTGTCTTCAAAACTTTATACATCTTTGCTTAGATGGTACAATTAACGACTCTCAAAAGATGTTGTTTGATCCATTAATTGATGATGTAATTTAACTATCATGTCAAATGTATAAGGAACCCGTTTGACAACGAACAATTATGATCTCTATTAAAAAAAACAAAAGTTAATTTGGTCTTGGATTATATAATATTTAAACATTATTCAATTATTATGATCATAAAACATCATTTTACGTCTTATTTCACCAACATACAAAATTGAAATAATTAGGCCTCGTTTAGTTCGTAATAAAGTTGGCTGGAATCTGATTTATTCCAAATAATTATGGAAAAGTGTAATATAATTACGTTTGGTGCGATGTTAAGTTGCCTTGGGATATGATTCCCAATTAAATCAGATTACCTCATCGGTAGAAAAGTAGGTGTAATCAAAATCCATCTAATATAAGTGAAATCCTTACCTTTTTTTCTGCAAGAAAAATAAATTATTAATAACAAATAGGAGAAAAATCCTCTCCTAGAGCGTGAAATTCTTCTTTTTTCATGCGAATCCTTATAAATAATTTTTGCGATGACGAAAACACACATGAAATATAAATATTTATTTTTATGAATACAATTTAGTTATGTCGATTTGTATTAGATTTATAGTGCTACAAATTTTATGTAGGCATTTTTTTCCTACTCATGCAATAATTGTTTTGATTAACTTACATTATAATACACACATTTCTACAATAAATTATTATGTTTGGTAAATATTAAAAAATATTTTAAAAATATATATTCAAGTTCATACATTTATAAATATTGAACTGTTTTAGGGTGCTTTATAAGTTTAATTTAATGTGTGTGTAATATTAAAAAGCTAAAGGGTATTATTGGTATATTGTACATTGGCTAACCAAACGGGATGAAAATATTCAGAATCCCGATAAATGATTTTCTAACAATCACTTTTTCGATAATCACGATCCATCTAAAATATTATCGCGTATCAAGCTGGGCTTTAAGATAATTTAAAGTATCATTTGTTATAAGATAAGTTTTAAAGAGTCAATATATTTTTATAGTCCAAACACGATCAAATGGCTCAGTGTAAGAATAGACGGAGTCAATATGTAAAAGAATTATAGAAGGCGAGAAATGAAGCATTTTTCCAACTTAAAAAATAAAGATAAAGATTAATATGAAATCACCCACCTTTCTTTTCTCTTCTCAAGAAAACTTTTCAACGATTTTCTTCTAGCAATTGGCAAATCTGTACGGCCAAACCTTTCATTCTTAGCTTCATTAACAAACTTTGCATGTTAACAAAATAATAAGAGTAATTATACGTCGACTCGGGATTTCGCCTCATTTATTGCGACTCACTAATGTATCATGTCTTCATTAGTTCATTTTTTAAATGATATTATG
The DNA here is from genome assembly GCA_949130495.1 of Sambucus nigra. Lineage (NCBI taxonomy): Eukaryota > Viridiplantae > Streptophyta > Magnoliopsida > Dipsacales > Adoxaceae > Sambucus > Sambucus nigra. The sequence goes on along the minus strand of OX422215.1, from coordinate 31,032,020 downwards.
TGAACTCAAATCAATAGAAAGATGACACGTTACTGAATCATATAAAATGAGTCGGACCTAAAATTACTCAAATAATAATTGAAAAAAATATGTTAACCTCCATTTAGTGTCTCGAGTAGCTAGCGTTCAAGTTTTTTGTAACTTTCTTCTTGAGCAAGTTTCAAAATACTCTCGGCCTAAACCATCATCATTCATTAACATGTCATTTAATATACACTACTTTATAAAAACAACAAAAAATAACAAAATAAAAAAATTGGACGAACCTTTTCTTGGGGAAGATCGAAAACAGCAACTGTTCCATTATAGAAAATCGTCAACGGAGCAATTTTACTTTTACTTTCAAAACTAGAACTTCTCCTGAAAAACAGATGTATATTAATCATCATAAAAATAACTAAATGGAAGAGATAGAGAGAGTGAATTATAACCACCAAGACTAATTTATTTTGAACTATTATAATATATTCTGAAAATAACTATATGTATTTTGTTTTTGCATGTGTGTATAAGAGAGAAATACAACTATGACTTGAAATCAATATTTCTAGTGACAAAATGACCTGTTTTTTAAGCACATAATATTTTAAAACTATGTGTCAACCTAAAATTACTTCATATAAGAACCTTAAAATAAGAATATTAAGAATAAATGGATGAATTTTTATATCAAATGCGCTGTTAAAATACGAGAACATTATTTGAAAGATCGCTTCCGCACTGACACAAAATTGCGACACAATGATGTGTCGCACCCTTATTCACTCGTATTCGGGCTCCACCATGCTACAACTCTAACGGAACCCGGACACGAGTGAATGAGAGTGCGGCACGTCAATTGTATCATACTTTTGTTTCGGAATTGTATGTCAACCTAGAGGTAGTGTATTTATATATTATAATGAGAAAACACAATTTGAAATATTGTACCTATAGATAGGAGTATAAACAGGCAAAGGAGGAAACGAAATTTTATCATGGTTGGGAATCGAAAACGAGTTACTAGAACCCAATAAGGTGCCACTTCCAAACGATTTTCCCATCGGAATATTAATATTACTCACTGACCCAGATTCAATCACAGCTTTGAGAATCTCAGGATTTATCTTAGATACCAAACTCTGAATCTCTGAAACCCACAAACAAAACAAAACAAAATAAACAAAATGAACATTTTTTGCATGAAATCGAAGATAACTTATAAATATCAACAACACAAACACAAGCACCAAAACGTACCTCTAAAGCTCCTTGACTTAACAAACTGTTTCTGAGACTCAACGGGTTTAGGTGAACTCTCTTTTTTGTTCCCCAAGAAATCAAACTCCATATCTGATCAAAAAATAAAATGTTTGGTTATCAGGAATGGTGGGGTTGTTGAAGATTTTACATGATTTGAGTATAAAATAGATGCAAGAGATATTTATAAATAAAATATCTGTCTGGGGCAGGGAGTCTTTAAATGGCACGTTGTCTTATCGCTTCATTTATTTAATTACGGAACCAGAGATTGTCAAATAATAAATAAATAAAGTGGTTAAGTAATAGAATGCTATATATACCTGCTCCTGCTACCGGTTTAGTACCAAGAGTCTGGCCTAGTGATATAAAATTGTCTTTCGGACAGATTTTGGAGTCGACTGGATTTGCTTTCCAGTTCAACTCTCGACGCTGTTAAAATAATACTTCGCCAGTAAAAATCACAAACCTCGAACGAGAATTAATCAAGGTGTCCGTAAATACTTACACGAACACCTCGTCATATGCTACCAAAAAAAAATAATAACTAAATGTACAAAGTGGTTAAGTAATGGATTCACGTGTTTTGTAATTTTGACATATAAATTCAAGTTATTTATAACTAGAAAACGACAAATGTGAAGCACTTAAATAAAAAGAGCAGTGATACTATTATCAGATGGTAGTACCGATCAAGTACCAAATGGACTGTATCGTGGCAGAACTCACACCATAAAACAAGCAAATCACACCATAATACAAGTCAATAAAGCAGTATGGGTACTTTTATTTGATATATACATATTACTCTCAATTTATTAATCCTTTTGATATAATTACCAAATTTTATATATTGTTACAAATTTGTTAAAGAGTATGTGTATTATAATTAGATTTAACCCCAACTTATTTTTTTAATTAAAATACCCTCACGTCATCTTCTACCCCAAATCAATCCATAAATTTTCGTCCAACCTAAAAACAACCACCACCTCCTCCTTCATCTCCAATGATAAAACCCCAGTTGAATATAAAAAAATACTCCTGAATCAAAGGTGTGCTCCCAAAGAAGAATTTTCCGCCCTAAATTTGCCAACTTTCTTTTTTATTGAAATAAAAGTTTTTTTATATTGTTAAAAAAACTGTTTTATAAAAAACTGATTTTATATAACAAAAAAAAACTATTTTAATAAAACGGTTTAATATAACAAAAAAGATGTTTTGTTTTATAATAATGTTCTAATAAAAAAATGTTTTATAGAAAAATATTTTTCTCTAAGTAAACTGCTTTTATATAGCAAAAAATTATTTTGTTTTCAAAAATTGTTAAATGACAACTTTTTAAAAGCAACAAAATTGTATTAATCCTAAAAATAACAAAATAAAAAAAAATTATACAAAATTATACAAATACTAAAAAAGGATTTGCAACTTGAAAAATTAATTCCATAAAAAAGAGACGCCTAGAAAATAATAGGATTTGTCATGGAAAAAGGAAAATTTTGTCACCCAAGGTATTTGTTCATTTGCTTGTTAAACGGTCCCAAAGTATTTTGAGGTGGAAGGTAAATCGCAGTAATGGAATTGTCTTCGTTCTTCTTTTGTTTTTATTAACACACCCAATTGCCATACCCAATCCATTTCGTTTTTTGAAATTCCTATTCACATGAATTTTGATATTAAATAAATACACAATGTGATGAAATTTTTAATAAGGACTAATTACACTTTAACCCCTTCAATTTTGCATCTATTTTTCCTTTATCACGTCTACTTTCATTTTGCATACCTAACCCCCTTCACCGTTAAAAACACGCAATTTTACGCCTGATCATAACGTTGTTAAGTTTTCGGGTAAAAAATTGTTCATTTGCACAAGTGGTTGGACAAAAATACTCTCATGTAATCAATTTCTGTTCAAAAATTTAACACCGTAACTGTTTGGCAGTGAGAGTTAAATTTAGAAAATAAAAATACAGATGGGGAAGTGAAAATGAGAGCAAAGTTGAAGGGGTCAAAATATAATTACCCCTTTCAATAAATACATATAATTGTGTCATGTCGTGTTAGTCGTGTAATGTCGGGACAATTTGAACACAACGGAATATGAAATTGTGGTTTTCACCTAATATGAATATGAATCATTTAAGACGCGATATTCCACAATTAATACGATTATAAATTTTTACACTTAATTAAACACGAAATAGAAGTAAAAGCTTGATAACATGACAATAACAAAACGCAATAACACAACAAGATACGATAATATGAGTCATATATTTTAAACAAACACGGCACGACATGATTTCATGGTTGTCAATTTTGAGTTAATTAAATATGTTGTCATCGTGTGGTGTCTAAATTTGCTCTCCTAGTATTGGAAGGATATATCATAATATGTTATTAAATATAAGGGTTGTATCTTAATTTTGAGCAAAGTGGGGTCTCTATCTAGCATGGAAATTTTCACACAAAAGAAATTCAGCTGATAAAAATGTCAACAACTACTAGATCATAACGTTGTTAAGTTTCGGGGTAAAAAATTGTTCATTTGCACAAGTGATTAGACAAAAATACTCAATTTTTGTTCAAAAATTTAATACCGTAAGCATTTGGGGGTAATATGACGCGTTTTTATAAGTTGAGGGACTTAAGTTTAGAAAATAAAAGTACGAATGGTGAAGTGAAAATGAGAGTAAAGTTGAAGGGGTTACCCCTTTTAATAGATACATATAATTGTGTCACATCGTGTTAGTCGTGTAATGTCGAGACAATTTGAACACGACAGGATACAAAATCGGGTATTTCACCTAATACGGACATGATTCATTTAAGACAGGACATTACACGACTAATACAATTATAATTTTTTACACTCAATTAAACATGAAAATACAAGTAAAAACTTGATAATGACAATGATAAAACACAGTAACACAACAACACACGATAATATGAGTCATATATTTTAAGCACACATGACACAACACGACACGAAACGACGCTTCATGCTCGTTAATTTAGGCACGACTCATCATGTCAATTTTGAGTTAATTAAATACGATGTCATCGGGTCGTGTCAAAATTAGATCCCCTAGTATTGGAAGGAATAGGACCGGTTTCGAGGGGAGACGAGAGAGGCGGTTGCCTCGTTCTCCCGATTTTCGACGTATTTTAGAGCCCCCCAAATTTTATATATGTATATATATTTATAGCGTCATTTTTCAATTGTCCCCAAAACAATTTGTTGAAAACTGAATGGGCAAACATTTAAACTTGTCGCGATTCTTAAATATAAGTCGGCATCTTTTATATAAAGAAAAACCTACAATTTTTAAAAAAATATTTTATTAAATATAAAGCCCCCAATTTAAGAGTTCGCCTCGAACCTTAAAATCTCGAGACCGGCCTAGAGAAGGAAATATCATAATATGTTATTAAACATAAGGGCTGTCTCTAAATTTTGAACCAAGTGGGGTTTTCACCCAAAAAAATGTTCAATTGAGAAAATGTCAACCAATAAGAATGATAAAATGTGATATTAAGGGTAATAATTTGTGTTTTTGGGTCGTGTTTGGATTTGACACGGTACAACACAACCTCCACAATTTAGAGCCGAATATAACATGACGTGACATGAAACTATGTTTTTTCACTTAACACGACTCATATAAGACTCGACATGACTAACACGTTAATAATTTTTACACCTAATTAATCATGGCCACACACAAAAACACGAAACGTAACACAAGACAAATTACTCAAGTAACACGAGTCATATTTTTCAAACGATAACAACAAGATTACGTGTCCGAAAAACCCAACACGAACGCAATGTATCATGTTAATTTTCAGTTAATATCACATCCTGTCTAAAATTACCACCCCTATATAATATTAACATGACCTAACACAACTCACACTCATTAGAGATGAACACAACATGACATGACACAAAATCATGTTTTTTCACCTAATACGGTCCATATAAGATATGTGACTAACACGCTAATATTTTTTACACCTAATTAAACACGGCAACACATGAAAACACGAAGTGCACCACAAGACACAATACACGAGTAACACGAGCCATATTTTTCAAACGATAATGACAAACTACTTGTTCGAAAAACTCAACACAAACGCAATGTATCGCGTCAATTTTAAGTTAATATCATATCGTGTCTAAAATTAGACACCCCTATATAATATTGACAATGGAGGATCATGGTATGCTATTATTGACAATGGAGGATCATGGTATGCTATTAAACATAAGGCCTCTCTAAATTTTTAACAAAATACAGGGTTCTAGAATAGGCTTTATGATTGGAAAAACCAGTAAATTAGAGAATAATGCACACAATTTGTGGCTGCTGGGATTCGAGCCCAGGTCTCCACGGCCACAACGTGGAATTCTCACCACTAAACTACAGCCACAGATACTAAAATGCAGTGTTTTATTATTTTAGCTTAGTATTCACTTGTCATCAAATTCTTCCTTGTACACACGAATACTTTGCCTTCATATTTTAAATAAATGGTGGGGTTGTTTGTTTACTTCACGGAATAAACAACAAAAGCTAAATGGTAAGTGTTGTGTCTCTGTCTTTCAACTAGCACAAGAAGTCACCACCAAAATAAAAATGTTTTCTAGTTGACTTTCTAAATTTGTGTTCATGAGTTTTGTTTTTAGATTCAAGACATTTTTACTTATGAGTTTTGATAAAATGTTTTCTAGAGCACATATTTAGAACTCAAAAGTAGCATGGACAAGATTTCGAGATATAATTAGTAGGACACATATATTCATGTCGAGTCTTTATACTTGCTATTTTGAGGTTCAAAACACGTGCCCTGAGGGCACATATTATCATTAAAAAATTTAGTGTATAAATGAATTATTTGTATATTTTTGAAAAAGATTATAATTTGTACATAAAACTTTATAACATATATATAATTTTTTTTATCATGTACACGAAGTGGCGACGCTACGTTGAAGCAGCCTGGGCACGTGCCTAGGCCAAAAAAGGATTTTTTTTTTTTTAATATTTACACATATATTAGTAAAGGTAAGGGCCTTTAAGGGAAAAAAAAGATCAAAACCCTCTCCCCTTGACCGTAAAAACAGAATCCCCAAACAAATTTGAGATCAAAACCCCTATTTGCTTTGCTCTCCCTAGTCTCTATTCTTCTCTTCCTATTTTGTTGAGCTAAACTTAAATCTCTACACCAAAATCAAGGTAAGTTCTTCAATCTATCTCCATTTTTTCATTACTCTTACTTTTCCCCACTTTTTTTTAGTAAATATCCATTGTTAGGGTTTGTTAAAATTTTGTGTAGCAAATATTCATTGTTAGAGTTTTGTTTAAATTCTGAAAATATGCTTATTTTTTGTATAAATGTTGTTATTAGTTTGTAGTAATTATTTTTTCGGCATGAAGTTGTTGAAATAAATGTTGAATTTTTTTTATCCAGTTATGGAGAGATTTTTTAAAAGGGCTCGTAAAGACTCAGTCGAAGCGCCAATGTTCACTCCAATTGACACCAATGTTGTTCAAAATGAGCCTAGCCCAAAAATAATCAGTCGAAACTGCATTAATATTGACTTGTCAAATCTTCCTTCCGATCTTATTTTACGGCCACACATTTCAGATTATGATATTAATGATCAAGATAAAATTAGACGATCATACTTGCAATTGGGTCCTTGCCAACCATATTCCCATACATTTCCTAAAACAAATATTAGAAACAAGGTTCGTCGTTTCAACACTTATTGGTTTGCTGAATTTTCTAGTTGGTTGGAATATAGTGTGAAAGAGAACTCCGCTTTTGTTTGGTTTGTTACTTATTTTTTTATGAGTCTCCCGAAAGAAATAAAAGTGATGTATTTGTTTGGGGTGGATTTAGTAATTGGAAGTGCAAACGTAGGCTAAATGAGCATGCTAGTAGTGTTGGTCATCACACGGCGTACATGAAGAGTCGGAATTTATTGAATCAAGATCAACATACTAAGACAATAATTTATAAGTAATCGAAAGAGTGTCGAGTTGAGTGCCACCGAAGGTTAGTTGTCACAATTAATGTGGTTCGATTTTTGTTGAGACAAGGGTTATCTTTTTTCTCTCATGATGAATCAGAAAACTCAATGAATAAAGGTAACTTTCTTGAACTCTTAGAATTTCTTGCTCGTAGGGAGGCACTTGTTAATCATGTTGTACTTAACAATGCTCCTAAAAATTTAAAATTGACGTCTCCCGATATTCAAAAAGATGTTGTAAATGAAGTGCTAGTGCGGTTATTAAAGAAATATTAAATGATCTTAGGGGGGATTTATTTGCTATATTAATTGATGAAGCACGGGACGTGTCGATTAAAGAACAAATGGCTATTATTGTGTGTTATGTGGATAAGAGGGGTTTTGTGATTGAAAGATTTATGGGCATGTTCCATGTTCCTGACACTACATCTTTGTCATTAAAGGCCTGACTAGATCAATTTTTCAACTAACACAATTTGAGTATAAAAAATTTGCGAGGTCAAGGCTATGATGGGGCAAGTAAGATGCAAGGGACCTATAACGGGCTAAAACCACTTATTTTGAGGGAGAACAAGTCGGCATACTATGTACATTGTTTTGCACACCAACTTCAATTGTCACTAGTAAAAGTCGCAAAAAATCTTAAGCACATTGATGAGTTCTTTTTTAGTGTGAATATGATAGTGAATATGTCTAGTGCATCATGTAAGCGACGACACATTTTACGAGAGAAAGAGGTTGAGAGAATTTTCAGTCAATTAGAACTCGGTGATACGTCAAGTGGTAGAGGGTTAAATCAAGAAACTTCCATGAAACGACCCGACGATACATGATGGGATTCACATTATGGGACTTTGACTAATTTGATGGTTATGTTTGGGTCCATCGTGGATGTTTTGGATAAATGGCTGATAATGGTATGGATAGAAGAGGTGAAATAGTAGCCTTGAAAATGAAGATGCAAACTTTTTATTTTATCTTCAACATGCATTTGATGAAGAATATACTTTCAATAACTAATATACTTTCTAAGTTATTGCAAAAAAAGGATCAAGATATTGTAAATGCAATGGACTGTGTGAGAGTTTTCAAGGGTCGTTTCCAAATAATGAGGGATGAGGGGTGGGATAATTTATTGATGGAAGTATCTTCCTTTTGTACCAAATATGAGATTATGGTTCCCAAAGTGGAAGATAATTTTTGTCTTTTAGGGAGGGTAAGGAGAGGGCCAGTGGTAACAAATTTCATCATTATAAAGTGGACATATTTTACCAATGTGTAGATAAGCAACTTGTTGAACTTAACCACCGTTTTGATGAGGTGAATTTCTAAATTGCTTATGTGTATGACCGCATTTGATCCTAAATTTCAATTTGTTTCTTTTGATGTAAATTTGTTGGTTCGTCTCTCTGAGTTTTATACTGAAGATTTCACGGAGGAAGAACGTATTGAACTTCGAGATGAACTTGAGAATTTTAAATTTGGTGTTAAGTAAAATAGGCAATTTGATGAAGTGGAGGGAATAAGTGGATTGGCTAAGAAAATGGTTAAGAAAGGAAAACATCTAGCATATGGATTGGTCTACAGGCTTTTGAAATTGACATTCATTCTTTTGGTTTTCATTGCTTCGGTAGAAAGGGCCTTCTTTGCTATGAATATCATCAAGACCGTTCTTCGAAACCGCATGGGGGATGTTTGGTTGAGTGATACTTGCATAGCATACATTGAAAAGTATGTGTTTGATGTAATTTCCAATGATGTAATCGTGAATCATTTTCAGAAAATGAAAAATCGTAGAAGAATTTTGTAGAATGTAATGACAACTATATATTTTTTATAAACTTACATTAGTATCGTTTTATAATGATGTTTTGTTTTTTGAATAATTGTATTTCATCTATTTATATTTCATTTTTTATGGAGTTAAAAGATTATTATAAGTACTCCTAAAAAAAATCGGGGGCTCCCGCCCCCCAACCCTTGGGAATTTCCTTTCGTGCCCAGGCCACCAATTATTCCTGGCTCCGCCACTGTGTACACGTGTCAAGTTTCTGGATATCCTAAATTATAAGGTAGGCGTTAAAGAATGATGGACATTAGTGCTCAATAAATATGTAAATGAACTAGATTCGAAAAAAAATATTAATAGTAAGTGAATGAAATGAGAAGCTCGTAATAAAAATGTACAGAAATGTGAGTTATTTTTTCTTCTTTTATTAACCAATGTGACTTACTTGACTTATTAAATTACAAAACTAGAAGTGTTTGTAGGTTTTGTGTCTCACGTATTTTCTAGTATTTGCTACAAGCTCAACTTATACAAAATGATATAAAAGAATTAATGACAAACAACTAGAACATTTATTATAAAAGATTTATGTTTTTTATTATTTTAGTCAATTTAATTAAAATATTTTTATTTTTTATTTTTTTAGAACCTAAAATACACATCTATATTTTTTAATCTTTATTTGTCACACAATTGAAATATATATTATTTGAATAAAAATATTTGGGACACGTTTCTAGAGGTTTTATGGACTTGTTTAGGTTTTATGGACTCGTTTTGGTATTTGGGTCCATCTGGGGGTCCAAAGTTTAAGCCTAAGACCCAACTCAGGATTTGAGTTTTAATTATATTAATTAGGATTTTAATAACTCTCCGTCATTTGTATCCAAGTCCCCTAAAACACATTTTGGGAAGAGAGAAGCAAGAACATTCTTAGGAGAATTGGGAAAGACGGATTCAAGAAGAACCCAAGAAATCAATAAAGAAATCATCCAAGACTTAAGGCAACAATTCTCTTGCTAATTTTATTTATTCCAAAATACTTCCTTAATTCATCGTGTCTTGTATCCCATGTAGAAATTCTTGAAATTTAGGAATTGGTGATGACATTAAACTATATTCATAAAGGGTTTGATTATGGTAATAAAATAGAAATCCAGAATTTAGGATGATAGATTATAAAGGTTTAAAGTGATAGAAAACCGTGTTCTAGGACCCTTATTATAATTAGTATGATGATTCACATGTAGAAACTACATCCATGATTAAAGCTCTGAGATTTTTATATATTATAACCCTTGTATGCGGTAGAATTTAGAGGTTTTATGGACACAAATCTGAATTTGCATGAACATACTTATAGCTTGAAATACAATGATTTGGGACTTGAATTGGGTATTAAAACACGTAATAAATTATCCTAAGAGGATGAACAAATTCATGGGGACCTTCTTCAGTAATTATATTTAGGATCAGACTTTTGGAATTATGTTTGAGTGAAAGATTGAAAATCCCGTTCTTGAAAATTTTTGGGGGAGTTCTGTAGTTGCCCAGGGCCCTGAACTGAACCGGTTCAGCCTCTGGGGGGAAAATATATGGGGCCCATAATTGTATTCGGGAGAATTTTAGGTGTTCATACGAGTTGGTGGAGCTGGGTACGAAAAACAGTGGAATTTATTAAAAATGAAAATGGTATGTTACTAATAAAAGGAAAGCTAAATTAAATATATGGTTAATTATATTTTATAAAGAAAAGGAAGTTAATAATTTATGTGATGATTAATTTTTAACGAAGGATATGTACGGTTAATCATTACGAGGCAGCTAGGGGGTAATTATTTGGACAATTACCTTTACATATTGTAATATGTAGCTATATTTTGTATGAACTTACCAATATTCGTAGACTGTCCCATCGTCAGGGTACGCCCATTTGGGATCATAGCATATGTAAGCACAGGTTGGCTAGGCATAGTGTATGTCATATCTTAAGTACTATGCAGCAGAGCCACTTATGAGAGATAAGTGTTAATGATGGGATCCATGTGTCACCGCTAGGTATGGGTCGTGCAATGGTGTACCGTGTAGGTACCGCCCTAATTGTATGTGTATTGTCCTGTCCGTTTTGGATAGGAGACTCCTCCGGACTTACCGATAGAGCACGAATGAGACAATATTGGTAGATGCCTTAGTATCGCATATATGAGGACATATATATGATTAATGAAAATTAATGGAATAATTTTCTAAGTCTAAGGAGGTTGACTATAAAATACGAACTGAACACTACGTAGTATGTATGATGTTTCATGTCATCATTTTGTGGGTAGTATGCCTAGGGTAATTTTGAAAATAGTAAATTTGAATGTATATAACTCTATTTCAGTGCGTATATTTTTCTTAATGCATTCTTATGCTATCATTAGAAATTATCCATCATATGTACCGGGACTTGGGTGGTTATATGTGTGGCACTTATTTTATATGAGGGGTGAGACATGTTATGTATGTGAGTGACTATGGGAAGCATTCCCCCCGCCCCTAACCCCCATGTACTCCTGGACAGGGATAGCATTATTATTGATATATCAGCCTTGCAGTCGCACCTCGCGTGGCATATTTCTTATGATTGATTCTAGTTTAGGTTGCTACTCTCCTTCAATTATTTTTACCTTTGGATTATTATATGGGCATAAATCCGAAGTCTATTTTATTTCATGATAGTTCGACATACTTTTGAACTTGTTGGGATTTATTTATATTATGTGGATATTGGATTCTATTATTTCCTTGGAAATTAATTTAAATTTAGTTCCAATTTCAATCGTGGTTTACAAATAAATATTTTATATGGTTTGATGTTGGGAATGATATAGATTGTATAGCAAGCCCCATCTTCGCTATATTTGTTTGGCCAACCTTTACGTCAGAAAATGGGGGTTGTTACAAAAACTTTTATGACAATTTTGTTTAGAAACACTTTTATTTTCGACCTATACATAAACACACATACACATACACATGTATGTATATGTATATGTATATGTATATGTATATGTATATGTATATGTATATGTATATGTATATGTATATGTATATGTATATGTATATGTATATGTATATGTATATGTATATAAGGAGAATTAATTGCTCAATCCATCCAACACGTTTCTCGGGTCTGTTTATTTGTACATGCGGGGAGTTTTCTCCTACAATAATCATATATGACACTTTGTATGGATGTTAGACGTCGGGGAGTTTTCTCCTACCATATATGATTATTGTGTGGAGGCACTAGAATTAGTAATACTGGTTTATGTGTTATATTAGAGATGTATATGACTTATAGTAAAGATGGCTACCTATATACTTATGTTTCGAATTCGTATATTACATATACTACACCCGTGTATATGGTATTATTGGCATGAGATAGTGAAATGTGTATAGAATTAAGTTATGAGCCTGTTATTATATCGTGTTTATTTTGTGAGATGTATCTGATGGTGTGAGACTTTAATACATCATGTGATTCCTATTGAAATAGACTAACCTTGTATGGTTAATGGTGAAGATTATAGAGTGATGTTGTAAGAATTTAATCACATGACCTACATATGAGTTTGAAATTAAGAATCGCATTATATTTTAGGTCGTTGGGTTTGGTAAATAATAACATAAAATATATTAAAACACGAGAGGAAGATGTGTAGTTACAATATGGCCCAGATTCAATTATAATCCTATTCTAAATAGACTTATTGTTTATGTTTTCTTTTAAAATTATTTTTGTAGGTCCTTGTTGTGGTAGTTACTGTAGATGTGGGTTCATTAGTGGAGCATCTCTAGCGACGTCCCATTTCTTAATCCTAGGATTTTAGGAGTCGAGCAAGTGTAAGTCATTTTTTATCATACTCTTTTATTTTCAGCTAGGATGTACATTTATACATTTTATATTCTAAAGTTTTATGTTGTAATGGAAGTGATTGGCAGCAAATTAAAATTTGTGTTATTCAGTATTTCATTATCTTATCATTGTTCATTCGATTTTTATTATTTCTTATGCTGAGAAAGTTACTAATAGTTTTTTATTATCGTGATTTTTATATTAAACATGATCAATCTATTTATATATTTTTTCGTGGTGTCACATTTGGTATCAGAGCATTCCAGGTTTTAGTGTCATAAGGATGTTGATTTCATCAGTCGCTTGTCATGTTCTTAGACTATGTTATAGGTTTGCCATTTAGTGTTTGTATTCTCTATAATGACGACCATTTAAGAGGTTTCTCATAACGAACGACTCGGATAAACCAAATGTATCGGGAGGGTTCTTTATTTAGATTTCTCTTGGGAGAAATCCTATGCATAAGGTCAATTTCGATAGAGAGTTAAGGTCTTTTAAACGTGAGACCTTTATCAAGTGCTTAATGTATGGTTCGAGGGTAAATGTTTTCACTCACCATCCATAACGACACTAGACGTGCTTAGTGAAAATAAACTTTTAGGGTACCTTAGGGGGATGGTTATGGGTATCTTATGGCTCGCATGCATGAGTCTGACTTAGACATTGAGGATTTAATATTCTTTATTAAATAGTTTGTGTTTACTACTACTATGAGGTGTATAGATTTCTTGTGATCTTTATGTATATGTAGTTACCCCCAGTCTAAAGGGGATACTCTACATCATGATTATAGAGACCAGATAATTTATTTGGTCGGCTTGGTTTCAGCCATTTTGTTAACTTTTAGATGAAATATCATCGTATAATTAGTGAGCTTATGTGCATAGCTATGTTATAAGTTTATATCGACTACCGGGGGTAGGCTTTTATATGCCATATTTGGGCCAGGTTTTGCTTTAAGTAGTTGTGCTTAGGCTCAGGAGAAGGTCTGGCACACTCGTCCATGTATGGATGTGTGTATATTAGAGGAGATTATGGCTGCGTAGAGGTGTCACCAATATAGTTCAAGGTTCTTTTAGTCTTTAATTATTTGGTGTGTAGAATTATCAGCTACATAAATATTTGATTCCGCCTTGGAGATTTTACTAGCATTGGATCTTTCGCGAGGCCATTTTATGGAATTGACTTCGTCAGGGTTAGTAAAGGTGTTGTGAGATCAGACACCATAATTTTAAGATGATTGAGCATCTGGGGATGATGTTATCGTAAGGGAACTCCAATAGGGATGATTCACTAAGCGGATATGTGTACCACCCGGAGCAAGGTAAGGTAATGATACAAGACATGTGTTTGTTATTACGTTTTAACGACTAGGGGAACAGTTTTAGAGAGTGTTTTCTTTAAAAACAATTAAGACATGAATGAGTTAACATCATTGGTACAATCGGGAGGATATTATCCCAAAGGAAACTTTCTAAAAAATATGGAGCGGATGCGTCATTGGTGGATTATAACTGCACAAAGGAGTGGTTCGTCGTGATTTGTGATGATATCTTGGTGGAGAGGGAATGGTATGATAGTGGTGCTCGCTACACACAAATTTGTGACTAGGGGTGGTTTATGCCAAGCATTGAGGTTTACTAGTATTGGGAATAGGTTCCTTTATCCGTTCGATGGTAGGATAGGGTTTCAATTTTAGGGAATTTTTTTTTTACTGAGGGTCCCCCAAACTACGAGAGGTGTTTTAGACCAAGGAACGTGTTTGGCGATTCACTTCGCATCCTAGTAAGGACAAGGGACCATTTAAGGTCATTGGAGTTAGATTGACCAAGTTGATTAGATCTACGAGTTTAGCAAGCCATTTATGTGGGGTTGTGGATTGGGACACCTTGAAGAATAGAGTTTCCACGGCAGAATGTGTGAATATTTTCCAGAACATGAAATCGAAGATAAGAGAAAGCTTGATTCGCAGGTTCAGGATGGACTTCATATGTCGTTAATTATCTCTCTAGTGTAGCAAATTGTGGAGTTCAGGTTCTTGTAAAGGGTAGGCAATCGGATGAGAAGTTCTCTTTAGGAGGGATGATAGGGCATGGTCGGTGTCATTTTACCTTACCTTATCACCATCAGCATGAGCAATATTTTTTCATCGGTATAGAACGGACGGGGTACTTGAGCGATGAATCGATGTTTTAACGATTAGATTAGTTTGGTTGCTAGTGTAGTGAGATGTGATTTACGATGGTAGAGACCATAAGATGTGCTAGGTTATAGTGTGGTTTGGTTCTTTTTCATAAGTGTAAGGACACTACTACAAGTGAAATATTCTTAGACTTTCGATTAAGAATATATTGAATTTGAATTTCGAGGACGAAATCCTTATTTAAGGAGGGAGTAATATCCTGTATTTTTTGTGAATTATTAAGCTAAATAAAAATTAATTATGCGCGCTTGTTATTAATTACACGTGCTTGTTGTGAATGGAGATGTCATTATTTATATTTTATGTGTAATTTAAAGTGGATTTGAAATTAAATTTAAGACATGGTGATTAATTAATTTAATTAATTAATACTTGGACTCGTACCAAGTAATTATTAAATAACTAAGTTGCTAGTTATTTGTTTGGGTATGTTTGGTAATTGGCTTTTGGGATACATAATGTTATTTTTAGTTTAAATGATGGTTTAAAGACCTATTGGGTTAGTATGTTATTTGTAGGCTCTTTTAGGTGAGGCCCAAACCCAATTTTGGGATTAAAGCGGTTTAGGGGATTATTAGGGATCTCATTTATAAAAAAAATACATTCGGGAAGCACTTTGATGAGCTAGAGAGAAGGAGCAAGAAGAGAAAATAAGCAATTGGGAGGCATGGCTTGATTTTCTTCGTAAATCCATGAGGTTTATGTAGAATATGATTATGATTGTATATGTGTCAAAATTGTATCTATTTATTCTAAATCTAAATCAAATTATATTATATTATAAATCTAATTTTAGATAAATAAATAACTAATTTTTGTAATTAAATTGAACTAGATAGTAAATAGGTTGATTTTCCCTTTATTTTGGTTATTTCATTCATGAACTTGGATTAAAACCAATAGAGAATAATTTGGATATGTTATATTTTCTAAATCATCTACAAGCCCTATGTTCAATTGAATCAATTCATGAAAATACTTGGGTTTGAAGATAAAGAATCCTGTAATAAGGAAAAATTTGGAGTTTTTATGTTGGTTGATCGATCGCTCCTAGGACACTAATCAATCACTAGTATCAGATATGTCTTAGTTTGGAATTATATGTATTTGGTTTGAAATTTTGATTTTGGGGGCAAGAGCCAGGATTTGTTGGCCTATGGTTTTCATGTACTCATAGAATAGAGATATGTTCTTATTATTTAAATTATTAGATATTGATATTTGGGGTATTTGGATATTAGGAAAAATTGTCGATTTAAAGGGGTTAAATTGAGGATTGGGCATTCGATAGAAAACTCGAGTATAGAATGAGATCGTTGATTAGAATTTGTAAGATTAGTTGAGCTTATTAGTCGGGATTGATTTGAGTCATTGTGCTTTACGAGTAGGGTGAACATCCTTTACGTGAGATTAGGTTTGAGTTACAACTTCCTAGAGTGAGGTAATTACTATGTTTCGTATTTTATTTTAAATTAAGCGTGGGATTATACCTATACGCGATGCCTTGGGGGAATGGACTTAGCCTGATTGAGATTTAACATAGTTGATGTGCACGTTTTTGTGTATGGTGGGATGAGACTATACCTAGAGTTGGGAACCCGGAGTGTTAGGGTTATGGTATCTTGGAATTAGTATAAGGTTATAGATTTGTTATACCCTTTTATAAATAGAGATGCGTAGTGTGACCCAGTAACCTTGGGTCGAAATGTGTATGTGATTTATCTTAACCAGTTAGTAAGTGTTGTGTACTTTATGTTGATTTATCCCATTAGTGAGGGTTGTAAATGTAATCCAGTAAAGTTCGTTCAGTATGTTTATATATTTATTTGATTAAACTCGTTAATGAGGATGATATTTAAATGGATGTCTTATGCGTTATGGATACCATTGGTAAATACTCACGGTGAATTACTAGGAGGGATTCCATTATGGGGCATGTATGACACATACCGCGATGGTGCATCGCTAAGTAAATGAGATTTCCCATGGTCATTTTACCCCAGGGTCCTACGTCTAGGTATCTGTGTACCGAGAGGGTTCACGGAGAGATTTCATCGTATGGTATTTAGTATGGTAGGACATATGGATAACAGGTATGCGTAGTGATTTATCCTTCGATCGTGATGAGGTCTTAGGGTTTGGGACAATCTGAAACTATGCCTAGTATGAGTGAGTGTTCACCAAAATTAATAAGGATTCGTTATGTGCAGGTGTAAGAATAACCCATTTATTTGTACATATCGGGGCTATACCTTTGTATGGATGCTAAACATGAGGGAATCTTTCTCCTATCATATGTGATTATTATGTAGCGGTACTAGAATCAGGTGTACCAGTTTATGTTCTATACTACAATTGTATATGACTTATATTAGGGATGTCTACCTACATGCTTATATTTCGGATTTGTATATGACATATGCTGTATATGTGAATATTATATTACTCGCACATGATAGTCAAATTTGTATAAACTTAATTTATGGTCCCGTTATTGGTATCATGGTCATTTTGTGAGAAGTACCATAGGGTGTGAGACCTTAGTACATCATGTGATTCCTATTGAAAGAGATTAACCTAGTATAGTTAACTGTGAAGATTAAAGAATGATATTGTAAGACTTTAATCATATGGTCTATATATGGGTTCGGAATATAAAACTGCATGATATTTTAGGTTGTTGGGTTTGGTAACTAATAACATAAAATATATTAAGACACGAGAGGAATATGTGTAGTTATAATGTTGACCATATTCAATTATAATACTATTCTACATAGACTTCTTGTTTATGTTTTCTTTAAAAAAAAATTACAGGTGCTTGTTGCGGTAGTTACTGTAGATGCGGGTTTGTTGGAAGAGCATATCTAGTGACTTACCATTTCTTACTTCTAGGATTGTAGGAGTAGAGCAAGTGCAGCTCATTCTTTTATTGTACTTTTTTATTTTCAGTGATGTTGTAAATTTATAAATTTTATGTCCAGAGTTGGTTTATATTGTAATGGAAGTGATTGGTATCAGGGTTGGATTGATGTTATTCAGTATTTCATTATCTTGTCATTATTTATTCGGTTTTGATTATTTCTTATGCTGAGAATATTACCAAATATTTTTATTCCCATGTTTTTTATATTAGACTTAATAAACTATTTATGGATTTTTGCGGGGTGTCACACTTATAAACACCTTCAAATGCAACTTGAATATATAACAATATAATTTTCATAACAATAAACCTCCCCCCCTATGTCTAACAATCTCTAACTAAGTTATGGGGGCGTTTACCCTTAAGGCAAAAATCTCCCTAGGACTATAAAGATTGAGATACCATAGTAGTTGGTATAGTTTATTTTGCGGTCATTTTGACATAAACCCTAAATTTTAATACCTAACACTACACCAAAATGCATATTTGTATCATGTTCATTCATTATGATAATAAACAGTTGTCATGGTTCATGGTTGTGACACATTAGGATGTCGTGACAAATCTTTGTTATCATGGTCTTTTTGGCTTGGATTTTTGTTCAAACTTAAAGCTAACAGAAAGTTTGTCACGGTCCATGACCATGACAATAACTGGATAGTAACAATTTTATCATGGTCAAGGACATTGAGAAAGCGCTTGACGATGTCAAGACTTTGTCATGGTCCTAAACCCCGATAAGCCTAAAAATATTTGTCAGGGCTTTTATTGTAACACCGCGTGTTTTTGAATAATAATAATAATAATTTAATTAATTCGGTTAATTTAAATTACACGTGGGACGTAATTTATTTGAATTGATTATTATGTGGTTATTAAAATATTAATTGGGTGAGATAATGATTAATATTTATGCAATATAATTACTAAGTGAATAGTAAATAATAATTTTACATCATAGCGAGTGATAGTGACGTGATAGTACTATATCTCACCGGGAGTTGAGTGTAGACTATATGAGGTCGAGATTGGAGATTTTGACGCCATGGTTGGTTTCGGAAGGGTCGAGATAGTCAAAATAGTGTACCTGAGTGTAGTAATTGGGTCCCGAGGCCTTTTTAGACATAATTGGGCCCACACGGGGGTGTTCGGGTCATTTGGGATCAGCCTAATTTCGGGATTAAGAGATTTAAACCTAAATTATGGAATTAGAGGCAGTTATACTCAGATTGAAAACTCTAGAACTTGAGAGAAAAGAAGAGGAAGAAAGTGAGGAGCTTTTGGGAGCCAAAGTAAAGAGGAATTGGGTGTGTTATTCAACAATTCATATACTACATCATGTAATCAGACCCTACGAATCTAAACATGCAAGTGGTTATCTTGCTTTCAAATTAAATATGTGAAATTCATGTTCATATGATAGTGCGTGTGATCAAACTCCGTTTTGGAGTGGGTTATAACACGAAATGGGTTTTGGGTAATTGGAGTATTATGTGTAGAATTAATACTCAATTGGTGATGGAATAATATCAATTTTTGTTTGAATTAAATTTATATTCGAAATCCAGATGTTAGGTCCAGTTAAATGATGATTATAAAATCGAACCTATGATGAGATTTGGATAACCCGTAATAAACCCAAATCGAGAAATATTGGGGGATGTCATAAATTGATGATGTTTAGAGATTATTATGATGATTAAAACCTTTTTTAAAGGTAAATATAAGATGGGGGAAATGGGTTGAATATTGTTTGAAGAGAGAAAGCTTCGATGGATAAAAATGGTGGAAAACGCCGCGTGGAAGAAAGGTTATCACGCCTCGATCGATGATGCTGCAGTTTTTACAATTCCGCTTATTTTCATTTATATAGACTTAATTATTTTGAGAACTTTTAAGGTAATTTTAATTGGTGTAGAATTAAATGAAAATCAATACTTAGGGTGTTAATAGATGGGTATTAAGAATTTAAAGCTTAAGGAAGGGGGTGAAACTTAAGGAAGGAATTTTGTGAAATAAATTCTAACATGTTAAAATGAGGACCATGTGAGTGAGTCCGGATATTTTACTAGAGTGACACTACGTTAATAAAATTAATTGATGTGTAATTAATTAAATTAAGAGTCGAGAAAATAGACTCGGAAATCATGGGTTAGTGCTATGGGAGTTAGGCAAGGATTAGCAGGATTTTATTTAATTATACATATATACGGATAGTGTGATAGTATGTATGTATATATATATATATAAACACTTGTGTGCTTTATAAATATCGGTATTAGATATCTATGTGAATACATACCCCTCTAGTGCTATCATAGGAGGTTGTGCGGTGTGGGTGAATCCCCTAGCTAGTGGATGCAGGGTATAGTCCCAGGTCATATCGTCTGGTATTTTTATTGTGTGAGTTATTTTCGAGGTGGGACATTTTGGGTATGATTCGGTCTCACTCTCGAGAAAATATGACCGCATCCACTACGTTTGCAATTTATTTACCTATTTCGGTGTGAGTTGATCGATTTATGGTAACCGGGTTAGAGTGAGCATACCTGGGATGATAGTATTTTAGAGGCAAGCACCCGGTGAGTTATAACTCAGAAATTTGGTTACTATATGCAACATTTGTGTGAATGTTGTAGTATGTTAGTATGTATATAATACGATTAAATAATTATATGCGGGTTAAATACATAATGCGTGAATTGTTTCATATATATTTAGTGTAAAGGTTATATAAGTAATTGAAGTTAAATTGAGTAAATAAGTTAACGATTAGAACAACTTATAAATAAAAGTACGGCATACTTAACTTAGAGTGGAAAGATAGAAAGGGTGTACCAAGGCTAGTTAGGTGGGGCGGCGTAACTAGTGGGGTTACAAGGCAAAGGATAGGTGTGCACATTAGTTGAGGGGTGAGCTATATCTCAAGAGAGTGTGACACCAGCTTAAATATGAAAATTGTTCATGCATATTTAAATTATTTCATTTTAATCACTTACTAAATATTTTCAAAAGGTTTTCTTGGGCTCTGACCCGTGTCAAAAATATTTTCCAAAATAATTTTAGGTATCCAAACATAGGGACACCCAACTTGAGGATTCTTCATAAGGATTCATAGCTGCAGCATTGTGAAGGCTTGCAGGATTTGATTTAGACGCTTCAGCTTATTCGTTCCTAGTTAGGAGTTTTATTTTAGTATTTCCTTTGGGCGTGTTACCCCTTTAGACTCTTCAGCACTTTAATTTATTTATCATATTCTATTTTATTTTATTTATTTCAAATTATAATTGGATTAATTGTTTTGGGAATCGATGGTTTATTCAATCTTATTTATTTATATATCTGTCGTGGATTATTCAAACTATTATCGTGTGTGGATGGTTTGGTTAATTTATTTTAGCTTTATTTCCGCATGTTGTTAGGTTAATAGTAACTTAAATAGTTTTTTACCGTAATGCTAATAATGAAGCATATGCGATTTTTGTTTATTTTGATAAAGGACTGATCACCAGTGATTAAATTAGGTGGGGTGTCACAGATGGCATCAGAGCATTAGGTTCTAGTGTCCATAGGATTTGTGCGTCTTATTACGATTTCAGCGTAGCGTTCTTTGACATAGAGCCCTATTATTACGACTATTGCATTCATGATTATGCATTTGAGATTACATTATTCTACTGTTGTATTTTTATTGAATGTGAACTCATATAATTCGATATGTTTTCAGATGCCACGTAGTAGAGGATGAGAGCAGTGGCGAGAGCCGATGAGAGAGAGGCTCAGCAGGAGCCATAGGCACCGCAGCCATAGCCACCACAGGGGACAGTGTCAGTAGCAAAGGTGGCAGGGATAGTGGCATAGGCAGTTAATGTGGCAATGACTATCATGACTCTCCCTTTTCCTCAAGCATAGCAGCCACCACAGCCAGTGGCACCGATTGTCTAGGACCACCCGGGGTCGTCAGAGTGGCAAAGCGTTGGGGAGGTTTTTCATAAGAGCCACACACCAGGGTTTTAGGGGATTTCAGACGTGATTACGGCATACCAGTGGAAGAAAGATATACAGTGCCACCTACACATGATCGACTGTAGCGACGTGCAGAAGAAAATGTTGGCCACATTTAGATTGGTCGGCCAGGCTTATAGTGGTGAGAGTCGGTTACCACCGTGGAGGAGGGGGGCACAATTTCTATTAGAGAGTTCTGGGTGTAGTTTGACCGCAAATACTTTTCGCCAGCAGTTGAGACAGAGATGTGGAGGAGGTTCAGTGAGTTAACTCAAGGAGATCGCTCAGAAGCTGAGTATGGGGAGGAGTTCAGTTGTTTAGATAATTCTGTGCCAAACTAAGTGAACTATTCGGAAAGGTAGAAGGTGAAGTTTATGGACGAATTAGCCTAGAGGATCAGGTAGCATTTAATTGGCAACCTTGTATTGGTGACTTATACAGATGTCATCAATGCAGCCCAGTTTGGACCATCGCTTCCATGTGAAAGGTAGCAAGAGAGGAGGTGAGCCTAGCCATTCGGGCATAGAAGGGAGAGGCGGTGATAGTAGAGTACCACAGAAGCAACAACAATAATAGTTAGGCAGACATCAGGGGAAGGATTCCCGGCAGGAGGATTCTGCCAAGAGATTTAGATATTGGGGTTAACGACCCGAGGGAGGTTTTAGGCAGGGCCAACAGGGTCCTCAATAATAGCAGCACGTTCCTCATGACCAAGGGAATAATGGGGGAATCCATCAGGAACAACCTCAGCATGGCCAGCAGGGACAGAGGGTGACTTCCAGGGGAGTTATTTTGTGTGAATACATGCAGGTCACATGAAGAGAGAGTGTCCCTAGAGGGGTAAAGGACCTCAGCAGCAGGGTTCCCAATAGGGGCAACAGGCGCAGATAGCTTCGACAGAACCAGCACCACCAGTCCCACCGCAGTAGGGTTAGTTACATTACGGGCGTGTCTATAATGTTCGAGATGAAACCATACAGTAGGCCCCACCGACACCACTAGAAGTAGAGGGTAAGTTTCCTATTCACGGGCTTGAGGTTAGGATTCTATTTGATACTGGGGCATCACACTCTTTCATAGAGACTGGGTTTGCATGAGCCATCGGCCTACTTGAGACACCTGGTAGTTTCCTTATGTGTGTGGAGTCACCATTGGGTAGTGGGACGCTTATACACTCGATCTGTAGGGGTGTGGACATTGACATGGGTAAATTGTGTTTAGTCGTTAACCTTCTTGTGTTAGATATGGAGGGGTACGACATCATTTTGGGTATGTATTGATTAGATGGATACCAGGCGATGGTGGATTGTTTCAGGAGGAATATTATGTTCTATATCCCGGGGAAGGATATATTCTTAGTGGCAATGCCTCTTCTCGAGGAGGGGTCGAGCACACATATATACTAAATTGAGGAGGAGACCTCATAGTAGGTGGTTGTATCTTTATACTCGATACCATTAGTGAGGGAGTTGGAGGACGTATTCCAGGAGATACTCGAGTTTTCGTCTAGCCGATAAATTGAGTCTGTTATTGATTTAGCATCGGTTACGAGGCTTATCGCCCGAGTGAACAGATTCAGCAACTCCTGGGGTAGTGTTTCATTAGACGGAGTACATCACCGTGTGGTGCACCGGTGTTATTCGTTAAGAAAAGGGATGGATCGCTTCGATTATGTATTGATTATAGGAAGCTGAGCAAGGTCACGATCCGAAATAAGTATCCTCTGCCTCAGATTGATAATCTGTTCTACCAACTGAGGGGAGAAGCTTACTTCTCCAAGATAAATTTGAGGTATGTTTATCATTAGTTGCGCGTGAGGGAGGAGGACGTCCCTAAGACTACTTTTCTAACACGATATGGATCCTACGAGTTTAGGATATTGCCATTTGGGCTCACCAATGCCCCAGTAGTATTCAAGGATCTGATAAATAGTGTTTTTAGAGAGTTCCTTGACCAGTTTGTGATAGTGTTCATCGATGATATTTTGGTTTACTCTCTCTCTCAAGATGAGCATGCCGACCATTTATGGATGGTTTTAAAAACACTTCAGGATCACCAGTTGTACACAAAATTTGAGAAGTGTGGTTTTTAGCTTCGGGAGGTGCAATTTATGGTCCACACTATGTCTTATAAAGTATTGTTGATGATCCTTGTAAGGTATCTATGGTTAGGGAGTGAGGACAGCCCTCGATACCGACCAAGGTTCACAGTTTTCTGGGACTGGCAGGATATCATCAGCGGTTAATTAAGGGTTTCTCGAAGATTGCGGTTCTATTGATTAACCTGACTTGCAAGGGGGTGTTGTTTATTTTCGATGAGATAAAGGACAAATTGACCTTAGCACCTGTACTTTCACGTCCTAGGGGAGGAGTGGAGTACTGTGTTTACACAGATTCATCCTTGCAGTGACTTGGGGGTGTACTGCAGTAGCAAGAGACGACTATAGCTTAGGCGTCTCTCAAACTTAAGCCCCACGAGATGAATTACCCCATGCATGATTTGGAGTTAGCAACGACTGTGTTTTCCTTGAGGATCTGGAGACACTATCTTTTGGGGAGCAGTTTACCTTAATCACGGACCATAAATCACTTCCTACCTATTCACGTAGAAGGATATAAACATGAGGCATAAGAGGTGGTTGGATTTTGTGAAGTATTCCTAGTTTCATATTCAGTATCATCCTGGGAAGGCTAACGTGGTGGCAAACACGTTGAGCCTCTAGGGAGATAGCGGAGGTTTGGAAGGCTAAATGGAGAAAATTTCAACACGATGATGAGATTTCCAGGGCCTGTATGTCCATATTATCTGCCATGCCTGAGATTGTTATGATGGTGGTGAAAGCACAGGTAAGGGATTAGTATTTCTAGGACAGGGTTCGACAATTGTTAGCTGATGGGGCAGAGTCTTAGTCGATCAGTTCAGAGGGAGGTCTGCATTGTAATAGAAGACTCGTGATTCTAGAGGATGAGGATCTGAGACATGCAGTGATGTCAGAGGCTCACGAATCTAGGTTTATGGTGCATCCCAGTGGGTTTAAGATGTACCAAGATATACACAGCCTGTATTGGTGGTTGGGGATGAAGCGAGACATAGCGGAGTTTGTCTCGAAATGTGCTACCTACCAGCTAGTGAAGGTAGACCACCAGAGACTGACGGGGGTGTTATAGCCACTTAAGATTCCAATGTGGAAGGGGGAGATCATATCCATGGATTTTATTATCAGATTACCGTTATCATGGTGAGGTCATGACTCCATTTGGGTGATAGTGGATCGGTTGACTAAGGTGGACCACTTTTTACCAGTTTGCATGGATTTTGAGATGATAAAATATGCAGAGTTCTTCATTACTGAGATTGTACAACTACACGAGGTTTCGATTAATATGTGTTAGATTGGGGCAAGACCTTTGTGTCCCATTTCTGACAGAGTTTTCAGGAGGGTATGGGCACAGATTTACAGTTGAGTACATCGTATCACCTACAGATAGATGGGCAGACAAATAGAGTTAATCAGATGCTAGAAGATATGTTGAGGATGTGCATACTTGACTTTGGGGAGGATGGGATTAGTACCTTCTATTGGTGGAGTTTGCGTATAAAAACTCCTATCAGTTCACCATCGGCATGGCACCATTTGAGGCACTGTATGGACATCCTTGTCGTTCACCCTCTTACTGGTTAGGGGTGGGGGACAACAAGCTATTAGGGCCACAGATGATTCAGGACACCACTGCCAAGATTGAATTGATCTGAGGGCGCATTCGGATAGCTCAGGACGGGCAGAAGAGCTACACCGATGCAGATAGGAGGGTACATAGACGTAGAGGTTGGTGACCAGGTTTTGGTGCGGGTGTCACCCATGAAAGGGGTCATGAGTTTTGGCAAGAAGGGGAAGCTAGCGCCGAGATATGTGGGACTGTTTTCGATTGTAGAGATAATGGGACCAGTGGCATATAGGCTATGACTACAGGAGAACTTACAGCGAATTCATGACGTGTTCCACGTGTCATCGTTGAAGAGGTATCGGAGGAGTGAGAGGGCTTTTAGACGTGTTCCGTTATAGGAGATAGACTTGTAGCCAAATATCTCGTATGAGGAGACGTCGGTGGTGGTAATTGATCGTAGTGAGCGTAAGCTGTGGTATCAGGTGGTACCTTTGGTTCGAGTTCAGTGGGAACACCACAATGTTGACGAGTCAACGCGGGAGAAGGAGGATGACATGCGTGATCAGTATCCAGAGTTATTCACCACAGGTATGTCCCAATTTCGAGGGTGAAATTCCTTTGTAAGGGGAGAAGTATATAGCACCTCGTATTTTTTAATAATAATAATTTAATTAATTCGATAAATTTAAATTATACATGTGATGTAATTTATTTAAATTAATTATTATGTGGTTATTAAATATTAATCGAGGGAGATAACGATTAATATTTATGTAGTATAATTACTAAGTGAATAGTAAATAATTATTTTGCGTCATGGCGAGTGATATTGACGTGACACTACTATATCTCATCAGAAGTCGAGTGTAGACTATATGAGGTCGAGATAGGATATTTTGTAGGGTAACTCGGATGGCGATTTTGAGGTCACGGTTCATTCCAAAAGGATCGAAATAGTCAAAATAATAAACCTGGGGATAGTAATTGGGTCCTGAGGCTTTTTTAGACATAACCGGGGCCCACACAGGGTTGTTCTGGTCATTTGGGCTTGGTCCATCGGCCTCGTTTCGGGATTAAGAGCTGTAAACCTAAGTTATGAAATTAGAGGCAGCCATAACTAAAATTGAAAACCCTAGAACTTGGGAGAAAGGAAAAAGAAGAAAGTGAGGAGCTTTTGGGAGCCAAATCAAAGAGGAATTGGGTGTGTTTGTAACAACCCCCATTTTTTCACGTAAAGGCTGACCAGGCACGATATGCCGAAGATGGGGCTTGTCGATCAATTAATAACATTCTCAGAACAACGTAATATAAATATTGTTATTTAAAAAGGTCTATATATTAAACTTTATGAATATCTCACTGACAATAATTAAACTCAACCCACACCCACTAAATAATCAATTTAACAGAAAGTAACTATTACAACACTAGCATAATGTAAATAAATAAATAAATCTTGGGCTTATCCCGAGTTGGGCCTAAAACCCAACTTTTGGACCCCCAAATGGACCTGATTCCAAAACCCAACTAGCCCAAAAGCTTCCCAACTTATATACCTATGACCCCGGACCAATTCTAAATATTTAAAACTCTAAATCGAGTCTCTAACACGTCCCTATTATTTTTATTTCACTTAGACATTTTATTATGTTAAAACGAGATGCGCTCATAAATTTACTTATGTGTGATTTATTTCTCACTCCCAACCCATTATGTCCAGTTGAGTTTTATATTTATAAAATCTTGAGTGATTATTTATTTAAAAATTAAAGTTTTTTTTCACTAATCTAAATTCGAATTCATTCGATTTAATTTATTTCCAAATTAGTATTAAATTAAAGAATTTAAATTAGTCGAACTATTTTATTCCCAAATTACACGATATTACATTCGCCTCCCTTATAACAGAAGTTCGCCCTCGGAATTCGCTAAAGCCCAACCTTATGTTTTTATCTGTGTTATTAACTCAAATTTTATGCTCAATTTGTCTGTACCCATATCCCATAAGATAAAAGAAAAGGTTCACCCATGCCTATCATAACATCACTGGGGTGTTCATATATTCCACATTATATGTACACACAAATAACATTAACAAAGATGAATGGAATATATAAATTTAATTTGTACCATTCATACCAAGCATATCCATACACTAAATATACCACCATATATGTACATGAGAAAGAAAGATAATGTTGTCAATATTCGACTTCCCTCAACTCCCGACTTTTGCTAATTTCTTGTGTGGGATATCTCGTAAGAGAGATCCAAGTAAGTAACCCTCCCGATAATCTAATGTATGACTTAGTCAGTTATTGAGATCCATCGGCCCAATATTAAAAGAAAATGGAAATAAAATAAATGTGTGCAGTAATCAAGCAAAATTCCAACTTTTGCCCATGGCCAATTAAAGTCTCATATCATAAAAAGGAATACACTAAATCCCAATAAATTTACCCATTTAATTATATAAAAATAAATAATCCAAAATGTCCGAGGGTTTAACATCTCTCAGCTCCCGACCTTTGCTACTTTCATGCGTGGGATGTCTCGCAAGCGAAATCCAAACAAGGAACCCTCCCGATACACTACTAGACGGCATTGTCGATCGCTGAGATCCGTCAGTCCAGAACCATGTCTATAATGTGATCAATTAATTCAAGAGGCTTTCCAAGCCCTATAGTCCCCATTTAACCATATTTAAACTCAAGGTGACCCAATTCCTTTTGTATTTTCTGCAGTGAAAATAAATATTAATGCCCAATAATTTATCAATATGGCAATACCAAGAACGATAATAAAATATACTAGGATCCAACATCTGTCAACTCTCGACATTTGCTACTTTCGTGAGTGGGACGTCTCGCGAATGAAATCCAAACAAGGAACCCTCCTAATACACTACAACACAGCTCTATCGGTCATTGAGGTCTATTAGTCCAGGTGCTAAGTCTATTAATATTTTTAAATCAATATATATGGCTTCACAAACCTACTCATTCTCATAAAAGGCTCTCATTGTCCATTTCCAATGACATCATCATTATAATAAAATTATTTATGATTGTACACCTCATCCTGGAATCGGGACTACCACTAGTCCTAATACTCCCAAAGGAACCAAATACTTTTAAAATACGATTTCCTTTCGCTTTGCATACTCTTAACACAAATAGCGAGGTTTCATTACTGGATAATTACCTTACAACAACATAGCTTAAGAATTTCGCCTAAAATAAGCCTAAGCCTCCTCGTAGGCATTTCAATACATCTACTAACCAACCTCAGATTACCCCTTCTCACCCATGGAGAACCAATGTAAAACACTATCCCAAATACAAAGTACAGTTCTCCAATGTACTAGCAAAACCCAAGTGAACACTAAGCTCCAATATCAAACAAAACTTTTTCTACATACTCCAAAATAGGGAAAACACATCTTTTACCATCGATATTATCACTAGTTCTTTTTCCCAAATAATTCTATCTATAATCTGATGCCCATCTCGCTGTAGGTTCTAGTTTACATGAACTAACCTCTGATGGTGGATTATTGCACATTACCACTTCCTCAAATTTTCTAAATGTTTTTCATAAAATTATTAGACACTAAATTTCCCTAACTCTTAGAAATTCTAGCAAGTGACCCACACTGAGGTCTCTATGGCTCTCTATCTCCAAAACTGACCTCTTTCTCGAACAAGGAATACTGACTAGAAAAGAATGCAATGATTCCCAATCATAAGGCTCTACATCAAAGGACGCAACACAGAACGTAACGAGATCAAAAACAGATCCTAAGGACACTGGAATCTTGCTCTGATACCAACTGTAACAACCCCTGTTTCTTACGTAAAGGCTAGCTAGGCACGATATGCCAAAGATGGAGTTTGTTGATCAATTAATACCGTTCTCAACACAATGTAATATGAATATTGTTATTTAATAAGGTCGATACTTTAAATTTTATGAATATCTCACTGACAATAATTAAACTCAACCAACACCCACTAAATAATCAATTTAACATCAAGTAAATATTACAACTCCATTATAATGTAAATAAATAAATAAATTTTGGGCTTATGCCCTTACACTGTTTCCAAAATAAAATAACTAAACTCTGACAGAAAAGGACCTAGGCTAGAGTCAATGATCTAGAAAGCAGCTAAGCACCGAGATATCGCAAGGATGGTATAGCAACAGTCCTCTTACCCGTGTATAAGAATAACTTGGGGGGGGGGAATATTTATAATTTGGGTTAGAGGCTGAGGTGTGCAAGAATTAACTTAATTAATTTATGATGCAATAGTACGGCTGATGCAAAATAAATATTTCCCTTTTCGTCGCTCATGTGCATTTAACACATCACCCATCATCTAAGAGTGATATGTCTCGCATCCCTAAAGTCCTTAAATAATAACTATGACTACGTGTCAATTTAATAAATGGTTAATTATTTTAAGTGTACCGACTATATTATATTATCAATTTTCATAATTTCTCAGTCTCATAATTTTCACACAAGAAGCATAAACATCTATTATGCAATAGAGAATTAAGGTAAAGGTCATGTTCCTTCCTATATTTAAATTTTTAGGACAATACTTTTCAAGTTTATAAATCTAGTCCCTGTGGTACAATAGCATTTATAAATCTAGTCCCTGTGGTACAATACCTTTTATTTTTTTGGTCCGCGCCAGTGGCACTTTTTTCACCTTTTTTCATTGTATTTTTAGTACAGGGACTAAATTTATAAAATTATATGGAGTGTCCTATTTTTATACACTTTGAGCACTATGAGGACCTTTTCCCAAAACCCCCGTTATGCAATAAAGGATCACAATTTTAAATTATGTCCATATTTTTAGACATTTCAGTTTATCTCATATAAAGCTCGGGTAATTATATATATATATATATATGTCCTTATATATATATGACACACAAGGGGATTTGTCATTGGTGTCTAATTTGTACTCTATCGACAAGTCCGGAGGAATTTCTTATCCAAAGTGGACATCACAAAAAACACACAAGTTGGGGGCGGTCCATATGCAGGACAGTTGTATAAGGCCCATACCCAGTGGTGATACAAGAAGAGTCAGTGCCAACACCTACCTCTCATGGGTGGAGCCTCCACGTAGTACCTATATGGCCTACACATCGTCAAGCCCACATGTGCCGACATGCGGTACCTGACCCGAACGCGCGAACCCCCGAGCCGATATGACGGTCCACTGGTATGTCCATACAAATACATAATAGTACATATTATTTTCACATATAATATGTAAAGGAAATTACTCTATCATTACCATAAAAATTAAACCAAAGTCCACGGCATTTTCCATTTATTAATAATTTACTATCCAATAAATTATTAATTACACTTCATAGAATAATTACTTAACCAACTAGTTGATTGTAATTTTTCCTGTTTAATGTGGGCACATTTGTATTTTAATAAATTATTTATTTCCCCAAACCCGGTTCTACTCACTCGCTGGGACTCATAAAAAATCTCAAAATCAAAATTCATGAGCCCAACACCCTTATTAATGTTCATATTCCTTAATACTCTTCTCCGAACATCCTAAGCATTTACCTCCAGTTAATATCTTGTTAATTAAATTCCCTTTTGTCCACAAGTACATCCCAAGCAACCAACTAAAGGAACAAACTTCCAAATAAGAAAAACAAAAAAAATGAGTTGACGAGTAAATCCCGAGAAAAACCACTAAAGGAATTAAAGTCGCTCGAACGAACTAGTAGATCATTCAAAAGAACCTGGCTGTCGTTCGAACGAGGCCTTAAGTCGTTCGAACGACTGTAGAGGACAATCCTTCTTCTTCCCAGCACTTCTTACACCCAGAACCAATTTTATCCCAATGCTTATGCCCAAAGTCGATTTCAACCCGAATTTTTTTTACCCAGATTCGTAAACGAAGAAACCCCAAATTCTATTAATCAAGTCCCAAAATTTAAAACAAGAACTTATGTGTTTGAATCCAAAAACAAATCCATACCTGATATACTAAAACCCCAAAAGAAAACAGTGTTTATTAAAAAAATTTAATGCTTGAATCATTCTCAAATTTCAATCCAATCCAACTCAAAATATGGGTATCTATGATGGAATTTCTATCAGGATTTCAGTCCCAGAAATTAACAACAATGCCATCTACATTAATTTATCAAGGTGTCACCAACTGACTAACAAACCCTAAGGTATCTATCCTCAATTTTTCGATTTACGATACTTAAATTTTTGGGGCAAATTCTACGTAAAGTCAATCCTCTACATGTATTGTTCATCAATAAATAAATCAATTTAAACATAATCGCCATAAATAAAAGGGGACATTACATGCATCAAGAAATAAATTGTAAACATAAATTAAGAAAGAAAATTCTTGCCTTTAATTTTGTAGAGGAGAAGCCCTTTGAAAACTCCCTTGAATTCCCCTTTATTCTTGCCCTTTTTTCCTTCTTTTGTATTTCTCCATTTTCTCTCCCATGGTTGCTAACCTAGGATTTCTCTAATGATAGTGGGGGAGTAGTTTATCCCCACTTAAACACTTGATTAGTGGCTATTCCCAAGTTGGGCCTAAAACCCAACTTTTGGACCTGCTAAATGGACCCAAATCCATAACCCAACTAGGCCAAAAGCTCCCCAACTTAAATACCTATGGCCTGGGACCAATTCTAAATATTTAAAATGATGAACCAAGTTTCTAACGCTTCCCAAAATGCCTCCCAATTATTTTTACTTCACTTAGACATTTTATTATGTTAAAACGACATACACCCATAAATTTACTTATTTGTGATTTATTTCTCACTCGCAAGCCCATTATGTCCAATTGAGTTTTATACTTATAAAATCATGAGTAATTGGTTATTTAAAAATTAATATTTTTTTTACTCGTCTAAATTCAAATTCATCCGATTTAATTTATTCCCAAATTAATATTAAATTAAATAATTTAAATTAGTCAAAATATTTTATTTCGAAATTGTGGGGTATTACAATGTTCTTCATCAATTCATTTACTACATCACGTAATCATACCCTACAAATATAATCAGGCAACTGATTATGATTCTTTCAAATTAAATATGTTAAATTAGTGTTCATATCATAGTGGATGTGATCAAAGTCTGTTTTGGGATGATGGAATAATATCAATCTCTATTTTAAATACATTTATAATTGAAATCCAGATGTTAGGTTCAGTTAATTGCTGATTATGAAATCGAACCTAGGATGAGATTTGGATAACCCGTAATAAACCTAAATCAGGAAATATTGGGGGATGTCGTAAATCGATAATGTTTAGATATTATTATGATGATTAAAATCTATTTTAAAGGTAAATATATTATGGGGATAATTGGGTTGAATTTTGGTTTGAAGAGAAAAGGCTTCAAAATGGTGGAAAATGTCGCGGGAAAGAAGGGCTGACATGCCTCGATCGATGATACTATATTTTTTACAGTTTCGCCTATTTTTATTTATATAGCCTTAATCATTTTGGGAAATTTTAAGGTTGATTTAATTGGTGTAGAATTAAATGAAAATCAATACCTGGGGTCTTAAGTGATGGGTATAAAGAATTTAATCTTAAGGAAGGGGGTGAAACTTAAGGAAGGAATTTTATGAAATAAATTCTAAAGTGTTAAAAAGAGGACCAAGTGAGTGAGTCCGGATATTATATAGAGTGACACTACGTTAATAAAATTAATTGATGTCTAATTAATTAAATTAAGAGTCGGGAAAATAGATTCGGGAATTATGGGTTATTGTTATGGGAGTTAGGTACGAGTTAGCCGAATTTTATTTAATTATGTATATATACTTGTGTGCGTTATAAATATTGTTGTTAGATATTTATCTTAATATATACCCCTCTGGTGATATTATAGGAGGTTGTAAAAGGTGGGTGAATCCCCTGGCTAGTGAATGCAGGGAGAGTATAGTCCCCAGGTTATATCATCCAGTATTTCTATTGTGTGAGTTATTTTCGAGGTGGGATATTTTGGGTATGATTCGGTTTCACTCTAAAGAAAATATGACCGCCTCTATTACGTTTGTGATTTATTTACCTATTTCGGTGTGAATTAACCGATTTATGGTAACTGGATCAAAGTGATCATACCTGGGATGATAGCATTTTAGAGACAAGCATCTGGTGAGTTATAAATCGAAAGGATGGTTACTATACGCGATATGTGTGTGAATGTTGTAGTATATTAGTACATATATAATACGAGTAAATAATTATATACGGGATAAATACATAATGCGTGAATGTATTTCATATATAACTAGTGTGAAGGTTATACAAGTAATTAAAGTTAAACTGAGTAAATAAGTTGACGAGTAGAATAACTTATAAATAAAAATATGGAATACTCGAGTTAGAGTAGCAAGACAAAAACGGTGTACCAAGACTATTTAGGTGGGGTAGCATAACTAGTGGGGTTAGAAGGCAACAGATACGTGAGCACATTAGTTGAGGGGTGAGCTATATCTTAAGAGAGTGCGACACCAACTTAAATATGAAAAATGTTCATGCATATTTAAATTATTGCATTTTGATCACTTGCTAAATATTTTCAAAAGGTTTTCTTGGGCTCTGAGCCGTGTCAAAAATATTTTCCAAAATAATTTTAAGTGTCCAGCCACAGGGATGCCCAGCTTGAGGATTCTTTGTAGGGATGCGTAGTTGGATCATTGTGGAGGCTTGCAGGATTTGATTTAGACGTTAATGCTTATTCCTTCCTAGTTAGGAGTTTTATTTCATTATATCCTTTGGGCATGTTACCCCTTCAGACTCTTCATCACTTTAGTTTATTTATAATGTTCTGTTTTATTGATTTCAAATTATAGTTGGATTAATTGTTTTGGGAATCGATGGTTTATTCGGTCGTATTTATTTATATATTTGTCGTGGATTTTTCAGACTATGATTGTTTGTGGATGGTTTAGTTAATTTATTTTATCTTTATTTCCGAATGTTGTTAAGTTAATAAAAAGATAAAATTGACACCTACTTAATTTAACATAGATGATTAGTCACTTAAATAGTTTTCGACAGTGATGCTAAGAATGAACCATATGCGATTCCTGATTATTTTGATAAAGGAATGATAACCCATGATTAAATTAGGCGGGGTGTCACATTTATGAACGTTCCAACCTCGGGGTGAAAAAAAATGGGCACTATTGTATATTTCCAATAAAACAGTAACATCCACATTAAAATGTCAATTAATTTAAGCAACATCCGCATCCACATGTGCAATTAATTCAGATCCATAACATCCACATAAGAAATTAAATTCATCAAACAAAAATTAATTTTAGGAAACATTAAAATACAAATGTATCATATAAGTTTAATATTGGTTAAATACAATAACTCAAAATGGCTCCAAAAGGTGAGTCAATCAAATGACATACAAACAAGTCGTCGATATATGTCAAACAACGCCTTGATCATTCAGTCATAGTACCTCGTCATCATTCCTTGGTAACACATGAATTACTCAGAATCGAGACTCATAAACCTGTTGTAGCAAACTGTGTACCAAGCTACCCGGATTAGCACTCAAATCCTTATCTCCCTCTGCAATTTGTGCTCCTCTACTTGTATCACGAATGTAGTCTCTCTGCCCAGTTGGATAAAATCTCATTGGTATAGTGAGGATGGGTGTAGAATATAAGTTGAAAAGGTGATGATCACTCCTCCATCAGTTAGGGGGTGGAGTAGCGATATCATCACCAACCCTCTCCTTACTATTTTCTTTATCCATCTCCTTCCCTTTATACTTGCTCTCACTTCCAAACTCTCGTTTAACACATTCGAACATACGATTAATTGTGTGTTGGAGATTACTTCGAGTCCATCTCAGATTTGTATGATTAATTGTGTGTTAGATCATGACAAAGACATTGTCCTATTGTTCGGGGGGAAGTCGAACTATTTTTGTCCACCAGACATATAATAAGAAAGTTAGTGAATTAACATTCAACAATCATAAAATAGACTATGGAATGAAATCCATATATATAATATAAATATTGAGATTTTAATACCTTTAGTACTCCTAAGTGGTTATTTTTATATATTAGGGCAGGTTCCTCCAGTTCTTGTACCCCGTTCCAATTATTACTTTCATTGACAAAATTTGGGTAATTAAAATTTATCCCTTTTTCAAATGGTTGAGTCAATAGGATGACACATAAAATTAACAACCTAACTGAGAATGCGGTCCCTAACAGTGTGTGCTCGGGCAAAGATGGAATGAATAAACAAAAGTCCAATTTTTATATTTTTTCAAATTTTTAAATATTGAAACTTCAAGCTAAATTTACCCAATATAACTTATGCATCAATTTTGAATCATTGTTGTGAAAAAAATGATTTATTGAATTTTATCATTTTACCTTAAAGCATGCATATAAGTGATTAGTACATAAAAAAAGAATCATCCAGAAGACGCCGATATACAAATAAAGCCACAAAGCAAAAAACCTCGAACCACTTAGCCAAACAGATCAGTATGATGCGAAATTACAAACGATGATAGTAGACTTACACAATGACTCGATCCCCCATGAGTCTTGATGCTCTTCAATCTTCCACGGCTCCTCCATAGTGCAATGTAAGAGTCCATCCAGGCCAGCTGCCACAATGCACGAGTCCACGCACATATCAATATCCACCGATGAGGCCCAGTAACTATCAACACCGCAAATGGCACGCATTGAGACCACCACACGAAACAATTTCTCTCAAGATGAAAGAAACAAACTTTGGTGCCTAATTTCAAGATCTCAAAGCATATGAATTATGAATCCTTGATCTTTGAACGTGTAGGGTTAAATAAGGTTTTTGAAACTTTGGTAAATAGGTAGGACAATATTTTAATAATTGTTACAAACGATTTTAAGTTTTAAAAAACAACACCCCTAAAATTATCCAAGGACCCAAATTCAATATGCATTAAAACCTGCGAGATCCTCGATAAACATAAAGATAAACTTAGCACTAAATACGACATGATTTATCCATTCTCTGAAGCTTGGCTACTACGTCTTCATCAAATACATCATAGGCTTATGGGATCAATAACATAAAGTATATTCTATGACTCAAACGTTTTTTCCTGCATAATGCTAATTACATACGAATTGACTCAATTGGAAATTTCTCCTTACAAATCTCCCCCGTTGGCTATTCAGGGACAAAACCAAAACAGATACCCTATGGGCCATCAAGCTCTCTAAAAGGACTCATCCCTTAACCCTAAAAAAGGAAAAAGTACAGACATTCGACAAACACACAAACTTAAGTAGCTTTGCTTTTCTTCAGAAACTTTGCCTCATGTTGCAAACATGTAGTCCTACACACTTAAACACACCTTCAAATTCAAAGAGAATATAACAAGTATAAATCCACAAATGAATAAACATCTAAAATATTCTAAAATAATCTCAACCTAGGTAAGACGTCTCCACCTAAAATAAAGATAAGATAACTTAAAATAATTACTCTCCTAAAAATAAAATATCCCCCTAAATATGTGATCATAAGATACTAGTTTTAAATAAAGGGATAAGGGAATAAATTATGCAACGGTGTAAAGTGTAGCAAACAAACAATATGGTAACTCAAGCACATATAATCCAAACTATGATAAAAAAAATATCAACTATCAATGCAAAAAGGTACTAATGTGAATAAGCAATGATGTACGATACCAATTTTAGAAATTATCAAGTTGAAAAAGATACCAAAAAGGAATTTCAATTAACATAATGAGATATATCAATATGATCCTATATCATGCTAAATAAAATCCAAATGATAAAGAATATGGAAAATATGCACTAAATGTAAATCGTAATGACTTAAAATAAACAATACCTCATATAACATATGAAAAATATACCAATGAAAATTCAGCACATATATATAGGTATAATCATCCATAAAAACTCGACACAAAACACATAAGCTTTACACACTAGCATAGTATCGATGCGTCTAAACATGTAGGATGGAATGAATAGGTGTGAACTAAATGCAAATGAATTATGACCCAAACAAATAAATATGTTTAAGAAGTTCTAATTGACCGTAAAACTTTATCAAACGAAGATTTAGCCTCAAGTGTCAACATAAAGTGAACATAATGAACAAACAAGCACACTGTACACAAGCCCAGAATATTGATAATTTTACAAATTAATAGCATTTGATAAAATAAGCATAACTAGGATACATTGTGCAAACCCATTGATGTTCAGCTAAACACCCTCGAAAGATAAACATATAACATGTTTTCTTCTCTTTTATTTTCTCAATTGTTTTGAAGTTATTTCTTTTAAAAGAACAAATAACTAAACTATGTTGGCCTTTGGCAACTTTTCAATTTTTATTGCCTTTAATATTTTTTTCATTAGGCTCTTGCTAATGGTGGCTTTCTCGCAAAGGCGATTTGCTCCTTTCGTAGTCCTTTACCATGCACCTTCATATATTTTTTTCAATACAATACAAACATTCTCACGGGCAACGATTATTACATGCAAAAATCCTTTATAATCACGAAATATGCATATGACAAGTTTGATGAAAGAACATCTCACATGGCTCAAATATACATGTGAAGTTAACATTCAGAAAGCTCGTGTATGTGTGTGCGGAGGCATATACAAAGTTGAATCCATAAATAAAATCAAGATCAAAACAACTCCATGCAAGCATCATTAAGAACAATCTAATTATCTATAATCATAACCCAATGTCCTAGCCATATGAAAAGTACGTAATGAATTGAATTAAAACACACCAATATGCCACACCATATGTGTAAAACTAAAATACACAAAAAATAAAAATCTTCTTTTGAGTTTTTCTAAAAAAAATTAAAATAAAATACCAATTTTTTTAATTTTTGAAAACAAACTTTAACTCAAAAGACAAACCAAATATTTTTGTATTTTTCAATATGACTCAAAATGAAAAATGAAAATATAAAATATACTTATGTCATAACACTTGCAAACATGTATTATGAAGCACAACCTAAAGTATGACAAATAATGCTAACACAATCAACCATTAAATATAGCATGGGAAGTATTATGTGCAAGCAAATAAGAATCGACAAGTCTAATATGCAAAGCCTCCAAATCCGATTTCCTAACCCAAGTAGGTGTAACATGATGCTTAAGGGAATTGTGAACCCCGGTGATTCTATTATTAGACTGCCTAGGACCATTCTTAAGATCATAATAAAAATGAATAAGGTGACCTTTCTTACCGCAATGATTGCACGTGTAAACACGACGAGGGGTTTTACCTATGGGTTAACATTTCATAATATTCCTAGTCGATTATTTCAACCCTATGGTCTTCGATTTAGTAGCGTAAGCAATATGATCATTGAAGCCAATTCCACAGTTGTGATCTTTGATTTGGATGATGCCTTACATTGTATCCAACTTTTTCGACCTAGACTCCAAATCAAATTTGACCCCACTTTAATATTTCAATCTCTCCTCAAGCTCAGCTATCCTCGACTCAAGTAAACGCCTAGACCCATCAAACTCTAAAGGATATTTCTTCATACCCTCCATCAAACCACGATGACTATCTTTCTCACCCTCAACGTTCGATATCTTCTCTCCAAGAGTCCTATCGCCTGCCCTAAGATCCTCAATCAAAACAATATCATTATTTTTTGTTGCATGTTCTTTCAACTTATCTTCAAACTTCAAGTTTGCCTTCTTCACGTTCAAAGTTTTCGCATACAATTCACGAAAGGAAACTTGGAGTTCACTTTCCTCATCCTCTTCTCCATCCTCACTCTCGTCTAAACTTATTCGACCATCACTCACTTGGGTTCCATAAACTATGGCCTTGGAAATGTCATGCAAAGAAATAATTCATGAAAGATTTCTCATCAAAACTCACATGGCTAGCCATGAATGCGATAAATTTGCACTCAATGGGAAAATCATTTCCCTCTTTCGGATCACTATCACTAAGAGTGGCATTGAATGATATCTATTTCTTGCCCTCTTTACTTATTTTAGTGGGCACTCAGGCACCCTGTGGTCATAACCCTCACAACCATAACATCTCTCTAACTCATCCCCCTTAAGGTTCTCACTACGGTTCTTAAGGAAGTGACCGACCTTGTTATTCTTATTTTTCTCAAACCTTTTTACATATTTCGATTTCTTTTGAGGTTTGAAAACTTTTCTTAAATTTCTTTTCCAACATGGCCACATCCTCGGAATCGATGTCAGACTCATCATCCAAAATAGGAGTTTCCTCCTTTTGAGATTTCAAAGTAATGACCTTTTCTTTCCTCGTCACATTCCTGGAGGTAAATATGCCAAGAACATAAGTTTGTAAGTCACCTACACGCTCTTCAAGTTTAGTAGAGTCAAGAGTATCCAAAGAATTCAAAACGGTCACCTTTGGATTTAATCTTTCAGCCAATGACCTTAAGATTTTTGTGATTACCCGATTGTTGGTTATATTCTCTCCTAAGTTAAAAGACGAGTTAACTATGTCGTAAAGTCTAGTGTAAAAGTCATCAAAGATCTCACTCTCCAACATTTTAATCGTTTCAAACTAAGTGATGAGGTTTTTTAGTTTGAAAGCCTTAACAGCACTATAGTTCCCTCATGGGTGAGTTGGAGTATGTCCTAAGCCTCTTTAGATGTCTCACAAGTCATAATACAATGAAACTCCTTTGGGGTGACAAAACAAAATAGAGCATTTAAACCTCAAGAATTAAAATTCGCTAACCTATGCTCGACCTCAGTCCATGATTCTATGGGTTTTAAATTAATTTCCTCTTCATCTCTTGTGACAGGTGGAGACCAATGTTTAACAACAGTTAACCACACCCGCTCATCTATAAAGTGCTAATTTCATACGGATTTTTCAATAAGCGTAGTTCAAACCATCAAACATAGAGTATTTAATACTATCAAATCCAGCATAATTCATGCCTAACGACACAGGATCAATACACAAAAATTGAGTGTTCTGGCTCTAATACCAATTTGATAATGCGGTCCCTAACAATGTGTGCTTAGGCAAAGATGGTTTGAATAAACAAAAAAGTCCAATTTTTATATTGTTTTCAAATTTTTAAAGATTGAAACTTTAAACTAAATTTACCCAATAAAACTTATGCATCAATTGTAAATCTTTGTTGTGGAAAATCGATTTATCCAATTTTATCTTTTTACCCTAAAGCATGCATCTAAGTGACAAGCAAATAAAATAAAGAAATCTTCCACACGACATAGATGTAGGACGAAAACCACAAAGGGAAAAACTTCGGAAGACCCAGCCAAACAGATCAGTATGATGCAGAATTATAAAAGATGACAGTAGACTTACACAATGACTCGATCCCCCACGAGCCTTGACACTCTTCAATCTTCCATCGCTCCACCAAAGTGTAGCGTAGGAGTCCACCCACACCAGATACCATAATGCATGAGTGCGTGCAAAGTTTAGTATCCACCAATAAGGCTCAGCAACCGTCAACACTGCAAATGGTATGCAAAGAGTCCACCTCTTGAAACAAGTTCTCTCAAGATGAAAAAAAAAACTTTGGTGCCCAATTTCAAGATCTCAAAGCATATGAATTGTGAATCCTTGATCTTAGACATGTAGGGTGAAACAAGGGTTTTGTAACTTTAGTAAACAGGTAG
This sequence comes from Sambucus nigra, assembly GCA_949130495.1. Classification (NCBI taxonomy): domain Eukaryota; kingdom Viridiplantae; phylum Streptophyta; class Magnoliopsida; order Dipsacales; family Adoxaceae; genus Sambucus; species Sambucus nigra. The sequence continues at coordinate 30,990,471 of OX422215.1, read as the reverse complement.
GATAATGTTTCTTTCCAAAAGTTATTAAAAAATCTGAGTCCAACACACCTTAAATAATAAAACCATGAAAATCGAGGCAGTGAACTTGTTCGAACGAAAACTAAGGTCATTCGAAGGAGAATGGAATTTCGTTCTAACGAGACTGCATTTTATTCAAACGAAATAGCTTTCTTGTTTAAAAGAGATTCTAACAAGATGTGAAAACCTTGATAGAGAAATCTCATTTGATGGTCGTTAGATATTCATTCCAACGAGACTAAAGTTTTTCTAACAAAAATTTATTTTTGTTCTAATGAGCTTGATTCTCGTTCTAACGAGATTGGAATAAAAAAAATATTTTAAAAACAGTTCCAAACGATTTTAAGTTTAAAATTATTCAAGGACCCATATTTAATATTTATTCATACTAGCGATATCTTCGGTAAATGTGAAGACTAACATGTCACTAAACACGACACGATGTATCCAATCTTTGAAGCTTGGTCACTACGTCTTCATCAAACACGTCATAGGCTCATGGGATCAACAACATAAAGTCTATCCTATGATACAAACATTTTTTTTCAAATAATGTCAATTATATAGTAATTGACTCGATTGGAAATGTGTCCTTACACTAACTAACAACCTAATTTACAACAATCCAACAACAACCCAACAAAAACCCTGCAGCAACCCAACAAATATGGGTTAATAATAATAAAGAGGGTAAGTCCTAACAAAAAAATATGATTCGTTAGGACCATGACACTATCATGTTGAAACCCTGTTGTATATGCGTACCAAATTGGTCTTAATTCTACTTTATAACCTAATCAAATCAGAAATTCAAAGACTAGATTCATTTGAAAAATGGTAAAAATATCCAAGAAAGTTCATTGTGTTCTATACTATTTTCATCAAAAATTCCAAAATTTTTCACATATTTAAATAAAGCCACAAATTATATGTGTTAACCAAAATGGTTACATTTACAATACTCAAACACATTATAAAGAAGGACAACTAAATATCAAAGTTAAGTATTCACATTATAATAAAGAATGGTTTGAATGTTCAAACCTAGTTTTTGCACAAATTATTTCCAACCAATATTAAGGCCATATATATATATATATATATATATATATATATATATATATATACAAATTATTTACAACAATAAAACAAAAAACAATGAAGGTCAAACAAATATCAAAGTTAAATATTCACTTTCTATTGAAGAATGGTTTGAATGATCAAACCCAATTTTTGTACAAATTATTTCCAATCAATATCAAAGGTATACACATATATACAACTAGTTTACAACTCATATTTGTAAGGACATTTTTGTCCATTATCTATTTGTATGTCGTACGCCGTTACACCGTTGAAGAAATTCAAGATCGCATCTACATCAATGGATCAGAATATCAAAGTATTTTTGGAATTAATTTTTTGCATGCCAATTTGGAAAACGAATCGATTCGCTACGGACCGATCCACCCTCAAGTCAGACCGATCCGTTATTACTTCAAACCAGTGAACCCCGAATCGAATGCAAACCAAAGAGGCCCTATTAAAAAAGAACCGATTCGCTATCGGACCAATCCGTCATCAGAAGTGGGCCAATCCTCCTGAGATAAAATCGATCAGATCTGCTTGAGATTTTTCCGGCCCGGGTTTCCTTATTTAAACCAACTTCAGGGATTTATTTTGTAAGACTTTTGAAGACGAATTTAAGAAAGATAATTACTCTAGTCTTCACCTTTTTGAGTCCCAAGACTCATGTTTTGATTCACACAACTTCTCATACCTTTGTGAATCCACTTTGTAACCCAAGAACACAACCTTGTGTTTGTTCAACCCTTGTGGAGAAGACCGTCCTTCTTCTTCATTGCTGCCCTCCTAGAAAGGGAAAGTTCCAGCCGTCGACTACAGAACCGACACCCGTGGGTATTTCTGTGTCACTGTATTTTTACTGTAATCCGTGTAACCGTTCCTTATAATATTATAGTAAAAATAAAAGGTTTTTCCCCTTTGGGGGATTTTTCCTCATATATGTGTCTGAATGTTCTTGCATGTTTTACATCTTCTTCAATCACACCTAGATGCATGTTTAGGGTTTAATTGGGTAAAATTGAGTTTAATTAAATAATATCTCTATTTGAACGCACGCGCATAACTCTTCTTCAAATTAGTATCACAACAGGTTACGTTAATCTATCACGTATTCCTAATTTTCGGCAAATTTTTTCTAAGATATCAATTTTCAAAAAAAATGATTTTTGAAAACGTGTGTGTTCATAATGGAGAAGTTATATAATAAAATGCCAGTTTTTGACGGGACAAACTATGCATACTAGAAAGCCCGCATTAGATCTGCATTAAAATCCATTGATGAACGTGTCTGGATTTTGGTTGAAAGAGGGTGGACACCTCCCTCCGTCACTCTTGAAAATGTGACCAATTTAAAACCTGTTTCTACATGGACTGAAGAAGAATTTAAATGGTCATCTTTTAATTCTAAGGGTTTAAGTGCTATTTCTAGGTCTGTCACTCCTAATGAGTTTAAACGCATAATGACGTGCACCACGTCAAAAGATGCATGGGATGTTTTGCAACTTACCCATGAAGGTACTAATGCTGTGAAAGAGTCTAAACTGAAAAATTTAACAACTCAATTTGAAACAATCACCATGCTTGAATATGAATTTTTTGATGAATTTTATGTTAGATTATCTGATATTGTTAACACTAGCTTTAATCTTGGTGCACACATTCCTAATGCTAGAGCTGTTAAAAAGATTCTTAGATCACTGCCTAAGCGTTTTATCCCTAAAGTTACTGTGTTAAATTCTATGGGTAATTTACATACGCTTAAATTAGAGGAACTTGTAGGAGACTTGCAAACGTATGAAATTGATATGTTTCCTAAATCTGTCAAGTCTAAAGATAAGGGGATTGCACTAAATGCCCAAGAGAGAAAAAGTGAGGGGTCGGCAAGAAAGAGTGTTGAATCATCTAGAAAGAGAGATATTGAAACGTCAGATTCTGAGTGTGATTTTGACTTGGATGATTTGGCCCTTTTTGCTAAAAATTTCAAGAGAATTCTCAAATTCAAGAAAAATGGTAATTTTAAAGATAAAAAGAAGTTTGAGAAAAATAAGTCTGAAAAGAAAAATGAAAAAGTTTTTAAAGATCCTCCTAAGAAAGAAAGTGGGAGATGCTTTGAGTGCGACGGTAGGGGTCATAAAGCCTTTGAGTGTGCCACGCGTTTGAACAGAGAAAAGGACAAAGGTGTCCTTAATGCTACCCTTAGAGATGAAAGTGAGGTCGAGTCGGTGGACTCAGGAGATGAGTTACCGCATGAGTGTAACTTCACCGCATTCATGGCTAGTCATGTGAGTACATCTAGTGATCCTCACGACGATGAGGATGCTGCTTCACAGGGACACCTAGACATTGAGATCGATGTGAGTGAGGGGGAGGATGACACAAGTGAGAGCGAGAGTGATCTTCAACGCGCCTACGTCGAGCTTTATTCTGAGTCATTTAAAACTAAAAAGCGTAAAAAGGCGTTAGTTCTTAGGATCACCACTTTAGAGGAAGATTTAAGAAAAGTGAGAGAGAGAGAGTCCTCCACCTGCACTACCTTAAGAGAGAGAAAGTATGCCTGTGTTGAGAAAGAAAGTTTGTTTAGAGAGAGAGAAAGTTATTTTGAGAAAGAGAGAGGGGACTTGACTAAAAAAGTGGCTAGTCTTAAGAGTGAGCTCCATTCCTCCGTGGAGACTCGAAAGAAACTTGAAGCCCTTATAGCCCAGCTTACTCATAATCTAGAGAGAGCATGGGAAGTCAAGGTACAAATCGAGGACAGATTTAGGAAGATGGGAAAGATGTTCCTCGGCCCCGCTTTAGGTTTTGGTGATAGGAAGGAAATAGGTTATAATGGTTCCTCCACATCCCAAATTACACTTAGAACAGTTCCTGAGTTTACTACGACTCTTTTTGGCCATCGTCAAAAACCTCGAAGGAGAGTTCGACCAAGAAAATAAAACCAAGGTCCGCCTTTGACTGTGTTCTTTTATACATATTGCAAAAGAATAGGCTACCTCAGGGATTTTTGCTATAGTATGGGTCGGACACGATGTACTACTGCTCCACCACATCATACTGATGATTTTACCAGTCTAAGAGAGCAAGTTGAGTTTTTAGCTGCCACATCACATAGTTTGATGGAGGAATTCCGACGGATGTCTTTACCGTCAGTGAATGCTTCTCACATTTCGGCTAAAACCAACAACAATAAAGGTAAACAAAAGGTCACCACCTCTTGGGTACCTAAGAAAGATAAAAAGGCCTTAGTTGTTCAAGTCACTCTCAAAGCACATAATACCTCACAGTGGTATTTTGATAGTGGGTGCTCCAGGTATATGACATGTGATGCCTCATTTTTTACTTCTCTTTAGGATTATCAGGATGGTAGAGTCACCTTTGGAGATAGGAACAAGTCTAGCATTGTAGGACGTGGTACTGTAGAGTTACCAGGATTTCCTAAGCTAGAGAATGTTTTGTACGTCAAAGGTTTGAAAGCAAACCTTTTCAGCATTAGCCAGCTGTGCGACGCTGACTTTGCCATAAAGTTTGACTGGGACGCGTGTAAGGTCTATAATCAATTCGGTAAACTTTTATTGCAAGGGGCGAGGACAAAGGATAATTGCTATGGGACTGAGCCCACGATCACTCCTATGAATCTGTGGCACCAACGTCTAGGTCACATGAACGTTATAGATCTAACTCGTTTAGCTAAAAAGGACCTAGTACTTGGCTTACCATCACTTGGAAAGCCAACTTCGACGGTTTTTGGACCCTATCAGTTGGAAAAACAAATTCGTAGCCCCCACGGGAAGTTGAATTCCATTACCACCTCTCGTGTACTTGAGCTTATTCACATGGATATTATGGGTCCTACTCGTACTGAGAGTCTGGGTGGTAAGAGTTATATCATCGTGATGGTGGATGATTTCTCCTGATACTCGATTGTAGGTTTTTTGAGGGAGAATTTCGATGTTGTGGAGTCTTAACGACCAAGTGTCGTGTCCTGCAAAATCAACACGGAGTCACTATTAACAGGATACGTAGTGACAACGACACTAAATTTAAGGAAGCAAAGGTAGATCTTTACTGTGATAGCATTGGGATCAAACATGAGTTTTCTGCTGTGAAGACTCATCAGCAAAACGGGATTGTTGAGAGAAAGAATAGGACGATCCAGGAAATGGCTAAATCTATGTTTCTAGGTCGTAAGGTTTCTAGGAGATTTTGGGCAGAGGCAGTGTCTACTGCATGCCACACGGTGAATAGGGTTTACCTACGTCCACTCACACTTAAGACGCCTTATGAATTGCGGACTGGAAAGAAACCCAACCTTGCATATTTTCGTGTTTTGGGGAGTAAATGCTACATCCTACGGGATAGAGAGCAATTAGGAAAATTTGACTCCCGAAACGATGAGGGAATATTGTTAGGCTATTCATCTAATAGTAGAGCGTACCGGGTTTTTAACCTGAAGAGCTCCAAGGTTATGGAGTCAATAAACGTCACTGTGCATGATGACGAACCTTCGGGGTTTATTGATTCTAGCCTTCAGTGTGAGGATGAGGATGTTTCTGACAGTAATTTACTTGTACCTCACCCACACTCTATGGATCCTACTCCTGTGCTAGGGAACACACCTGCTTGGGTTCACAAGAGTCATGACCCTTTTGCCATTGTTGGTGATCCCACTCTAGGGGTCAAGACTCGTGCTCAGCTCGATAACGTTGTTAGACACTTTTGCTACACATCCAAAGTCGAGCCCAAGAATCACAAAAAAGCACTCAAGGATGAACACTGAATATCTGCTTTGCAAGATGAGTTGCTTCAGTTTAAAAAGAACAATGTCTGGGAACTTGTCCACCGACCTAGTGAGACTAATGTGATAGGTACCAGGTGGATTTTGTAGAATAAAATGGATGAAAATGGTACCATAATCAGAAACAAGGCTAGGTTGGTCGCTCAAGGCTACACACAGATAGAGGGTGTAGACTTTAGAGAGACATTTGCTCATGTTGCGAGGCTTGAGTCCGTCCGCCTACTACTCGCCATCGCATGACATCTGCGCTTTAAGCTATATCAGATGGATGTCAAGAGTGCCTTTCTAAATGGCATTCTACAGGAGGAGGTTTACGTGGAACAACCAAAAGGGTTTGAAGACCCTAATCACCCGGAGCACGTCTACTATCTGAGGAAAGCCTTGTATGGTTTGAAGCAAGCACCCCATTCTTGGTACGAGAGGCTTACTTCTTATCTCTTAGCCCGTGGATTTAAGAGAGGGGGAGTTGATATGACGTTGTTCGTCAGGAGAGATGACGGTGCTATTTTGGTTGCCCGGGTCTATGTGGACGACATAGTCTTTGGATCCACGTGCTCCAAACATGCTCATCACTTTGAGGAGGAGATGAAAAGTGAGTTTGAGATGAGCATGGTTGGTGAGCTTACTTTCTTTCTTGGTCTCCAGGTTCGTCAACTAAAGGATGGGATGTTCATCTCCCAATCTAAGTATGCTAGAGACCTAATGAAGAAATTTGGGTTAGACTCCGCGAAGCATGCACGTACACCTATGAGTACCACGACCAAGATTAGTAAGGACACTTCAGGCAAGGACGTAGAGCAAACCTTGTATCAGAGTATGATAGGTAGTCTTCTCTACTTGACTATCAGTCGTCCCGACATAGCCTTTAGTGTTGGGATCTGTTCGCAATATCAGGCATCCCCGAAAGAGTCACATTTACTTGCTCTAAAATGTATTATTAAATACGTGAATGGGACTCTCTCATACGGTATTTGGTATTCTTTTGATACCGATGACCGTTTGTCCGCCTATTCGGATACCGATTGGGCCGAGGATGTAGATGGTTGTAGGAGCACTAATGGTGGGTGTTTTTATTTTAGTTCTGCTCTTGTCTCTTGGCTCAAGGAGCAAAATCCCATCTCTTTGTCCACTGCGGAGGCTGAGTACATCGCAGCCGGGAGTTGTTGCACGTAACTCTTGTGGATGAATCAAATGTTGAAGGATTATGGGATTTCACAGGACCCCATGACTATTTCCTGTGATAACACGAGTGCGATACACATATCTCGCAATCTATTCCAACATTCGCGCACTAAGCACATCAGGATACGTGAGCACTTTATACGTCAGTTAGTTGAGGATAAAGTCGTATCCCTGAGTTTCGTACCCACCGACCGTCAGTTAGTCGATATTTTCACGAAATCTTTAGATGCCCTTAGATTTGAGAGTCTTAGGAAGTCTTTAGGGATTTTCACAGTTGACTGAGGGGTTTGTCTGTGTCTAGGATAGGATGATTTTTCATGTTCATATCATATGCTTCCTATTGCTAGTTTGTTTTATATGTATTATTGCTTTGTTGTACAAATATTTTTTTTTTTTAAAAAATCCAAAAAGATTTTCTTTTATAAAAATTTTAGAAAAGCCCAAAAATTTTTTTGTATTTTTCTTGCACCTTTTATGGATGAGCATTTAAGATAGCCGAGTCACTATTTCATTCCATTTATCCATGTGACTATTTGATAGAGATTTGAGACGCTACATCATTTCATCCATGTGCTTTACATAGTTTGGAGTCTTTGAGATGTGATTAGTGATATCTTTCTACATGTTTGACTCATATCTCTTTTATTGCACACATGCACGACTTTATTTGATTATTGTACTTGTCTATCACATATTGGCTTGAGTGTTTCCATCTCAATTCTGTCTATACATCTAACAATATGCGATAAAACTTGACAAGATTGGAATGCATGTAAAAACCGTTTTGGTGAGACTGTGTGTTTATTTGAAAATGGGGAAGGGCTGCGAAAGGTTCATTTAGCCTTTGCAATTCTAAGCCACCGTTAAAAAGGACCTAAAAATGGAGGAATTTTATTATCCGGGGTCCAAAGAGGTTAAAAAAACCCCGAAAACATTAAAGGCAATAAAAAGAAATATATGCCACATATGGGCCATTAGGTTTCACCATCAATTCTCCAAAGTTTGAGAATTTAGATCGCCTCTATTCAAAATATGTATCTGAGGGAGTTTGGTTGGAGAATATAAACAGGTTTGCACCTCCTTGAAAGTCCTGAAAAATCATGAAATAGTTTTGGACGTTATTGGTGTGGAAATCACTTTGAGCTTTGATTTGTTGATTTGATTGAGTCAATGTCTAATATTTCCAACTTTTTACACCAAAGGAAGATTTTGAGTTCATTCGTTAGGAGTATCCGATATTCATCCTGCACATATGTCATGTTTGTATGCATTGATTTTCCTATCGAATTTGATCACACACCTTCATTTACGCTATCATCGACTTGGTTGTTTTTGTGTTCATTCATGGTGTGACTTCTTATATTTCGTGTGAAATTTTTTTTTAAATTCAAAAATAGAAGTGTATTTCCTTGTCACACCCCGATTTTGCTTGTTTGATTTATTCTTCTCCTTTGTCAATTTGGGGACATCATAAAAAGGGGGAGAAAGAATTATCATATGGGGGAGCTTTGAAGTTTTGAGTTTGAGGATCTATTTTAAATTGGTATCTATGTTTATCTCATTTCAAACTCGATACGTCACTTTGTATTTTGCTTTATCTCATGTGTGTAGGTACGAAGATTAAAGATCAATTGATTGCACACCCTGATGAGAAAAGTTTTGATTATTTTTGAATACTTGAAGAGCAAACGATGAAGACTTATTCATTTGTACCTTTTCAGTTTTGGGTTTATGGAAGGGTAGATTTGTATAGGCAATTTGATATCTGATAATTCGGGTATTTTTATGTATGTACCGGAATAGACATGGGGGGAGATTTGTAAGGACATTTTTTTCCATTATCTATTTGTATGTAGTACGTCGTTACACCGTTGAAGAAATTCAAGATCGCATCTACATCAACGGACCGATCCGCTATTGATTCACCACGGACCGATCCGCTATTGAAGCATTTTTGGAATTAATTTTCTGCATACCCGGACCGGTCCGCCAATTTAGAAAATGAACCGATCCACCACGGACCGATCCGCTATTGATTCAAACCAGTGAACCCCGGATCAAATGCAAACCAAAGAGTCCCTATTCAAAAATGAACCGATCCGCTATCAGATCGGTCCGTCATCAGAAGCGGACCGATCCGCCTAAAATCAAATAAATCTGCTTGAGATTTTTCGGGCCCAGGTTTCCTTATTTAAACCAAATTCGGGGATTTGTTTTGTAAGACTTTTGGAGACAAATTTAAGAGACCTGATTACTCTAGTCTTCACCTTTTTGAGTCCCAAGACTCATGTTTTGATTCATAGAACTTCTCATACCTTTGTGAATCCACTTTGTAACCCAAGAACACAACCTTGTATTTGTTCAACCCTTGTGGAGAAGACCGTCCTTCTTCTTCATTGTTGCCCTCCTGAAAAGGGAAAGTTCCAGCTGTCGACTACAGAACCGACACCTGCAGGTATTTCTGTGTCACTGTATTTTTACTGTAATCCATGTAGCCGTTCCTTACAATATTATAGTAAAAATAAAAGATTTTGCCCCTTTGGGGGGATTTTTCCTCATATGTGTGTTTGAATGTTCTTGCACGTTTTACATCTTCTTCAATCACACCTAGATGCATGTTTAGGATTTAATTGGGTAAAACTGAGTTTAATTAAATAATATCTTTAGTTGAATGCACGTGCACAACTCTTCTTCAATATTGAATAACCACACACACACACACACACACACACACACACACACACACATATATATATATATATATATATATATATATATATACCATTTCGTATACATACATATACCCAAATTCAGTATATATATATGATATGCCCAAATGTGTCCTCGTCTCTCCATGAGGCTCAAGCCAACACTACAAAGCATACTTCTTCCAAGGGATCTAACTTCTGCGACCTTGACCTTATCTAGTCCATGAGCCGAGACCATTCTGCGACCCAGGCCACGCGTGAATTGATCCCGTCTCATACTTCTGTAGGCCGAGACTTATCAAGGGAAGGCACACATCAGACTAGTCTCGGACAGATACCATCATCAGTCTAGACTCCTATTCCATATTCGTTCATACATCCACCTCATTGGAGGTGTCTTACTCGTCCAGTCCAACGCTCTCATAGCGGGATATATCTGACACCTGGCAGAGCATGTGGGATGGAGCACACGTAGGAGAGTGCGCGTGGGCAGCGATCCCCACATGGATAAAACGGTTACAATAGCATCTCCCTCATATGTGAGGGATATTTCATCATCATAATCTATTCATGACAAGGATAGGTGGGTGATCATTATTGGATGCCACATACAGCACAGGCCTGGTGCATGCATGGGGCACACTACACCACCCTAACAATATAAATACTCACCTTCTTCTACCTTGAGAAGGACCTGGATTCGAAACCCTATGAAAATGCTTTTGAAATTCAAGCATTGAGAGAGAAAGATGAGTGATCTGTATCTAAAGGCCATTAGAGCTATTCCTTAGTTAAATTCACTCACACGCACACAGTGGACTAGGACTAGATAGGATGAACTACTTATATATTATCTTATCTCATCTTGGCCTCACCTCCTTCTAATTTTCACCATCGTTGCACCTTCAAGGTTCTACTGGATTGATCTCATATAATATTAACATGGTGATACCATAACTGGTATCATTAGATGGCGCGGTGTGTGGAAACGGAGATCATCATCTTCTTTCTCTTATTTGTAACTACTTTACACTGGATTCTCTAGTGGTTATTCAACGTCACACTTGGTTGAGCTTGAACACCCATTAAAAGATCTCTGGTTTGAGCTCAAGCTTTATTATAGTTTATCTACCTCACTTCCAGTACATCTCTTGAACTTTTAAGTACCCAAAATTCAATGGCATCAGTGTAGACACCCCAGTCTAATACCCCATAACCTCTCCTTAGGTCATTAGCACCATCCTTCATCATTACAGACCCAAGTCATACCCCGGGTACTGACCTAAAAAAAAAATCGAGCACTCACAGGCTCCGTTTGACCAAAATTTAAACTCTTCATCTCAAACGAGACTGAATGAATCTTCAAAAGGTACTGAAACCCCTTTCTAACAGTCTGTCCTGCGCACAATTCTGACTTACGGTGCGGACGAACGATCCGTTTTCCCCCGAAACTCTATCAGGAGGTCACCGGACGCTCTTAGGCACTGTTTGAACAAAGACAACTCTTCATCTCCACCGAGACTAAATGAATATTTGAAGTACACTAAAACCCCTTTACAAAGGTTCACCCCGTGCGGGATTTTGACTTACGCTATGGACGAACGATCCGTTTTACTCCGAAAGGTCACCGAACACTTCCAGGCCCCGGTTGACCAAAGTTACCCCCCCCCCCCCCGAACCAGGTCAAACTCTTTGGAATTCGAAGTACATATCCTAACCATTCCAATGGTCCACCCCGTGTGCGATTCTGACTAACCATGAAGACAAACGATTTGTTTGCTTTCGAAGTTTCCCCGTCTAAAGGACCGACGAGCGCTTTCGAGCCACATTTGACCCAAAGTCAACTCTTGAACGTGGGACTAGTCCAAGGACTTTCTAAGGTCTCCAAAGAACCTTTCCAATGGTTCACCTCATGCGCGGTTAGGATCAATGGTTTGCGCTCTACGATCGATTTTCCGAAGGAACCTGAAAGAGACTGCCAAACAGCAGGTCTCAGACCCTGCCTATCGGCAGTTTGCCTAAAAACACCTGTCGATTGGCAGGACCAGGGTTATGTCGATCGGCAATACCCTGGGCCTATAAAAAGGAGGTCCTAACCTCATTCTGAAAGGGAGGAAGATCAAAGATACATCACTCTCAGTAAGCTCAGAAAACCCCTCTCGAAGTCAGTGTGATTCCCACATCCAACATCACCCAAGTGCAAAGGCTTCTCTCCAACATCCAAGATCAAGCTCAAGATCTTCAAGAAGGTCCAGCTTTCTCAACTCTATCTTTAAATTCCCCTAAATTCGCATTAATTCGTTTTATTACTTAGCACTTTTATTCTCTCATCTCACATATCCTAATATAATTTTTATTTAGTATTATTGCACATCTCTTATTTTTATATAAATAAAACCCAAAAAATAAGAAAATGAGGGTTTGTTCATAAATTCCAAACGGGAATTCTCACACTTTTCTCACAACTAAAACACTTTTTACACACACACACATATATGACAAATATATGTATGCGTAGCCTATAGAGCCTATAAATGCCACCCCTCGTTTTGCATACGAACTATATGGACTTTGATGCCTCTATAGGCTACGTAGGCGTCTCGGGGTAAAACTTGTGACTCGATTCCTATTCCTACTTTTCTCTCATTTTCTATTTTTTCTAGAGTCCTTGAACTCAATTCTCTTAAATTCTATATATTTACATATACATATATTTGTTCTTAGTGGTGTATTATTCCATGTGCGTTATCGTCCCGTTATAACGATCAACGTGAGAATAATCGCGTAAATCCTATTTTCTAATATTATTTTTTAGGAACATTCCTATGGATGATTCGCTTTATCTCTTCCATGATATAAGTCTATGATTCCTATCTCCACTACGTATACACATGGACACACATCACGGGGAAATAAAGGAAAATATCAACAACCCATGAGATACCGTAAGGGCGGAATGGGTTCCTAACACCTTCACATTTCGTAACTTAGCCTCCGAACCCTTTTCGAATCATTTTGGTTTCGTATGTATGAGTATGTATTTGGATGTTGTCCTTCGGGATGGATCATTTTTCTTTCGTCTGTTTTGAGTAAAATAGACTGGTGAATCCATCTCTCTACATTTTTCACCTGATCAACGACACCGGCCGAAGCACTCCCGAGAGGGACGCGCGGGACCAGGATCCTCTCCCACCGCGAGGATCGGGGATGGCCACAGTGGAGACTCCGCTGGGGATTTTTCATTTTGAGGGCTAGACTCTATTTACATGGGTATTTTATTTTCTTATATATCCCCCTATTTTCCCCTTTACTATTCATGTGTACCTCAGTCTTATGATTCTATTCACACATTTGTAGAGAATTCTCCATGTACACTTCACACCATGTGCACCTAGGATCACATATATCCCCATGTTTCACGCATCACCCATACTTGGTATACCATTGGTGTTCGTACTTTTCTCCCTGTTGGGCATGATCAAGAAAGATACACTCATCATAAGATACTAATAAGAGAATCATCCATGATTCACACGATATCACCAAAGAGCACTGTGATTGACCAAATTTTGTCTAGTAACTGAAGGGTCACTTTATAATGGGCGCTGGTTCGGCAGGGTGCAGTTAGCCTAAGTGATATGACTCTCACTTTCCATTGGCCAAGTAGCTTTGACTTATATCTAATGGTTCCCCAACATCGTACCGTTGACCGAAGTCATAACGGGAGGTATATCGCAGAGAACTCGTTCACGTACGCCGAGTATATCGAATTTGCTCTCACACTGCCGTCCCCATGAGGTATATAGTGAGACAATTCACGTACACTCAGGTATATCAAATGGCTTGTCCACACGTACCGATTGCCCTTAAAAGCAAGACGTATATCGTGGAAGCCACACCAAAGGGGGGAACCCTTTTTGATTCACCCAACCAAGTTGTATACCCACATATAGGTGTCAATCCTAGGACATACATGTTAGATTGTCGGTTTTAACCCGAAACTCTGTCGAAATTCTGGGTCGACCTGCCCCTCAAATTTTCGCGCATGTTTAAAATGAGACCCTACTCGTGAGCCTGGTTACAAGTCCAGCCATAGCTTTTCATATGTTACAAACCCAACTTTTCCAGGCTCGAGTCTCGTCTGGCATTTCATTTTGCATTTAGGAGAATTTAATACAAGTGAGAACATAATAATTATAATAATCATGCTGAGACCCGTCTTCCAAAAACATTTCTCCTTTTTTTTTTATCAAAAATCCAAAAATATATCTCCTTTCTTTACCAAAATCCAAAAATATTTTGCCTTTCAATCTTAAAAAGAAAAAATGTCAAAAATATTTTCATCCTTTTTCGTAAAAAACAAATCCCATTTTACGCCCTCTCAAGTCGATCTCACGTCCTCGACCTGGCTCCTTATTAGCTTCGGTATTTAGTTAAATCACCCCGGAGTTACGTCCCTTCCCCTGCTACCTCTTCTGAGTTCGGTATCCATCCACTTTCCATGGAGAACACAGATCAAGTGCCAGTCGCGCAGCCAGATCTGATGACAGTTTTAGCTCAGCTCGTGTCCAAGATTGATAGCCTTCAGACTGAGGTCCGAGAGATGCAACGAAACCAGGTTCCTGTTTCTCAAGAGCCCGAGGCCTTATTCCCTCGTGCTATGGGTCCACCCGAGCCTATATGGGTTCCCAAAGACTATCGGGACACTCCACATGCCCCTCCTGTTAATGGGTCGTCTCCTGCCCAGCTTTCTATGCCAAATCTTACCCAGCCAGGGGCTAACTTGCCTGCGATCGTTGATCCAAAAGAGGAAGAGTTGAGCAAGGTCAAAGAAGATATCAAGATGCTAACTATGAAGTTCGACCAAGTTAATATCTATCCTAAGGCAAGGTTACCAGAGAAGTTCTAGATGTCGAATATCGAGAAATTTGGAGGAAGTGGACCCCTAATTGTTTGTCTTCGTAGTTATCACTGTTCTATGACTCTCCTAGGGGCTTTTGAAGAAGTGATGGCCAAATTATTTTAGAAAACTCTAAAGGATAGCGCTCTCCGATGGTTTTTATCTCTCGATGAGTCCATAATCCATAGTTGGGAGGATGTAGCCCAAGAATTGATGTCGCAGTACAAATATAATGAAGAGCTTGAGGTCACCCGCCGTGATTTAGACCTGCTCAAACAAAACTCTAGGGAATCAGTCAGTAACTTCATAGCCCGATGTAGGGAAAAGGCAGCCACTATGACCAATCGGGCATCGAGGAATAACAATTCAACATAGTGAAAAAGAACTTCTTACCCCATGTCCGAGCAACCATGGGAGGACAAAACATAAATTGAACCAAAGAAAGTGTCCGCACAGTTCACCCCCAGAAAATATGACAAATCTATCAGTGCTGCAGTCTCAACCATCAATAATATCTCTCAACCAACCACTTTGTGGGCACTAGAAAGTCACCATTTTCCAGTCCGAAAGGAATACACCGAGCTCCATGCTCCCCTATCCAAAGTTTATCAAGTCCTGCTAATCCAAAACCTCATCAAACCCTTAAATCCCCGTCCATTGCCAAATCCACTTCCAAGAAACTTCAAGGAAGATTCCCATTGCGCCTTTCACCAAATCGCTGGTCATACCACCGACAAATGCTTTCACCTTCGAAACGTAACCCAAGGTTTAATCGACCGGGGTACCATTGCCACACCATCCAATCCTAATCCAAACACTACTCACAACCCACTCCCAAATCATACCAATGCTATCTTCCTAGAAATGAACCCAGAATTTGATCCCTCAACTCAAATCACACCCATACACTCTCCCAAACCTCTCCAAACTTGCCCATATTTCCTCCTACACCCTGTGAGCCTCACTGATCAGGCATTGTCACTCCTTACCAGAGCATGCATCGATGTCCATACCCGTTATGAAAATGGAGGTATGGAATTATGAGAAGTGTTAAACCAACTCCTAGAGTTTGGGTTGAAATTGCCCTCACAGATGGTCATTGATTGCCAAAGGTTCAGCACGCTATTCTTGGAAGCACAAAAATGGGCCCGAAAGTTAGACAGTTGGGTAGTACCCACCGATGAAGTCATCCTAGATGACATCGTCCAGATCATGGTAGAATTATTCAGGCAAACCAACGACATCTGCAATATGACCGAGTTTCTTGATACTCTGAAATTGCAAGGGCACCTGGTCCCCTCACCCTTATATATCCCCACAGAATGGGAAGACCTGTATGAAGAAGCCATTGAAGTTGTGGAATGCATTGACTTTACACGAAAAGACAAAATTATTGCCACCGGATGGGGGGAAGAATTTGAAGATTCGAATGAAGAACAAGTTTTCGAGAAAACTGGCCCGCTAGCCAACATGTGTTGGATGATATCATTTGAGGAGCTCCTCGAAGAAATAAACAAAGTGATAGAACAACCGGATATTGACGAAGAAATAGGGTTCATGTTCTTCCTTTCTTCAGTAAATCACATGACCAGATCAGGGAGGCATTACCAAATTCCAAGCTCACTACCAGCCAATGACAAAGGGAAGGGTGTTCAAAACCTTCCTATGCCAGAAATGACCCTCGAGGAGAGCAAGATCCTCGATCAACTCAAGAAAACTCAAGCTAACATCACTATATGGAGGATTTTCATATCTTCCCATCTGCACAAAAATGATTTGATCAAATTACTCACTGGACCCACAGTTCTTCCTTCTACTACACCAGAAGACACGGTAAATTTAGTCGGATCCATGACCTCTACCCGAATGCTATCCTTTTTCGAAGAAGAAATCCCCAGAATTGGGTCGAACCACAATCATGAACTCAGCATCTCCGTCGAAGTTATGGGGAAGATCGTACCACTCTCTCTTGTCGATAATGGATCCGCCCTAAATGTCTTCCAATTAAGAACCTTCAAATGCTTAGGGCTGAAAGAAAGTGATCTTGCTCCAACTTCCGTTGCTATACATGCCTACGATAATACCCGTCGAGAGGTGATGGGATCCATAAAACTTGTAATAGGGGTTGGCCCTATAAACCCTGTCGTTGAATTTCAAGTTATTGACATCCCAGCTTGTTTCAACCTATTACTCGGACGACCTTGGCTCCACAATATCAAGGGTGTGTCTTCTTCACTCCATCAAAAATTAAAGTTCTTTGCCAATGGATAAGTAATCACCATGTTGGGCGATGACGACAATGCCGAAGGTGCAAGTACCAGCAATCCAATCCTTGAGATATAACACGGGTCAAATGATATGCTCCTGTAAGGATTCCGAGTTGAACCACTCCTACTCCCGACAGGAGAGGATTTCAAAGAAAGGGTTTGTTCAGAATAAGACCCTCATGGCAACATCAATGTGATTCAGATGTTCAAAAGCATGCACTTTATGCCCGGACTGGGGCTAGGACAAAGACAGCAAGGGATACTTAAGCCTATTGAAATGAAGAAAGCTTTCCCTCCTTGTGGTTTGGGGTATCAACCATCAGAACAAGATCTCAGAATAATTCACTAGTATACACTAAAGAGAAGATTAGACTGCGTTTAAACCATCTCACATGACTCCTTGAATGGACGATTCATCAAAGAGGGTAAGGAATTCCCCTTTTGTGGCTTTCCGGAACCATGGTATGACCATACAAATAAGAAGATGAAACCCGGAATGGAGATCTTTTTCCAATACAGCTACCCATGGGCCGAAAGTTCCCAACACCATGTATAACCGTTCATCAAAGATATCGAAAAGACTGAGGAAAGTGACTCCGAGGACTCGTTCAACTTGCAGACACTGGGGCTGGCACTCTGCATGGTTCATTCAATCACTACATCACTGGATCCATCCCACTTGATTAAAGCTGCTGATACACCTCTCCTCAACTGGCATGCTGCGCCATTTCTACCTGGTGAAATACCACCTAACCCCAATGTTTACCCTATTTCTTCTTCTATTGTCTATCCTTGCTCAAATGTAATTAAGACCTCCTTTGATGAGGTTCTCAATGTTGTTTTTCCTATCAATGAAATAAACAAAGATTTTGAGTATCTTGTTGTGCCTTACATTAATTTTTTAGATTATAATCAAACTTTTGATGATGATGATTTTGGAAATGAACAATTCTTAACTGATCTAAACAAGGTTAATAACAAACAACATAATCGCATTCAATTTAATGAAGAATAGACACTTATTATTAACCTCGGTTCTAGTAGCCAACTGCGCGAGATTAGGATAGGGGCTACTCCTGACGAGCATGAGCACGCACAACTCAAAAAATTATTGAAGGAATTCGTGGATGTATTTGCATGGTCCTATGATGATATGTCTGGCATTGATCCTGAAATTGCTCAGCAGGAGATCCCCACTGGTTTAGATTACAAGTCGGTTAAACAAAAGCTGAGAAAGCTCTGCACCGAATGGTCACTCAAAATCAAAGAAGAGGTGGTCAAACAGCTGAACGTGAGTTTCATTCGTGTGATCGAATATCCCATATGGCTAGCTAACATTGTGCATGTGTTGAAATCAGGAGGGACAATTCAGATGTGCGTAGACTACCGGAATTTGAACAAAGCCTCTCCAAAGGATGATTACTCGCTACCCAATATCGGCATGATCATGGAAAACACAGCCAGTCATGCTCTCAAGTCATTCGTCGACGAGTTTACCGGATACAATCAAATCAAAATGCACCCAAATCATCAAGAAAAAATCGCGAGGAACGTTTTACTACACTGTTATGCCATTTGGCCTCAAGAATGCTGGGGATACCTACCAGAGGGCTGCCACAACCATCCTGCACGATCAGATTCACAAATAAGTCGAGGTCTATGTGGATGATATGATCATCGAATCCAAAAATAAAGAAGGTCATGTTCCCCCTCTCCGAAAATTCTTCGAATGACTGCGACGATATCAGATGAGACTCAATCCACAGAAATGTGTCTTCGGCATTACAAAGGGAAAACTCTTGGGATTCATGGTAAGTGAAAAAGGGATAGAAGCAGATCCTACCAAGCTAAAAGCCATACTTGATATGCCACCTCCCTGAACGGAGAAAGAGGTCTGAGGTTTACTTGATAAATTACAATACATCAACCGATTCATTAACCAGCTCACCTCCATTTGTGAATCGATTTTCAAATTCCTTCGAAAGGATTCAACCAAAGTTTGGAACGAGGCTTGCCAAGAAGCCTTCGATCGAATCAAACAATACATGACTCAACCTCCGGTACTCATGCCTCCATAGCCTGGTCTCCCCTTGCTCCTATACCTAACCATAACCGACACTGCAGTTAGGGCTTTGCTAGCCCAATACATTGAAGATTACCACAAAGAAAAAGCCATTTATTATGCCAGTTGCAAATTAGCTAGGTACGAAGTCAAATACACTATTTTGGAAAAATCATGCGTCACGCTTGTTTGGGTCACCCAAAAGTTACGACACTATATGCTTTCCTTCCCCATTAAGCTTGTATCCCGAATGGACACCATTAAGCACATGTTTAAGAAACCCGCCTTATCGAGCCGAATGGCCCAATGGTTGATGTTCTCAACGAGTTCGATATCGTGTACGTCACGCAAAAAGTCATGAAAGGAAGATCCATATCTGACTACCTCGCTGAGTACCCCATGGAAGAAGATGATGACTGGATCTCTGAATTCCCAGATGAAAACTTTTTATATACTGCTCAAGATGACCTTCGATGGAAAATGTTCTTTGATGGCACGGCTAATAAAAAGGGATATGGCATTGGGATACTTTTGATCACCCTAGAGGACTCCCACACTCCTATCACCATTAAATTGGATTTCCCCTGCACCAACAACATGACTGAATACGAGGTATGTATGATAGGCCTCAAAGTTTCTCTCAAGAAAGGTATCCAATGCCTAGATGTCTATGGAGATTCTGCCCTCATCATTGGTCAAGTGATCAGAAAATGGAAATTCAAGGACGAGAAACTTCAACCCTTCCATGCCCACCTAGAAGAACTAGCCTCCCAATTCCAAGACATCACCTTTCATTACCTACCTCGAGCGAAAAATAACCTAGCTGATGCCCTTGCTACCCTAGCCTCCATGGTCGACATGCTTGAAAGAATAACAATGGACCTTTTACTTGTCCAAAAGCAAGATAAACCAACCCATTGCTACCACATTGAACTCATCACCAAAGAAAATCCCGAGCTAGCCAACTGTCGGTATTATAATGTATGGCACCTCCTCAAGCAGGGTAAGTATCCCAAGCATTCCAATAAGAAGGATCGGGCAACCCTCTGAAGACTAGACACCCAATACATCATCTGTCACAAAGCACTATTTAAGAGAAACTTTGACGGAACCTATCAACACTGCATCGCAGGGGCTGATATTGAAGAGGTAATGCTGAAAATCCACAGCGGGGAATACGGACCCCACATGAACGATCACATGATTGCCAAGAAGATCATTCGACAAGTCTACTACTGGACCACCATGATTCAGGATTGCACCGCCTATGTCCGGAGATGCCTCAAATGCCAGCAGTTCTCCAACCTTCAACACCTACCTCCGCGAGTATTATACAATATGACTTATCCCTGGCCGTTCTCCACTTGGGGCATTGACGTCATAGGGAAGGTTACACCCAAGGATTCCAAGGGACATGATTTCATCCTAGTTTCCATTTATTACTTCATCAAATGGGTCGAGGTTGAGTCATACACAGTCATGAATGCTAAGAAAGTGGCCCAATTCATCAAGAAAAACATCATTTGTCGATATGGGTCCCGCACGAGCTAGTGTCAGATAACAGGTTGCATTTCGAGGCAGAACTCATAGAAATGGTCAACGAGTATGGGATCCAGAGATACAAATCTTCTCCCTACCAACCTCAAACCAATGGTGCAGTCAAAGCCGCCAATAAGAACCTCAAAACCATCATCAGCAAGATGATCGAAAAATGTCGAGATTAGGCCGATCGAATCCCATACGCCCTCTATAGCTACCAAACCTCAATTCGAACCTCTAATGGGGTTACCCCTTACTATCTAGTCTATGGCATGAAATCATTCCTACCCGTGGAGCTAGAAATACCCTTGTTACGCATCATACTTGAAAGTAAGGTCAGTGAGGAAGACTAGCATCAAAGCCCCCGCCTCGACGAACTGTCACTCTTGGACGAAAAAAGACTGAAGGCTTTGTATCACATACAAGGGTAACAATACCAAATAGCACATTCATTCAATAAGAGAGTCAAGGACCGCGGTGTTCGAGAAGGGGATTTGGCCCTCAAAGAAATAGTAGAGCCCATCTGGGACCCCAGGGGGAAATTGAATACCAATTGGAGCGGCCCATACATTGTTAAAAAGATCTTATCCGGTGGTGTTGCCATGCTCACCAACTTAGATGGAGAAGAGATGACTCGTCCAGTCAACCTGGACCGTCTCAAGAAATTTTACCCTTAGTCCGAAATCTCGGCGTGCTATGACTCTTCTCATCTCCCTTCTATTCTAAAAAAAAATCTCTTCATTTCCCCCTACCCAGAACTACGTGGGACTGATCCTCTGCAAAAATCATTCCCAAAAAAATTGAAAATTTTCAAAAACCCCCAGAGGTACGTTGGCAGCTCATACATCTTAGATGAGAAATGCCCTTTCTTTTTAAAAAAAACTATTATTTTTTTATCTTCGAGAACAACAGTTTATTCTAACATATACTTGAACAAAAGGATTATTTATGCCTTAGTGATCGGTATAGATAATTCAAAATAAAAAATTCATCAAAAGGCACAGCTGGATGATCAAAAACTTGTTTATTTTACTAATAAGAAATTATAGTACAATTACATAAAGGAACGAATAACTCCCTTCCCCTTACCTTCCTAAAAAGCATAATAAATTCCCAAATTTATTTCCCAGTATAAAATAAACTCACCCCAAGATCCCTACCCACAGCTACCAGAGGACACTGCTCCATTATCATCATCTACATTCTGGGGTGCCCATGCTTCCCCTTCCTGAATGAAGTGTCGCAGACGCTACAAGGACCAATAAGCTCAAACCAGCCTCGAAAAAACTACCACACCTCCCTCCATAGTATCAGATAAGGCAAGCCACCTTTGTCCAGTCTCCACTTCCAACATCTTGCTAACTACTCTCCTCCACAACCACTTTATATAATCCCTAGGGATGTGCCAAGCAAGAAGGAATAGGCACTACATCCCGAATATGGGCAATCACCGAAGATATCCAGTCCCTAATATCCCTCAGCCAAGTGGTGGACACCCGGACGTGCTGCAAGAAAAGGCAAAATCAGTCTCAAGTAGAAAAGATCAAAAGAAACCAAATGAGAAGAACATAAAAGATATACCTCAGGATGAAGAACTTCCTCTGTCATGCCCAACTCCTCCGGGTCCATCGTATGAGGACGATGCAGCATAGGCACCATCCCTCCATCAGTCCACCGGATATTGTATGAAGGAGTATGCAGCCGCACAAAGGGGGCCTCCAGGGTCGCCATCGCCGCAGATGTCAAAAGACTGCCATCGCTATGGGAGGATCCCACTGGCCAAATCGAACTCGTAGGAGGGGAGCGCTATGCATCATATATGTTGGGCGCCATCAGCCAGCTCATCATAAAGTCCATACAATCATACGGCACATCCATATCGATGTACAACATATAGGACTCGCTAATCATCGCCACGATCCTCGCATCCTCTGGCATCAGCTGCTCTCGCCTCATAGACATAGGGGGCCTCATAGGTGGAACCACCACCTCCCCCTCAGCAATCTGTCGGACCACCCTCTCCCCGAGATACCAAGAGTGGTCAAACTCATGCGCCAGCAAACGCCTCATCTGTGCATTTACTCCAGTCAACCCCATATCCTGAACGGTTGTCCCCCAAGGGTAAAAGGTCACCTGAAAAATCCCTAGCAAAATATAAGGAAACATAGAATCAGATCACACAAAGCTCTTAGACTGAAGAAGAAAAAAGTCTTACCCTATTACTGGTCAAGCCATTCAAGACATGACGCATCTCCTCTAGAGAGAGAGACTTCCTCGACTGTCGATTGGCCTTCTGCCATTGATACAACCGATAAAAGTCCCCAACAGTCTCATCCTTCAAAAAAATCAGTTGGATATTACATCCAGTCACTTCACAAACTCACGTCTGCCAAATACAAAAATCCACAATAAAAAAGAGACGACTAAGGAAAATGCGAATGCATGAAAGGAAAATGCAAAAATTAAAGAATACCTCAAGAAGATACATGGCTTCAGTGAAAGACTGCCGGCAGCACCGGCTGAATGCAACCAAGGAAAAAAATAGGGTTGCTAAAGTCAGGCTCCCCAATCATATAGATGGATGTTCGAAAACATCCTCAGATATGGCAAAAACCATAAGTGGACAATGTCGCCGCTCGACACCACCAGAAATCCCCCTAACACCAGTAAAATGAACAATCGGGCCATCTGCCTCACCTGCAGTCCATCCTCCACATTGATCACCCTGCCCAATAAAACATCCTTCAACAGCGAAAGACGAATGGAGTCCACAGATACTACCATCCCCACATCATCAAGTGTCGCGTGCACAGCCTCTGGCCTCACCTGCAAAGAGCGATCCACCTCTATCGGCTCTCCATCGCAATCCAGCCCCAGCAGCTTTTGCACATACATGGGAGTCACATCATCTCCCCCAAAAAAAATGAAAGGTGTGGGTAGTGTCCCACCACCTCTCCCTCAGAGCGCATAAGACTGCCGTCGAACGAGGCGTCTCATCTAGCACAGACGCCAACCTCCCAAAGCCTGCTGAGGATACCACCTAACGCACCGTAGGTGGAAGATGCTCCCAGATATCCTTAAGCCCCATCGTCCCACTATCACGCATATTCGACAAAGAAACATTAGACTGCCAAAAGAGAAAAACCTTGTCAGAATCCAAGAAAAAAGGAAAACCACAAAAAAGAGAATGCCAAAAGTCATTTTACTTACATAAACGCCAAGGTTAACCATACTTGAAGAGCGATGATGAGAAGGCTCCAGCATCAAGGTCCGTTCATCCGTAATTGGCTCGAATGCGTCAAAAGAGTTCTCGCTCCCCAAAGCAAGAGGCGCCCTGACCCTCCATTCCACATTTGCTCCGTCATCAATAGCCAACCATTCCCGGTGTACTACAGTGCTCACAAAAGCGGCCATTTTTTAGATTACAGAATGCTAGAACGATTCGAAGAAGAAAATCATAGAAAGAGAGAAGGCAAGAAGCTGTGAAAAATGAGGGGAACTCGCCCACTTTATATAGGATGCCAAGGGTCATGCCGATCGTCACTGCACCCCCACTACCAATCCGCACTGACCCTTTACCTTCTCGAGGCAGCCCAAAAGTCCATGCCACTGTCGAATGGCACCCTCCACACCATGCTGACCAGCACCTCCCTTGAATTTTTGTACAAAAATTCCCAAAAAATTACCAGAAAACCCTGAAAAATCCTCAAAAAATTCCTAAAAATCCCGAAAAGGATTTAGAGCATTTTCACCAAGAAAATTTCACACTTCCTCAAGCAAAACCCCTATTTCCCTAGTGGAACTCCTAAAATACAAGAGAATCTATCCCCGACAATGTCCCCAGAGGACCTCCAAAATATCCAAAACTTTAGGATCGTCTCCTATTCCCCAAAGATCTCAATTTTACCCTAGAAATACGTCCAAAACCTAGACCACCTAATCATTTCCCCAGCAATCAGCTCCCCAGCTCAAATCAAAATCACGAGCTAATTTCCCCGACAGAGTTCCCTGAGGTCATCTCACCCTAAGCCCGCAAAATTGGCTACGACCCGCAGAATTGGTCATCTTAACTTAAGCCCGCATAATTGGCTTCGACTCGCAGAATTGGTCATCTCAAACCTAAGCCCTCAGAATTGGCTTCGACACGTAGAATTGGTCATTTCAAACTTAAGCTCGCAGAATTGGTTTCGACCCGTAGAATTGGTCATCCCCAACTTAAGCCCGCAGAATTGGCTTCGACCCGCAAAATTGGTCATCCCCAACTTAAGCCCACAAAATTGATCATCTCAAACCTAAGCCCTCAAAATTGGCTTCAACCCACAGAATTGGCTTCGACCCACAGAATTAGTCATCTCAAACCTAAGCCCTCATAATTGGCTTCGACCCGCAGAATTGGTCATTTCAAACTTAAGCCTGCAGAATTAGCTTCGACCTGCAGAATTGGTCATCTCACCTTAAGCCCGTAGAATTGGCTTTGACCTACAGAATTGGTCATCTCATCTCAAGCCCATAGAATTAGCTTCGACCCGCAGAATCGATCATCACAACCTAAGCCCTCAGAATTGGCTTCCACTCGTAGAATTGGTCACCCCCATCATTGTTGTAGGTCCTCAGATTTGACCTAAATCTTTGGTCATCACTTCCTTTAAGACCATCCCCAGCATGCCCCTTTAAGCTCGTAGAATCAGCTTCGACTCGCAAAATCGATCACCCTCATCTTTAAGCCCTCAGAATTAGCGTCGACCCACAGAATCGGTCACCCTCATCCTTAAGCCCTCATAATCAGCTTAGACTCGCATAATCGGTCACCCACATCCTTAAGCCCTCAGAATAGACTTCGACTCATAGAATCGATCACCCTCATCTTCAAGCCCTCAGAATTGGCTTCGACTGGTAGAATTGGTCATCCTCATCCTTAGGTCCTCAGAATCGACCTCGACCCTCTGATCATCCTCTTTCAAAGGCATCATGTGGTATCTATTCGACGGCTATTGTTTGTTCCAAACTCACCCGTTGAGGGGCTCTATAGACACCCCATTCTAATACCCCCTAACCTCTCCTTAGGTCCCTAACACCTCCCTTTATTATTGTAGACCCAAGTCATACCCCGAGTACTGACCTAAAGGCCATCGGTCACTCTCAGACTCCGTTTGAATAAATTTAAACTCTTCAACTCGAATGAGACTGAATGAATCTTTGAAGGGAACTAAAACCTATTTCCAACGGTCCATCTCGTGCACAATTCTGACTTACGATGCGGACGAACGATCTGTTTTCCCCTGAAACTCGATCAGGAGGTCACCGGACGCTCCCAGGATCCGTTTGACCAAAGAAAACTCTTCAGATCAAACCATACTGAATGAATATTCAAAGGGTGCTAAAACCCCTTTCCAACGGTCTACCCCGTGCACGATTCTAACTTACGGTACGAACGAATGATTTATTTTACTTCGAAAGGTCACCGAACGCTTCCAGGCCCCGGTTGACCAAAGTAAACTTCCTGAACCAGGTCAAACTCTTTGGAATGTCGAATTACATCACCTAACCTTTCCAATGGTACACCCCGTGGGTGATTCTGACTAACCATGAGGACGAACGATCCGTTTGCGTCCGAAGTTTCTCCGTCCAAAGGACCGACGAGCGCTTCCGAGCCACATTTGACCCAAAGTCAACTCCTGAACCTGGGAGCATTCCAAAGGACTTTTGAAGGTATCTGAAGTAACTTTCCAACGGTTTGCCTCGTGTGCAATTTAGATCAATGATTTGCGCTCTACGATCGATTTTCTGAAGAAACCTGAAAGAGACTACCAAACGGCAAGACCCAGACCCTGCCTATCGGCAGTGTGCCTAAAAACACCTTCCGATTGGAAGGACTAGGGCTATGCCGATCGAAAATGCCCTGGGCCTATAAAAATTAGTGCCCAACCTCATTCCAAAAGGGAGGAAGATCAGCGATCCATCACTCTCAGCAAGCTCAGAAAACCCCTCTCGAAGTCAGCGTGATTTCCACATCCAAATACCTTTCCAACCTTCACCTTTCATCACCTTATTCATCAAGCTTGGTGAATTAAGTACCCTCCATCATCACCCATGTGCAAGGGCTGCTCTCCAACATCAAAGATTAAGCTCAAGATCTTCAATAAGATCCAACTTTCTCAACTCTCTCGTTAAATTCCCCTAAATTCGTATTAATTCGTTTTATTACTTAGCACTTTTATTCTCTTTTCTCACATATCCTAATATACTTTTTATTTAGTATTATTGCACATCTCTTATTTTCATATAAATAAAACCCAAAAAATAAGAAAAAGAGGGTTTGCTCATAAATTCCAAACGGTAATTCTCACACTTTTCTCACAACTAAAACACTTTTTTACACACACACACATATAAGAGAAGTTCCCGGTTGGATTTATGGGATAAATACCACCCCTCATTTTGCATACGAACTATATGGACTTTGATACCTCTATAGACTACGTAAGCATCTCGGGGTAAAACTCGTGACTCGAGTCCTATTCCTACTTTTCTCTTATTTTCTACTTTTTCTAGATTCCTTGAACTCAATTCTCTTAAATTCTATATATTTACATATACATATATTTGTTCTTAGTGGCGTATTATTCCATGTCCGTTATCATTCCGTTATAACGATCAATGCGAGAATAATCGCATAAATCCTATTTTCTAATATTATTTTTTAGGAACATTCCTATGGATGACTCGCTTTATCTCTTTCATGATACAAGTCTATGATTCATATCTCCTCTACGTATACACATGCACACATATCACGGGGATATAAAGGAAAATAGCAACAACCCATGAGAGACCGTAAGGGAGGAATGGGTGCCTAACACCTTCCCATTTCGTAACTTAGCCTCCAGACCCTTTTCTAATCATTTTGGTTTTGTATGTATCAATATGTCTTTGGATGTTGTCATTCGGGATGGCTCGCTTTTCTTTTGTATGTTTTGAGTAAAATAGACTGGCGACTCCCTAGATCTACATTTTTCACCTCATCAACGATTTCGGATGAAGCGCTTCCGAGAGGGACGCACAGGACCAGAATCCTCTCCTGCCACGAGGATCGGGGATGGCCACAATCAGTCTTTTCACCAGAAGAAGGTCCTAGTTTTAATCAAGCATTACCATAATCTGAGATGGCGGACGTCGCAGCAGCGCTTTGCTCATTAGCAGCCAATCAAGGTAAGATATAAGAGCAGTTGGCAGCCTTCAATTAGAATTTCATACTCAGGCCCACCGGAGGGACGGGGGAGATGATAACTCTGACCGCCAGAGAAGGCATTCATCAGGTGATGGGGGAACCACCCTCGGCCCCATAGCAGGAAGCACAGTCTCAATAGAGGTAGATAGATGTTACTGAGCCCACGAGTTTATGCCTAGGGAGACAGGGTTAAGAATGTGAGGGTAAGGAGTATAATGACGATGAGTCCTAGTCTTGGGAACCATATGAAATTTTGAGAGATACTGTGATACCTCTTCAGGCCAGCAGACTGAATAATTCTAGGCTCAGCTGAGAAGCTCGTCCATCAGCATTTGATAGGCTCAATCGAGGCTCTGCTTTTGATAGACTTAATCCTGTCGGTGATCTTAGAGATCGGTTATCCAGGTCTTTCAATAGGGTGGGATCCAGGAGAAATAAATAGTGTGCTGATAGATGACCCTATCATTGGTCGAGATGAAGAGAAGCGTAGAGTCAACAGTCACCAGATAACGACTGACCAAGATCCCATTCGATACTAGGTCGAGAAAGAAGGAGTTGGAAATAATATCATTCTGGTCGAGATAAATAATGCCATAGTTCCTGCTACTGACAAACCATGGAACAACTCCATTCAAAGGCTAGAGAATAAGATTGGATATTCACGGAAGAACCGAATAGGGGTTATAATTAAGGGTCACCATTTATTGCAAAGATTGTGAACTACCCTACTTCGCCTAAGTTCAAGTCCTTAGTGGTGACACTGAAATATAATGGGAGTACCAATCTGGTACATCATGTTGAGATGTATTAATCTGTTGCGGATATCTTTTGTGACTCAGATGAGATGAAGTGTAGAGAATTATCAAGCACTTTGATCGGTGCTACACATGTCTGGTATACTTCCCTTATTAAAAACTCAATTGAGAACTTTAAGAAGTTTGCAGAGATATTCATACACAATTTCTTCTTTGGGGTTAAGACGGGGAATAAGAACACTCATTTGCTATATATAAAGCAAGGGAAAAATCAATCTATGTGGGATCATATTGCTCGCTTCAACAAAGAGAAACTGGAGGTGGAAGACTACAATGAGAATATAGTAATGACTGCCTTGATGGGTGGTCTACAGAAAGGAAATCTTTTGTGGAAATTGGCCGAGGACTCTCAAAAGTTCATGGCAGAACTCTTAGTTACGGTCGAGAGAGTCATGAATGCCGAGGAGGCCATAGCGGAAAAATTTAAGGATGTGAAGGGAGCCAGTGGGAGTAAATCCTAAAAATTTAAGGGCAAGGGAGATAAGAAGAGGTCGACAGATGATAAGTTTTCTGACTACGCGCTGCTGACGATTAGCCATAAAATGATCTTAAATGAGATAAAAAAATGATAGGACCTTAAGATGTCCAGAGAAGATCAAAGCCCCTCCTTATAAGAGGGATAAAAGAAAATGGTGTGAATTTCACCAAGATCATGGTCATACTACTAACAAATATTTTTCTTTGAAGGACGACATTGAAAAAATGTTAAAGCAAGGAAAGTTGAGGAAATATGTGGATAAAGGTAATTCAAAGGGCGGCCGAGATGACACCCAAAAAAAAGAGTGATAAGTGCAGACTAGATCCCCCAACGGGCAGGGATGATGATGACTCGAACGTTGATGATGAGGCCGACCCAGATCTCCCGCCTCCGTTCACTGATCCTAAAGGTAGGCTCCACATAATTTCTCTTGGAGTAAAACTGATCTATGGGGAATTAGCAGGTGGTGGAAAGGATACTGATTATCAGAAAGCTCACGTGGAAGAAGACAAAGCTCTCTCAAAACCAAAAGTGGTACACTCGGCAACTATTGAGCTGAAGTCGGGTAAGATAACAAAAGTTGATATCAATACCCTGATAGTTAGTTTTTCAAGGTTGGATTTTAAGGTGATCCTATCCCAATATGATGACCCTCTGGTGATCACCACCAGAGTACATAGGTATGAGGTCCCCAGGATATTGTTCAATGGTGACAGTTTGGTCGATGTTATGTTCTAGGACTATTATAAGGGTCTAGGATTGAGCAAGAAGAGACTTATCATATATCATCAACCTCTTATTCGTTTTAGTGGAGAAAGTACAACCTCTGGGAATTTATTAAATGGATGTTAGAATGGGGAATACTTGGCAAAAATGTCTCACAAGTAAGATCAGTTTCTTTGTCATGGATGATAACGTCTACTCAGCCTACAATATAATTATGGGACGAGTAGCCCTCAAAGAGTTTAAGGACGTTCCCTTAATAGTTCACCAAATGATAAAATTCCCAAATCCTTATAGAGTAGGGGAGGTTGAGGGTGACAAAGTTGAGGTATGCGAATGCAACATCAATTTGACTGAGGAGAGAAAGGTGTATAAGAGAGCCACCACTACTTACAATGTAAACACCCTTGACCCCAGAGACGAGATAAAACATAAAAAGGGTGAAGTCGCTGAGGAGGTAAAATCCATCGTCCTCAATGAGGACAAGCCAAAAAAAACCTTCCAAGTTGATAAGACCCTAAATAAATATATCAAAGAATAATTGATTAAGTTTCTGAAGAAGAGACAAAACATTTTTTCTTGGAGCACGAAGATATGACAAGAATTGATCCGGAGGTCCTCTGCCACAAACTGAACGTGGTCGAGGGGGAAAAGCCAGTCAAATAAAGGCAGAGAGTATACTCCATAGAGAAGTAAAAACGTATCATAAATGAGCTAAAGAAGTTGGAGAAAGCCGAGTTCATTAGAGAGGTAATCTACCCAGAATGGTTAACTAATGTTGTCATCGTACCGAAACCTAATGGAAAATGAAGAATATGTGTTGATTTCATAGACCTAAATAAGGCATACCCCAAAGATAACTTCTATCTATTGAGAATAGATCAAATGGTTGATGCCACAGTTGGGCATGAACTAATGAGCTTTATGGATGCCTATTCAGGTTACAATCAGATATTTATTGACCCAAGACCCACCAAGAAGACCTCGTTCATCACGAACATAGGTATATACTGCTACAAGATAATTACCTTCAGCCTCAAGAATGCCGGGGCTACATACCAGAGACTAGTAAATAAAATTCTAGAGGATCAGATAGGTGACACTATGGAGGTGTACGTCAAAGGCATCCTTACCAAGAGCCCCAAGGCCGAGCTGGATGTGGATGACTTGGAATGCTCTTTCAACATGATGGACAAATATCATATGAAGTTGAATCCTTCAAAGTGTGTCTTCAGAGTCGAAGTAGGAAAGTTTTGGAGTTATTTTGTCAACAAACAGAGGATAGAGGCTAACCCAGAGAAAATCAAAGCTCTGATGGATATGAAGACTCTTAAGACAATAAAAGAAGTCTAGAGAATAACTAAACGAGTCTAGATAGGTTCATATTTAGGGCAACAGATAAGTACCTGCCCATCTTCAAGGTTCTAAGGAAAGATTTCGAGTGGAATGAGGAGTGTGAGAAGGCATTTCAGGAGTTTAAGGTCTACCTTGGCTCCCCACTCTTGTTGTCAAGACCTATTTAAGGGGAAAATTTCTATTTATACCTAGTCGTGTCAGAGTCAGCCATCAGCGCAACAATTGTGAGAGATGGTGAGGGTGTCCAGAAGCCAGTATATTTTAACAGCAAGGCTCTTTAAGGGGACGAGTAGAGATATCCTAAAATTGAGAAATTAGCTTATGCTCTCATTCATTCATTTAAAAAGATGAAACCCTACTTCCACGACTATACAATGGTCATGCTAACAAACTCTCCTCTTAGATAGGTTATCTATAAACCTGAGAAATCAGATAGGTTGATGGCCTAGTCCATAGAGTTGGGAGAATTACATATAGTCTATCAGTTGAGAATAGACATCAAGGGGCAGGCTCTAGCCGATTTTGTAATCGAGTGCACATAGGATGATGCCGATGCAAATGAGATTGTTGATTAAGTAAATGAGCCAAAAAGATCATGTCCCTCCTCGACTGAGGCTGAGATGAGTACGGCCAGGATAATGGTGGCCTAGAATGAAGAAGAATGATTTGTGTTAAAAATGGAGCATTAGAATAGGGTAGTTTCTCAGAAAAAGGTACTTTATGGAGCCTCTTTATTAACGGTTCTTCCTGTGAGGTAGGGAGTGGGGCTGGCCTGATAGTGTCAACTCCAGACGGAAATGATATAGAGTATGCTTTGAGATTCAATTTCAAAGCACCCAATAATGAATCAGAGTACGAGGCCCTTCTTACCAGTCAATCCTTGCCAGAGCACTACATGTAAGTCAGTTGTTAGTTTATAGTAATTCCAAACTAGTAGTAAACCAAATCCTAGGAGTGTACTAGGCTAAGGATAAAAGGATGGATAAGTATCTATTCAGTTTAAAATTAATGTTGAATAACTTCAATGAGATAAAGCTCAAAAGGATCCCTCGGCTGGATAATGGTCGAGCCGATACCTTAGCAAGATTAGCGTCAGCAACCAAAGTCGAGATAAGAAGGTCGGTGCCTATCGAGTTTCTACATCGGCTACCCATCGAAGAAGAAGACAACACGATTGAGTTATGCTTAAGCCTTGAGATATGAGAGTCTTAAATGGATCCTCTCATCCGATATATAAAAGATGGTGAATTACGAGACTCAAAGTTGGAAAGAAAGAAGCGAAGGTACAAATCAGTTAAGTTCTTAATAATTGGGAATGTTTTATGAAAGAAAGGATTTCTCCTTCCTCTACTCTGATGTGTCCATCCGACATAGGTGGAACACATCCTGAAAGATATACATAAAGGTTCTTGCTCCAGCCATATAGGGGGATGCGAAGAGAGTGGTCACCCAGGGATATTAGTGGTCGACATTGACTAGGGATGCGACAAGTTATGTCAAGAGATGTGGCAAGTATCAAAGGTTTGTCAGCATCCCTCACCAGCCTCATTAACCTTTGATGTATATTACCTCTCCCTGGTTCTTTGTTGTTTGGGGGATAGATTTGGTAGGTTCCTTGCCCAGGGCAACTGGCAACTATATGTACCTCATAGTGGAGATCGACTATTTCTCAAAATGAGTTGAGGTAGAGGCCCTGGTAACCATAATTGAGACAAAGACCTTCAAGTTTATTTGGAGGAACATCATTTGTATATACAATCTACCTCATACCCTCATCTTGGATAATAGAAAATAGTTTAAAAATGATTCTTTGGAAGCCTATTGTAAGAGGGTCTGCATCAAGCAGTTTTTCTCAGCTCCAGGCCAACCTCGGGAAAATGGTCAAACAGAGGTAACTAACAAAACCATGTTAGATAGGATCAAGAAGAAATTAGAAGACCAAAGGGTCTTTGGATTGAAGAAGTGCATGCTGTCATGTTGGCTTACAAGACGATAGAGAGAACTCCGACAGGAGAAATCCCTTCATGCTTGCATACGAATCAGAGGAAGTGATCCCTACAAAAATTGGTCTACCAAGCCATAGAGTTTAAACCTAAGACCCGAAAGTAAATGTTGAAGAGAGGAGGTTGGATCTGGATCTCATTGAAAAGAGGAGAGAAAACGCAGAAGTTAAACAGGCAGCTTATCAGCAGAGAACTTCCAGATTCTACAACAAAAGAACGAAGGTTAGGCCATTAACAATGGGAGACTTGGTTTTGAAGAAGGCTTGGAAAAAGATAAATAAACTCCATTCTAATTGATGTGCTCCCTACAGGGTAACAAAAGAGGTATTTCCTAGAACATATCGGCTTAAGAAATTAAAAGGAGAGCCATTCTCTAATCCTTGGAATGCTGATCATCTAAAGAATTATTATCAATAGTACATTGTATAAGTTTCTTCTATCATTGTATCATTATACAAGACAAAAATTTATGAATGAAATATTATAAGTGTTCTCTCCTATTTTTGTTGTATGAGTGACTCAAATTGTATGTTTCAACTATGCTTAAGCTATATAACATCACTTATGTGGTGAAGTAGCATTAACTTACTCTAGGTGACATAATAATTCAGATGGGGCTAATCTCGTCCATGGATTCTCAATAACACCGGGAGGGCAAAACAACCTTATAATATCATCTTTGGTAAACAAAACTCTCTCGACCGCGATGACAGTGTAGGACGAGACGACTCATCCATACATTCCCAAAACGGTGAGTGGGGACTTATAATTAAACATCATAATTTGGTGAATTCAAATTCAAATAATCATTTCATTATGGTTTCTCTTAACATCATTAATTTAGTGAAAAACTATCTCGAACGAGACGAAAGTGTAGGACGAAATGACTCATCCATACACTCCCAAAATAATGAGAGGGGACTTATGATTAAACACCATAATTTGGTGAATTCAAATTCAAAAAAATCATTTAATTGGTTATATTTATCTCGTCTAAGGATGAGAAGAAAATTGTTAACTAGTGATCTCAGGTTATAAGCCATTCAATTATGGTTATCAATAGCTTTTTCCAGATAAGTAGATAATAAAAAGATAAGATAAGAAAATATGACATAGTAAGAAGAGATGACAGAAGCAAACAACACAGGCATTTTACATTCATAACTTTAATAAAATTCTTCCAAACAGGTGTTTAAAGGAGTGTACATACATGAACAGATCATCATAAACCAAAAAAATAAAAAAGTATTCAAGTGTTACATCGGTTAAAAGGGCATATATGGACACAAGTGGCCGCCCAAACAAATTAAAGCCCTAAACTGTCTCTTGAGATGGGATCTCCTCTAGAGGTAGGATAGTGTTGTTAGCTGGGATTTGAGTGTCGGCCTCATTGTTGTCACCACAGCCGACCATGTTCAATTCCACCTTCTCCGATGTCACGACCACAGTCTGCTCAATGACCTCTGCAGGGGATTTCTCAACATTTTCCACATCGTCCAAGGTCGTACCGATCATTTCATCGATGAAGTCCAGGCCCTCAAATAAGGTGGCAGTAAGAGTCCCAACCTCAGCCTATTTTAGTTCGGCCCAGTGACAGGCCATATTCACTCCCCTCTCTAGATATTCAAAAGCGTAGAGCCCAAACTCCTCAAACTCTTTGAACTCAGCCATGGCTTGTACTTTCACTTTATCTAGAGTTGCCTTGACTGCTGCAACAATATTGGCCTGCCTCTTCTCATCCATCTCTTTCAAGACCTTGGCGTACTCGTTCTTGAGTCTGGTGATCTCATTTGAGTGATCTCGATCGACTATCTCAGGATCATGGTCTTTATTGGCCAATTCTTTGGTCAAGCTCTGCTTTGTCCTCTCAGCATCTCTTCCTTTCTAAATTAAGCTCTGTTCTAAAAGACTCGTCTAGGCCCACCTAGGATTGAGGCTTGAGAGAAACACATCGCTTACGCCTTATTACGCCTTATTCTTGGTAAAAGGCTTAAGGCAATATTTTTAAAAAAAAAACAAAGGATTAGTTGACAAATATTGGTTATGGAGCATAAATATGAGAAAGATGGCTACCAAACATATGGATATATTTTCAAAATTCAAGGTATGTACTATTTTATTATATTACTAGCCTTGGAATAATTAAAATAATAAAAAAAAATGCCTTTTTACGCCTAGGCGCGCCTAGGCTCCTAAGGCTTGAGGCTTGACCTCTACGCCTCGACCATGCCTCACGCCTTTTAGAACCTTGAAATTAAGGGAAGTTTCTTCTCAACCCAGTCTCCGAGATGATAAAAAGCAAGCATATACTGTAAAAATATAAAGAATCAAGTTACTACAAGATAACACTTAGAAAAATAAAC
Source organism: Sambucus nigra (assembly GCA_949130495.1). Taxonomy (NCBI): domain Eukaryota; kingdom Viridiplantae; phylum Streptophyta; class Magnoliopsida; order Dipsacales; family Adoxaceae; genus Sambucus; species Sambucus nigra. The sequence continues at coordinate 30,954,951 of OX422215.1, read as the reverse complement.
TACCAAAGTTCAAGTAATTACCTGAACGGCCCTATGAAGGCCGAATTCAGTGAGAAAGGATGAGTTCATGGAGCAAAGAAAATGGTTGTCAGCGTCATATATCAAGGAGGCGACAGAGTCAATTGACTTCTTAGCACTCCCAATCAAACTCACGTCATTGAGCTTTAATTGGGCGAGACGAGTGGTGAGGGCGTCATCAGTAGATATGGGTATCACCCTGTCGATTCCTCTATCTGTATGACTCTATTTTTTGTTAACGATGGGTAACAGTTTCCTCCACTCGATCCTTCCTTTTTATAGCCTTATCGGCTCGGCTAGGGCCATCGACAGTTGTCTTCTTCGATTGGCCACTCAGGGCTATTTGTTTCTTCCCAAATTTGTTAACCATGTTTTCAAGATTGGAGGCCACTATCTTCCAAAATTCCTTAGGAACATCGGTGGACGATCTGCAAAAGTACAACATCTCGCTAAGTTTAGCATCAAAAGTGTTAAAGACGAAACTATAATTAAAGACGAGGTTACAATCTAAAATGAAAAATAAACTTACGGATCTCGGTAAGAGGGAAAATATCCAGTCCCATCTCAGTAAGGATGTCAGGGGTCATGAGGTCCCCATATGTAATACTCCACATTTTTTATGATTTAAATAATTATGGGATTATTTATTACAACGGGATTAATTAAATTTAAATGTGAAGAATTAAATTATTAATTAATCCGGATCTAATAAAAATAAATATTAACTAGCGTGCTAAGGGTTAATACTTATTAGTTTAATATTACTGTACGAAATGTAATATGGAACTATACACTTTGATAAATTGTCGAGAGATAATAATACGACAATTTAGTGAATTAAGTCAAACGCGCGTGTGAATCGTGTCGGGACTAAATTGGTGGAATAAATATATCAATTATTTTAGTAACTCGTGTGATGATTTTGAGTGTACCGTTGAGTCAGGAAGGGTCGAAATAGTCAAAATAGTATACTCGGGTGTTTAGTTTGGGCCCCGGGGCAATTTTAGGCCTAACTGGCACCCAAAAAGGGAATGTTTGTAAATTGGATTTTTAGGCCTAATTAATGGACGAAAATTAGGACTTAATTTATCAGCCAAAACATTTGCATTAAGGTTAGAAAGCTAGAGAAAGTAAGAACGGTCATAGGAAGTGTGAGGGAAAACTTTTGCCAAGAGAAGATGGCTAAAACGACATCACCTTGCACAACCACCACTACCACCGTGTAGATCGGAACGAGGGGAACACACCCATACCAACAACATCCAGAAATCAGACTACTCACTCAAGGCAAGTGTTTATAACTTACTGTATTTCGGTATTAATTTGATTCATGTTAGTGTAGGGGGTTAGGATTATGTTATAGGTTATAAAAATGGTGAAATTGATGAACTTAAATGTGGAAATAAGTTCTGTGATTTATTATATTGAAACCCTTAATGTATGTAGACTGGAAATCACATTTTAAGGAATTGATATGTAGAACAAATCTGAAAATAATGGCTTCCTGAACATGTTTTGGAAGAACTAGGGATTTGATAAAATTAAATTAGGGATTTCACGTTTTATGAATGATTCGTAATAAATTGATGATTCTAGGATGTTAGAAATCATGTGTTATTGATGGGGTTCGATGTAGAACTGTTTATTTGGAGTTTGGGGTGTTGAATGAGAAGGTTTGAGGTTAAAAATGGTGGAAAACGTTGGAAAAATATGGGTAGGGGACGAACAGCGAATTCTCACGCGAAGTCACTCGAAGTCGTTCGAGCGAGATTGCAATCTCGCGCGAAGTCGTTCGAGCGACATGTGGCAGTCGTTCAAACGACTTGCCACCTCGTTCGAGCGAAAGAGTGAAGTTTTTGGTAATTTCTTTTAGGGCCCAGTTTTAAGTTTATTAGTTCAGAAATGAGAAATATATTTTCTAATAATAAACTTAAGTAAGGCAGAATTTCGGAAGAAGTATGAGAAGCCAAATAATTTAATGATTTAGGTACGGAAAGAATATACCGTAGATATTTTGAGAGGGAGAATAACCCCATAACCATTACGAAATGTTGAAATTTAAATAGCGTAAGAGGAGCATATACGTAGATGAGGAAAGATACCTATTTATTATAATGGGACGTGTGTATGCCTATTATATATTATTACTATGAAAGACACCAATGGGTAATAACCCGGGGGTGTGAGAATCTTACTATTATAAGTGTACTAATGGGTGCTAACCCGGGGGTACAAGATTATTTAAATAAGTGTACTAAAAGGTGATAACCGGGGGGTACAGTATGTTAATTAGGTGCACTAATGGGATATAGCCCGAGGGTGCAGTATCATGATATATATATATATATATATATATATATATATATATATATATATATATATATATATATATGACAGATGTGACTATGTGTATATATGTATGGAATTTGTGAATCAATCTAGTATACATAGTAGTGAATATGGGTATGGAAATCTGTTAAGAAAATCCTAATCGAATACTTGAATTATTATGAAAATGGAAAATGTATTAATTATCTTTTCGTCATATGCTAATTGGATAACGTATTGTATTGGCGATACGAGCTTACTAATAGTGAGGGTAAATACTATTAGGGTGGATTCAGACTAGTTATATTGAGAGTTATAGCTAAGGAGAAAATTTAGATACACGATAGGCGTGCACAATAGAAGAGGGGTGAGAATCTCAAGAGAGAGTTCGAACTAACATGTACTTGATACTTTCTTTACTGCAAATTTTAAATACTTGCTTAAACAAATATTTTTACACATCGGGCTCTGACCCGTTTCTTGCATCTTCTCTCTCTCTTGCTATATATATGTACTATATCAGGTGCTCAGCCACAAGGACATCAGGCTTAGAGTTTCGGATTGCGTGGCATGATGTAGCTATTGTGGGAGCTGCAGGACTTTGTTTAGACGCTTCGATTATTACATTCCTATTCATTATGACATTTTCTGTAGGGCATGTGTCGCCCCTTCCTTAGACAGTTTCAGAGATTGAGTTTACTCTATTTCTCGTTTATTTTCATTTGTATTGATCGCTACTATTGTTTTGGTTTAGAGTTTTGAATTGGGATGTTTTATCCAGTCTTATCTATTTCAGCATGCGATTCTGATTCAGTATTTGTATTAATTAATTGTGCGTGGATGTTTTATATTAAATTACTTGGTTGGTAATTAAATGGTTTTTAATTAATAAGAAAAATATTTTGACACTTAGCTTAATTATATTAGGTGATTAAATAAGTTATTGTGATTTCGACAGTGATGCTAAGAATGAACCAACCGAACATTCTGTTTTAAATTTTATAAAGGACTGATCACCCGATATTTAATTGGGCGGGGTGTCACACCATATTTAACAAGACCATTTCCCCCACCTTGTACTATGATTGTCTTGACCTTCTCGTGGTCGTCTAGGCTCAAGCCTGGGTAAAGCTTCGCAACCAAGGACATTTTACCCCATTTCTAGGGGACCCTAGGCTCAGAGGATGAACAAATGTGGTTTATGGGAAACTCCCATGCACCAGATATGAAGAAATATCTCAGCTTCCAATCACGATTGAATGTTTAGTTGATGAAGACGACTTTCTTTATCGATTTCCTAGCCACAAAGTGGTAGTATCCAGGCTGAGATCTTATGCAAGAGACATTGTAACATGCCTTAAAACAGTGACTGGAAGCTTGGTGCCATGGCAGAACTTCCAAAGCAGAATAAAGTCGAGTAAAATTCTCCAAGCATTCGGAGAAAGCTGAGTGGGAGCTAAGTCTAAATTATCAAGGATGGTATATACGACAGGATATACAGGAAGACGAAATCTAAGTTTAAACATCTGCTCATACACTGCAACCTCACCTGGTCGGCTGTAAAAATCTCTCTTAGATTCGTTGGGAACCCTCATCATGATATC